>CM064580.1:33375303-33454929 GCA_032716605.1 Paralithodes platypus
TAGAGGATAGACAGAGACGGAAGAGTTTGCTTAGGCAGGGAGTCAGCACGGAAGCACAGTTTTTTAATACAACAGGAGGAACACCGTCCAGTCCAGTCCATACGCCTTTTTAGTATTTAGTCCAGAGAGGGTGGAAAGTACATCATTGGAAGAGATTATGATATTAGGCTTAAGTAGGAGAGAGGGTGGTGGAGAGGGAGGAATAGCACCGGAATCATCTAAAGTTGAGTTTTTAGCGAAAGAGTTCAGCATATTACATAGACACTTGCCCACTTCCAGCCTGAAGAATAAGCATTTTAAAATACTTCGCCCATGGCAGGTCACTATAGGGCCCCATCTACAAGAGTTGATGGAAACTTTAATCGGCTGTCTTTTGGGGTTTTTGCTTCGCCTTTTCCAAGCGCATGCATATACCATACTCTGATCTATTCCTTGACCATAACGGAGCCCAATATCCAACTTTAACCCAGGGAGCCTTGCTACTACAAGAGTGACTTATGATCAGATCAGTTATTTCTGTTTCATTAATAAACCACATGTATAACGTACATACATAGGCAATACAGTGCTTTCAATTATTAACCCCTTCAGTACCGATGACATCCTATTCATTATATTCCGGCATTTGTTAGACGATTGTATTCAGCTTAGGACAGACATGTAGCAATTAAGCGGCTGCCCACTATCTCCATTAACCCTTTTAACGAAGACAGTTCCTTCCTAAGCTGCATAAAATCGTCTTACTATAGCTGAAGTACTACACAGACATCCCCGGTTTTGAAAAGGGTTAATTGGATCAAACATATCAGCCATGGCGCCCAACTACAGGCCCCCTTCTGACGGAAAGTGATTTTTTTTATTTTTGGGGGGTAGTACTCAATCCTATTTCCAAATTTTGCCCAGGGTGCCTCGCTGTTGGTTCCCTTCTGCAGGAGTGACAGAAAGTGTGACCCAGTGTTCATGAAAACATTACGAGCAACAGCACGTGATTTTAATTACCTCGGTCAACAAAGTAAGAAGAAGCTATGATTTTGCCTCCGATTTTTTGTTTGTCTTTTTATCAATATATTTATTTGTGTGTCTGTCTGTAAACAAAATATAGCCTATCATGAACTTAAGAACAGATGTTCACGAAAGTTGGTGAGCAGATCAGATATGCATCAAGGTAGAAGTAATTTAATTTAAGAGGGTATTGGTAGAGTGCACACCTCCGCCAGCATAGACGGCTCACAAAGTTATGAACCGAGGGGGGGGCAGCGGCGGCGGCGACGGCGGCGAGCGCAGCGAGCCTAATCAGCTGGGGTGTACGGGGGGGAGGGGGGGCGCTGTAACCCCCCCCCCCCCGAGATTTTGTTTAAAGAATACACTATTTCGGTCATTTTAACTCTCCCAGACATATTATGTTCCAGTAAGTCCAAGGAGGCGGGAGCCCCAGGATCATTGCCACTGCCTCGCACTACATTCACAACAACACTGCGGCCGTTAGAATTATCGCAGGAGGCTGAGGTTGCCACCAACGGTTTTATCATATGGTAACTTATCGGACTTACTGAGCTCATATGACGCAAAATTGCGTCATAAACTTATTGGAGAGGTATAGAGATAAGTCCATATGACGTGATCGCGTCATATGAGTTTTTGGTGGACTTATTCATATGACCCGATCATGTCATATATGTCGCAAGGAGGCTATTAGTGAGTTATTTTATTTAAGCCTGAAGGTATTTACACAACATATCAATATAATCAATCAACAAAAACACAAACTGAACATATATCTTTCTTTTCTTTGATTCATAATTATATACAGAAATAAAAATTGCGATGGAAAATGCTATCGGTATGACTTATAGGCTATAGCTGAGCAAGGCTGAAGACATTTCTCAATATTCATGGGCCCCTCCTGAGGCTTGGGCCCAGGGCTACCGCCCCTAAAGCCCCCCCCCCCCCCCTTAATCCGCCACTGCATGCACCTCCGAGTTAACCCCGCCGCATTGACCTATGATCTGCTTTTTTTTTTTTCTATGTGATTGAGGGAGGCAAAAGGCATAACTGCCTATAGCGAGTGCCTCCCCCATAGTTGAAAGAGTGACAGGGCCAAAATCAAGGGACGTTAGAGCCAAAATGCCTGGACACACAGAGTTTGAAGCAATTTAAGTCATAGGAAGTGGGAAAAACTGATTCTGGGAGAGTTCCACAGCTCTGCTGTTGAGTAGAAGAAAGTTTGAGAGTAACGTTTCACTCTTGGGTTGGAGAGTTGCACAGAGTAGGGGTGGGATAGAGTTGCAAGACGGGTACCACGTGCCCTACGTAAAGGAGGTGGTCTGCACTGGGATAGCTCTGAGGAACACTGATTATTATAGTAGCGATAGAATAGCGAGAGAGATGCAACATTGCGGCGGGGAGAGAGAGATTGCAGAGAGTTGGTGAGTGGACGGGAGTTAATGATTGGACTTGTTACTGTAGATCCATGCGAAGCAAAGACCTCTAGGGATTACTCATATTTGTATTGTTGTTGTTCTTTTCGTTATTAGGGTGACTATTTCTCGGTTAATACTGAAGCAAATTTAATGATCCATCACATACATATATACTCTAATGGATAAAAAACACCATCTGAGGAAGACCACTTTTTGACGAAGTTTCGCAGATGGCTTCATCAGGTCACTAACAAATACTGGTAGCTACTATGGGTTTCAGAGGCCGTGTGACATCGTTTTTTCGGGAATAACTTCTTATCAAGCCGTTGGATATGTATGATCTTTTGCCACAGCTTGTTTCACACCGTGCCCTAATTTTCGTTAATATTGTCCATTACCAAAAGTGGAGAATTAAGCAACTTGTCCCAGTGTCATGAGGTTAAAGTCACACCTGAATGATGAGGAAACGGACAAGGCTACCGCAGCGTACCTGTGGAAACCACTAAACCATTATTACTCTTCCATCAAATACGGTAGTTATCACCTACCATTCACCCCTACTATCGCCTTTACATTAAAGTTATCTGTCGCTATCAAATATAAATATACGAAAAATATGTAGTTCTTCTCCCAGAATCAGTCTTTCCCTCTTCCTATGACTTAAATTACTTCAAACTCTGTGTCCAGGCATTTTGGCTCTAACGTCCCTTGACTTTGGCCCTGTCACTCATTCAACTATGGGGGAGTGTTACGTCCTGGGATATATAAACACTGGGCTCTTTCTATTGGACTAGGTATGCGGCAACAAGCAACAACGAAAAACGCTAGATCCAACCCTTATCTATAAACCCAGGCAACAAACCACCCTAAACCGTCAAGAGTCCTGCCTGGACAACAAGGTATCCTATGACTCGGTTACAGGGTGCACGCACTATAGACTGCTGATAGTCAAGCAGGCTATATAATAGATCACACAATTAAGTTGACTTAAAGCTTCAAGGAAAAGATAGATAACGGAATTAAATTGCAGAAACAATTTAATAACAAACTAGAAGAAAGTACATTTAACGTTACGTTAATTAATACAACTAATCACCCCTGCGTGAAAGAAGGTGAAAGCAAACAGTCCGCAAAACATCATACAGGTAGACAAGATGCAGGTTTCTAAACTGCATGCTGCTACTGTAGGATCTGATGCTTAGCAAAGAAAGTAAGTTACGGATTTAGAGAACTCTTATCTCGTAAGCAGGAATAAATACTAGTGATAGGCCATACAGTGTATAATGGCATAGGTATAATTAAATAAAGGCAGCAACTCGCAACATAACCACATACAGGTGTGCTTCTCACTCTTAGTCAGGCAAGCCTGCTCGGACAGAGTCTCTAAGCCACACCCTGACTCACAATGCTCACAAAAAACGGTAAAACTGTGGCACAATAACAAGCATACAGAGATTATAAACCCCTAGCTGTTAATCTGCCAGGTGGCAGAGGTCTAGCCGGAAGGATATAGGCTTCGGATACCCGGGCTGAGCCACCTGCTCTAGCCTAGGGACGTTCCCAAGTCTGTGCGCCAAATTACTCTAATTGAAAGGGTGCTCTCTTGAGAGACTCCGATCCCAAGTATCTGACTCTCTCCTGGCGACCCTAAAACAAACGCAAGACGTGCTAGCGCAGTGCTGAGTGGACTAGGCAAGGGCCCTCACACAACACAACACTAGACACACAGGCACACAGACAAGAAAATGCCCCCAGACTCCCACGGGTATCCTAGTAAAGTCGTGCGGGTCCACCGGACTCGCACCAGCAGACTTTACTTAAAGGATCGCAAAAAGCCTCCCCTCCGGTCTAGCCCCTGCTCACCTGCCACAAGAACACACTAGCAAGCATGAAACCACCAAATATGAGACAACAAAAAAAGCTCCCTAGGTCTCATTAACAATTACATATCTGCATAAGGCCCAAAATCCTATCTAGTTATCTGAGAGCTCGTCGTTAATACAATAATAGATATAAGGTCTATCAAGGGGATGGGATAATTAAATAGATTGGTGAAGTAGTGGAAGGAAGGTATACAAAGTAAGAGAGAAAGTTTCTAAGTTGGAGTGAGAGGGATAGATATCAAGGGGGTCCGAAGGGTACGACAGTGAGGTGAGCTCTGAGTCTTGAATCTGTCTGGAACCCACCCTAGGCATGCGAAATACATCCCATGCTTGGCAACACTCAACACCGTTGCCGGGTCAAAATCCTCTACCCCTTGCGTGAGTCTAAACTAAGCCTAACGTTGCGATCAAATTGGCAACGTCAGGCTCGTCCCAAGCTAGACTCTCCGCGCCCGCGCAAAGCAACATCCCCCAGCCGGTCTCTCTCTCTCCCGCTCGTCTCCTCCCACTCTCACTAGACTTACGTCTTATATATTATAATGAAACAATCAACTATCGAGAATAAAATATACTAAGATGCGTTGGTTAAGAATAAGGGCAGCTTCAAGCTGTGAAACAACATAAGAATATCCCAGACATTAGTTACATTGTCGTAGGATATATACTAAGGAAAAGCCGGCCGGACGGCTGCCGCCAGCCGGTTTCTAAACGGCTGGGCAGCAGACACTCGCGCATGCCCGCACGTGGCTACTATGCAGGATCGTCACAGGAGGCACTCGCTACAGGCAATTCTGCCTTTTGTCTCCCTCACTCACATAGAAAAAAAAAATATATATATGTATATATATATACAGTGGTGAAGTTAATAAAAAATAGATTATCAGTAGGTTCAGGGATATTTCGTAGCGAGGCCGGTCTATATGATCTGTGCCCCATGAATATTCTTTCCTCTCACTTAAACATTAGGCTACCATGGTGCGGTGGGAGTATGAACATGATTAGATTAATATCCAGTATTCGAGAATGGATAATAAGTCGTAGGCATGTGCATAAACCTTTAACCGTCTTGGTGGTGTAATGGTTAAGGTGTCAAAAATCTGTGTGTGATAACCCGGGTTCGAATCCTGGTGGATCGCACATGTGCTTTCATTAATATCATTGGAGGTGTTTGGTGTTGTGGTGAAGTTAATAAAAAATAGAATATACATATATATACTGTATATATATATAATTTGTGGATATTACCATATTGCTGAACGCAACTGGCAAACTTTGTGGATGCGTTGCAGAGTGCAAAATAATATAATTATTGAATATAGGAGAGAAAAAGGTATCAAGTTATATTAGTACCCCCAGAAAACCCTGCTCTCAAGATACATTAGTACCCCCAGCAAACCCTAAAACCCCAGTGCTAATTTACAGAGAAGAGCTGTTTATGCAAATTCCCTACCAGCCCCCTCAATATCCTCACATCAACTTTTACCATAATGAGCAAGTCAACTTTGACCAGTCAAGCTAACAAGCCAAATTCCCCTACATACCTTCCTTTCAAATCGCCATCATACAAACTACAAATTTCCTTCATCTGCCCCAAACAGTTATCCATTTTTCCACACCACAGCAAGCCATATCTAAACCCCAAGTAAATAGAAACAAATGTGAAATGCCCACCCAGTCCCGACAATATCCTTCCCATATTTTTAGTGCGACCCAAAACCTCATGATAAATAAAATAAAACTTGACTCCATGCCCCTACTACCCCGAGAGAACAGCTCCTTAATCACATCCCAAAAAGGATTACTACCTGCCCGTGCCTAGGGTAATGTTGGCAAAATTAGGGATAATATCTTGGTGTGTACCTCTTCTTAGGAAGGACGTGCATAGCTAGATACCTTAATTCGGATCGAGACTTCCATACAGATATCGCCAGTTGGTCTGTTAAAAAGTTATAAACTCAGTGCAAACCAGTGTAAACCAGTGACTCCGAAGAAAGGAGAAAAAGATGAGACTTACATGTTGTGTGTGAACCTAGCGACGAGCCCTATAGTGAAAAGGAAGGACAACTACAGCTGTGACCACGTGCTCGCCAGATTCTCTACCAGGCTCCTATCTTTCTTCCAACTCCTTTAAGTGCTCTTTGTTTTGTTAAAGTAAAGATGATTTCAACTAGGGTTAACTAGATATGTTGAGGTTCACACTAACGTAATACTAAAGAATTTCCATTCTTTCCTTATCCTAGTTACCTGTTGCTCATTTTAGAGAGAACATATACACCCCTATCTGTGGAATATATATATATATATATATATATACATTTGAATATAGGTTCCTATATTCTATATGGAGAGATATACATACTGTATGTTTATTTTGGAATACAAACATGCACAATTACACTTACAACTATTGAACACTTATTCAGACCTTGTTTTTATGTTACATCATCTATTGGGTAAGTAAGTCATAGATAAGTTGTTCACAGAGTGTTTTACTATTCAGTCTCTTAATTTAACTATTGTTATTTATCACGCTTCGTGAAGTAGAATTCATTTTGTGTATTATTTTGAGTTGTCTTAAACTTTATTTATTCACGTCGCAGTAACTTACCTCTCGGCGAGGATTGTCAGTCATGCATAAATGACTAATATATATATTTAACCCCTTCATAAATATATATTCATAATTATTACTGGAGTTCTTCAAGTTTAATCTCCTGTACAAGTTGAATTAATGTATTGTTATTCAGATATAAAACGGTGTCTTATTTAACATAACTTCAGTGCCGAGTGTATATGCCCTCGCAGTAACTATTATTTACCTTAGGCAAAAACTAACCTTGCATTTCCCCGTTTTCTATCAGGTCACTGTTTATTGTGTTTGAAGCTTACCATCTCTGTGTATACTTATTTGTGGTTTCTGGTAGTAACATTGTGATTATTTATATGTTCTATTAGTAACCTTATATATTACTAGATCATTTCAATTCTAGTATATCCATATTATTTGTATTAACCCGTCCAGCACCAGCGACACGCCTGGTGCGTCGGCGATGTATGTAACGCACAGCCCCAGTGACGCGTCTGACGAGTCACCCTAATTGCTCCGACCGTAACCTCAGGTGTAGCCACTCGAGAGGGCTCAGATTTGTATGGGAACTGTGTACGTATCCCACGCAACCGTGCCGATGGTTGAAAACTCAAAGTCCACGTGCGTGCGCAATAACCTGTTTTTTTTGGGTAATTGCCTTCAATTTTTTACTCTTGTAAAATACGTTTTCGGGGGCTCTGTAGGACCATTCTTTAAGCTTTTTGAGCGGTTTTTCGTGGTTTTTCCTTCATTCCTAACCCATTCGCTATTGTTTCTGGAATACAAAAAAAAATTGAAAACCGGCCGGGTTCTGGTGAACAAACCATACAAAACTAGCCGGGGCTCCACGGGTTAATTGTTAATTATTTTAAGTTTAATATGCATATATTAACATGTAACTACAATAAAACAAGTGGGAATAGTATTTGGGGGGTGAAAAAGACTAATTATTGCCGACCGTCCAGTCATGAGGTGAGAGGCGTGCGAGACATACACCCTCCCCTCTCGAGGCCTGAAGCCAGACTGATGTCTCGCTAGTGAAGTCTCTCTCTTGCTATGATCCTTACACACCTCCCTTACGACCTTGGAACTGGCTGGGATATATTGGCGTGAAAAATTACCCGATAAACAGGGGTATAAGAGGAAAAATAAGTGATAATTGAGGGGGGGGGGGGAAGGAGGGGAATGGGGGGGGGAAATTTGGACACTTAGGGAAGAGTGATAGGAGGTATGGAGGGGAATTATCTCACTTAATCACACAATCCTTTGTTTTGAGTGCCAGTGGAATGTTTTGAAAGTTTTTTTTGTAGCCCTTGGCTCATATGAGGACACTCGCACATCTAGGGTTCTGACTCAATTGAGGACGCTCGCCGTTCTTGGGTTAAGCATTTCCACATCTAGCCGTATATATAGATTTACCCTACGAGCATGTTTATTACACACCATCACTCTATTTTTAATGACATTCACCCTTGGCTTCCTCTTCCCACATACCAAACCAAACTTTTTTACTACGTGCTGCAGCTTCTCAAAATCCACCACCAACACTGTGTCATCAGCAAGCAGCAACTGATTCAACTCCCAATCACCACCATTCTTTCATGCTAAACCCAGTCCTCTCCCATAGATCTCATTTTTACCTCCCTCATCACACCATCCATATAATTATACATTAAACAACCACAGTGACATTACATGCAGCCCGGTCGCAGACCTACATATACCTCAAACCATTCAATCAACTCATTCCCTACTCTAACACACATTATGCTCTCTTCATAAAAAAAAACTCTTGATTGCTCTTAACAAATTTCCTGCAATTTCATAAATCTTTAGCACCTTCCACATTGTTTCTCGATCCACACAATCATACGCTTTTTCCAAATTCAAAATATCTCTATACTTTTCTCTAAGTACTTCTCCCATAGCTGTCTTACTGCAAAAATGTGATCCATGCATCCTCTTCCCCTCCTAGAACCGCACTGCTCCTCCTCTCCTATTGCACCACATGTACCCTTTATTACCCTCTATATCAACACCCTGTTATACAGGTGTCCAACAACTGATAATAAACTAATATCTCTATAGCTTGAACACTCCTTCTGGTCTCCCTTCTCCTAGTACAAAGGCATAATACATGCACTCCTCCAGTCTAATGGTACCATTGACACAACAAAGCACACATTGAATACTCTCACCAGCCATTCTATCATCACGTCATACACCCTTCTTAAGACACTCCACAGCAAAACCATCCATAGCTTCTGCTTTAACTGTTCTCGTTTATCTCACTGCATCTTCCATCTCATTCTTCTCCATAATGTAATTAATTCCCAGCCACATGTGTAGCCTGGGTAACCTACCTCCATCAACCACTGCTTCAATCATTGCTTCTCTTTCATCTTGTACATTTAGCAAAGATTCAAAATACTCTAAATATTTTGTCCTCGCTTTCACACCTTCCACTTGTAACTCTTCATTTGCATCTTTCACCGACTTTTCCGACTTTGTTTCTCCTTTCCTTACTCTGTTTACCTCCTTTCAGGACATATTATTTTGTGTCTTCAAAATGATCACCCAATCTTTGGCCTCACCTTCCATTTGCACTGTTTTCGCTTCTCTAATCTTCCTTTTCGCCTCTCTCCTTTATCCTTGTACCTCTCCCATACCTCAACACTACCATCCTGTAGAACTCTCAAACCAGTCTCTTTTCCTCAACTGCCTTACTTGCCATAGCACTCCACCACTCTTTTCCCTTCCTCTGCCACCTACTCTCCTTTTACCACATACTTCCTCCGCGGTGGCTTTCTCTCCTTCCTTAAACTGTTGCCATTCATCCTCTATTTCTCTCTCTTCCATCTCTCTCACTTCCATTCATTTCTCATTTAGCTTCTCCTTGTACTCCCTCTCTTTTGTACTTTTCACGAACTCACTAACTTTCTTACCTCTCTTACTTCTCGCTTGTCTCACATTCTCCTGTACCTCTTCACTCTCAGCTTTCCCTCCACCAGATAATGATCAGACAAACCCCCAGCCTCACCTCTCAGCACATTCACATCCAGCAGTCTACACATTTTTTCCCTTGTGCAACTAATCCATTATTGCCCTTTTTACAAGCTCTCCCTGACAAGTCTATGCCATATATATTTGTGTATTTTTTTTTTTAAGAACGTATTTCCTATATTCATTTTACACTCTCCACATATATCAATCATTCTTTCTCCACTCTAGTGTACACCATCCACACCAAAACTACCTATGACTCCCTCAATAGATTCATTGCCTACCCTAGCATTCAATTCCCCTAAAAGTACTATATTTTTATTTTTCTCAAACCCTTGTAGACAATCACTCATATCTTCCCCAAATCCCTCCGCCTCCTCTATCCTCCTTTCACTTCCTGGCCCATATGCACTCACAAATACCCACCTTTCACCCGTAAACTGCATTCGCACCCACATTAGACTTTATGACACCTCTCTCTACTCTTTTATAAACTCTCTCGGCTCCTCCTTCACAATATTAGCCACGTCCTCTTTCGCTCTCACTCTCTCATCTACTAAAGACTTTCTACCTTTCACCTTTCCAAAATCCACTTCACCCTCTACTTTCATATTTGTTTCACTCAGCACAAGCACGTCATACTTTCTTCTTTCAAATAACCTTCCAATTTCCTTTCACTTTTCATACATTCCACTTCCACGCACATTTAAAGCTCCTGCTCTTAGGATCTGGGACCATGTAGGCGTATCTCTGTCTCATTTTTAGTATACATGCATGTCTGAAATAATTCAGAACATATAAGTAGGTAACTCTGATATCACTACTATATTTGGTTTCACAGTGTAACTGTTACATCTTACGTCTGGTTACGCTACATTTCTTATTAGTTGGACATCTCCTTAACTCATAAACTGCGAAGCTATGGTAGTTTAAACCCTCCCGTGCCAAGCGAAGGTATTTAGTTCTATTCTGACAAAATCGTCATATGTAGCATATATGTAATTATTAGTTATGCATATATGTCTATTTTGCTTTTAATATGAACTTATGAACATTTAGGAGCAATAAAAGAAGTGGGAATAGCATTTGGGGGTGACAAAGACGTATTATTGCTGCAAGGTCGTATCATGAGGCGAGAGCAGGGGGGGGCGTATATGTTCACTCTCCAAGCTCCCGATTGACACTGATGAGTCTAAGTAGAAGTCTCTGTGTTGCAAGGATCTCTAGCTGGCTCACCCTTGTTAAAGAGACCGGGAGGGGGAAATTCCTGCTGAAAATTACCCAATAAAAGGGAGAATAAGTGGAAAAATAGCTGATAATTGAGAAGGGAGGAAAGGGGAGGATGGTGGGGGCGGGTGGGCACATATGTAGAAGTGATAGCAAGTAATGGAGGGGAATTATCTCGCCTACTCACAAATTGCTTTGTTTTGAGTGTCACTGGGGTGTTTTCTAAGTTTTTTTATGATATTGAACTATTGAGGATGGCCGCCGTGCTCCAGAAAAACCTCTATTGAGGGCGGTCACCATTTTTGGGTTAATTAAGCACTTCTAGTGAAAAGGTTGTAGACTTGATATGATATTTTTTTTATTTTTCACTACACTGCTGATCCTAGTTTGTTGGTTTGTTTGAGTTTAATAACACACTACATACAGTACATGCATAGTGTATATATATATATACTGTATATATATATGTATGTATATATATATATATATATATATGTATATATATAAATATATATATATATACTGTATATATATATATATATATATATATATATATATATATATATATATATATATATATTAACTCCTAATATAAATATTGAAAACTACGCAGTAAATTAGCTTATTCATGAACTATTTTACTAAACCAGGAAGGAATACAGAGCTATAACAAGCTAAATTTAGATTCACTTTGATGAACAAGGATCGGAAACACCCAGCGAGTCTATTTACTATAAACTGAATAAGAAATATGGGTGTATGGAGCAGGAAAGAAATAGGTGAATAAACCAAGAGTACCAAGGCCACGTTAAGAATATCTGAGTATGTGGTAGATCACCGGAAGTGTGTAAAAGGTACGAGAACACATTCCTGGAAGGACTGTTGTTAATGGGGCAGTGGTTATTTTGGGGGGTCTATTTATATATTCATATATTTTTTTAGTTTCCTCGCTAGACCTTCCTCAAGCTTTAAAAATACACTCCCTAGACCCCCTTTAAGATAAATGTTTACATTTTTCGATAGATAAATGTCTTTGCCGAATGTACGTTTCTCTTAAAATTAAAGGCTCGCTATCGCTCACCAGGAAAACATCCACACCTAAATGGCACGAAAGGTCTTGATATAGAAATGGGGCGAAAGGTTTTAAAATCGACAAACTAATGGAATGAAAGTCTTAAAATCTGAAAACTAATGGGGCTAACATTGAGGAAGAAGGGGGGGCCAAAAAATCGAACCATCTCCCCTTAAAAGAGAGAGAGAGAGAGAGAGAGGGAGGGGGGGGGGGGAGACGGAGTAAGGTAAAACAGTGAAATTAATTAAAAGGAGATACAGTAGCACTATTTGAAGGTACAACATGCATCAAAAATTTATGAAATATATTCAGCGAAAGAAATGGCTGTAATTGGCAATAATATAATTATGTAGAAAGCTAATAAATATCAAAGGAACCCTATACAAATATAAACATAAGAAAAACGTTCACTTCCATGTTGTGATAAATACGTCACATTAACCTTCCATGTTGTGATAAATACGTCACATTAACCTTCCATGTTGTGATAAATACGTCACATTAACCTTCCATGTTGTGATAAATACGTCACATTAACCTTCCATGTTGTGATAAATACGTCACATTAACCTTCCATGTTGTGATAAATACGTCACATTAACTTTCCATGTTGTGATAAATACGTCACATTAACCTTCCATGTTGTGATAAATACGTCACATTAACCTTCCATGTTGTGATAAATACGTCACATTAACCTTCCATGTTGTGATAAATACGTCACATTAACCTTCCGTGTTGTGATAAATACGTCACATTAACCTTCCATGTTGTGATAAATACGTCACATTAACCTTCCATGTTGTGATAAATACGTCACATTAACCTTCCATGTTGTGATAAATACGTCACATTAGCCTTCCATTTCCTTTAGCGCAGTCTGTGATTGTTTTGTTTTTGTAAATAATGAGAGTACGGAAAATACAACACTAAGAAAGAGTTGATTACTGCTTAAAACAGAATATAAGAAAATAGATACAGAGAAGAACATCATAGCATTATAGACATATATAGCTTTAGGAAGCTATCTAAGATTCCTCTAGGCTGGAAGTGGTTGGAGGACAAATAAAGGGTTAAGGTTAAGGCTGTAAAGGGCCCACTAGTATGTTTGTGTGTGTGTGTGTGTGTGTGTGTGTGTGTGTGTGTGTGTGTGCTCTTGCCTATACGTGTGTGTATGTGTGCGTGTGTTGATGCATATACCGATTGTTTCATTGGGCACAGAAAACATATCTGCAACTGTTTCTCATTTCTTTCACAATAAAGTGATAATATACTGTATATACTGTATTTTTCTGTGTGAATGAAGGAGACATAAGGCAAAGCTACCTGTAACAAGTGTCTCTCACAAAGTTGAAAGTGACAGAGCCAAATTCAAGGTATGTTAGAATCAAAATGTATGCACACACGGAGCTTGAAGCAGTTAAGGCATATGATGAGGGATAGACAGATTGGGGGTTCCAAAGCTTACTTGTTGAGTAGAAGAAAGACTGGGAAAACTGGTTCACTCTTGGGTAAGAGATTTGGACAGAATGGGGGCTTACCGTGATTAGTTACGGTAAGTAAGTCCTACCCCGCCTTCTCGAGGTAGCCTCGTTATTACACCGTCCTTATTTTAATCATCTCTCTCCCTTTTAAATTTCTAACTTTTTTTATTTTTACTTTACGGTGGAACTAAAGGGGAGGGCGGGTGTGCTATTTTCTTCAGCAGCACACTTTGTTTTTAATTTGAAATCCTCTTTTAATTTCCAATATAAAAATTACCCCCCTTGTAATTATATTTCTGTAGTCCCTGTGTATTTTTGTTTTCTCTATCTTTAAGTTGTGTTTTCATGTTTACTTTGTTGTATGTTTTTTACTGTTAGTATCAGTTTTAATTTTTTCTTAGTCAAACTTTTGACAATCCGGCGCCCTGTTTGGAGGCATTATGTCCAGGCCCCAAGTTCTCCTGGGAAATAACTGTGCTCGGTATGCTGCCGGCCAGGACCCCCTCGGGGGTGGAGGAACAAAGCAGAAAAGTGGCGGAAACGTCGTTCGGGTGAAGGAAAGCGTGCTCCGTGTCTGTGCCTTCAATGCCAATGGCATAAATGATTTTAGTATGAGAGAGTGTCTGATGAGAGACCTTAAAGATGGAAGTGTGGATGTGTGTGGGGTGGGTGAGACGCACCTGTTGGGTTCTGGAGTGTGGGATGGTGAGAGTGAGCATGACTTGTGGGGTGGGGAAGGAGGGGTTGTCTGGTCTGGATTGGATGCAGGATATAAACGTAAGAAAAGGGAAGGGGTAGCAGTAATTTTGTCAGAAAGGTTGAAGTGTGTGAAAAACTATGGATGCGTGGACTCAAGAATTGTATGGTGTGAATGCAAGATTTGGATAGATAGGTATACTTTTATTAGTGAGGTGGCTTAGTGAAATTACCGTTACATGGCGGATAAAAGCACCATTTTTTCCATGAGGCTCCCTTAGGGTCTATTGATGAATTGCCTAGGATCCCCTCCCTTCCGACGTTTAAAAAAAACAAAAAACACAAAAAATGTATTGAACTATTGATTTTGTTTATATAAAGATGTTATTTAAATACAATGTTATAGAATTAAATATGAAACATTATTGAATTGAATTCAATAACTACTATAGCAACAGTCACAGTTACTTACATACACTTTGATATGATCTAACGAGTACATTTGCACTTTCAAAGTGGTGAGCAGTCAAGATTTGCTTTGGCACACTGGCAGATGGAGCAGTCCCCTTTGCAAGAACATTTGATCAGCTCCCTGCACGCTCTGGAAGCCTCTGGAATTGTCACCCAAACTGGTACCCACGAATCTGATATCTTGGTCCAGGCAAAATCATGTGGAGAAGGAATCACTAGTTCTGTTTGTGTGCTAGTCGTCCAGATTCCTGCTTGATACACTGCACGTCGGACATGCTGGAGTATCGCATCATTGGTGGGTGGCAGCTTGCCCATTGCTCGATTCTTGTGACAGAAGAGTTCCCTTCTTGTATCGTTGATGGATCTCGAAGGACTGGTTCTGTCATACAGGATAACAGTCCATCTCTCGATCTTCTTGAAATGGTCATCGTCGACATCCAACAGCTGGAAGGGATGACTGGCGAGATACACAAATGTCTCTGTGATGTCTTCATAAACATGCCAGGCCTGCCAAACTGACTTCTTGCCCTTGCCGTTGAAGGCAGAGGTTGTGTCGCAACCTGACAATGCATGAAATACAGGTAATGCTCGCGATGTTGGCTCCCCCAGGCTTGCACAGATGGCGTTTAAGTGTGCCTGGTCTTCACAGCAGTACGAGATGTATTTCCTTTTGTTGTAAATGATGCTCTGGCCGATGGTTAGGCAAGCCTGGGAGTCACGCTTGTCTTGATGTTTCAAGTTGGATCCATTCAAGATCATGGAAACCAGAGACTTGAGGCTTGTGGGTATTGAGTCTTCTTGGCATTGAGCCGGGAAGCAACCAGTGAATTTGAAGCCTTTATGGCTTAAGATGTCTTCTCTGACTAACGTAGCAGCTTTGGCCAGGATAAGAGCATCTTCTGTGAAGTCTCGAGTTTTCAGAGCATCCTTCAACAAATTTCTCATGCCTTCCTTGAAAACGAGAACAGTGTTTCTTCCATCATACTGTTCTTGTGCCTCTGGGAATCGTTCTAGCAGATGATCCTTCAGTCTGGTCTTGTTGACTAGTTTCTTGATGCTCAGTTCTTCTAGACGTTCCACATACAGAGAATGGATCTCGGATAGTTTGAAGAGGAGAGTTCCAGAGTTCACAGATTCCGCAATGTATCTGGTGAGTTCTTCAAATGCCCGAAACTCGTTCATTTTCGCATTTGTGTCTTCAGGTATTTGGTTTAGCTTGCGAGTGAGACTACGGTAGCGATTTCTCAACTTGACCAAACATGTCAGATGGTATTTGGCCTCCATTGCAATTAGATCTCTTCCAACTATTCTACTCAAGAGCTGGGTGTCGTTTAGCTCTGTGATTATTTCCCGGATATTTTTGTCTGCATCAAACGTTGAAACTTCATGAACATGTTCCTCTTCCCCTTTCTCGCAGAATAACAAAAATTGAACGTAAAGTGCTTTGCGCTTACTAGGCCTTTTCTCTTCAGCATCAGGGTTGCGCTGTCTCTTCTTCTTTGCCTTTGCTAACTTAGAATTGTTGAATTTCAAGTGACAAGATTTGTGCCAGGAAGCAGAATGAGAAGCAAAGTTGGCAACAGTTTCATCACTCCCAAAATATAGTTCAGCTGGAAGAGCACCAATGGCCCGGAACTGTTCTACGTTGGTAAGGAATGATATGTAGGCATCTGTATTGTCACGAATTGATCCAGGGCTCGGCAAGGGACACTTCAAGGGTTCACCAGTCTCCTGTTGGCAAATCACACAGCGATCCCAGTTCAGTTCCATGGTGTCACTCTGAAAGGAGAAGAAAACCTATTTGAAATTAAGTAGCCAAGGCACAAACATCTACAAAATGATTTTTCCATAATATACAATTCATATACCTAAATAGCACAAAGATGACAAATGTTGAGATTATTGTTAGGGATCTGTCCCAGTGGTTCTCCCAATATAGCTATAGTTGGCCAGATAGAGTAATAAAATATTAATGCTGTTTTAACTGCGTGCTGATATCCCTGGGCTTCAGAGCTGGCTCCTTTATATAGGCTGCCAGTCATCTGCTCATTATCTGCTAACACAATAAAATTACTCCTAACATATAGCCAACTAGTCATACAAACACAACACAATTACTGAACACAAATTACCACTAGTCATCATACACAATACAATTACTACACATTAATTATAATGCAATTTAGTCCTGTTGTTGTTGGGGTTCCCCAGCATTGGGGAATCCACAACAACTATAGAATACGATTTCATATCAATTTAATGCCTATAATATTAGACTTTGTAAACATGGGGATATGATGCCAAAAAAAAAATTTTTTTTAGGAAAATCGCTCTTTTTCATATTTGTCGGCCATCTTTTTCATTTTACACACAATAAAAATTGAATCTCCGGAGGGCTCCTAGGCTAACATTTATCGATATGCCCTAAGGGTTCCTCATGCCAAATTTGGTGTTTTTATCCGCCATGTAACCGTAATCATCAAATATAGCTCTAAGCCACCTCACTATATGTGTCTATGCACCAGTCAACCAAGAAACTGGGAAAGGTGCGGAAGAAAATAGAAAATTTTGGAATAAAGTCAATAAATGTATAAGAGAAAGGCAAGAGTTTACACAGGTAATATTAGTAGGTGACATGAATGGTAGAGTTGGAAACGAGGAGATAGAAGGTATAGTGGGTAAATGGGGTGTGGAGGGTAGGAATATGAATGGTGACTTCCTTTTAGAAGTATGCGCGGAGAGAGCGATGTTCCTGGCTAACACATTTTTTGAACATCGTCATAGATATATATGGCACAGAGGTGAAGGTGAGCAGGAACAGAAATCTCTAATTGACTACGCCATGATGGACTCCGGACTAAAAGGAAGAATTTTAGATTCAAAAGCTGTAAGAGGTATGCTGAAGGGATCAGACCACTATACAGTGCTGACAAAAGTGAGAATAAGGAAGGAGTGGAAATATGAGAGGGAAGAGAGAAAACTGACAGTAGAGAGAATAAATGTGAGAAAATTTAATTAAGAATGTAATGCAACAAAATACACGGACATCCTGAAAGAGACTATAAAGGACATGGATGTTATGATAGATCTGGGAAATACTGTAGACGAAGTATGGAAAGGTACAAGAGACTATGATTAAAGCAGCTGAGAAAGTATGTGGGAAGAAAACATTTAAAATGTGGAAGAAGAAAGGTAACGCATGGTTTATCAAAGAGATAGAAGAAATAGTGAAAAAGAAGAAAGTTGAGAAAGATTATGCTGCAAAAGAATATACCTAGAGTAACTAGAGATGCGAGGAAAGAAGATTATAAAAACTTGAAACAAAGAGTGAAGAGGACGATACAAGACGCTATAAGGAAGACAGATGAGGAATATGGGAAAAAGATTAGTGAACAGTTTCTGGATGACAAGAAAGCATACTACAGAGCTGTGAAAGAAGCCAGAGGGAAGAAGACAGTGTCCCAGGTGGTAGGATGAGGGACATGAATGGGGAAGTGGTAGAGGGTGATGGTGTGGTGAAAGTATGGAAAGCTAATTTTAGTAGCTTAGCTGTAAAGACTAGGGGGGAAGGCAAAGATCTAATCCATAGGAATGGAGAGAGGTAGAATAAACAGGGTAGTTGAAAGCCAGATAAGCAAAGAAGAAGTAAAAGAAGCAATCAATAGACTTAAAATGGGCAAAGCTGCTGGAGTAGATAACATCCCAGGTGAAATGCTGAGATATGGAAAAGAAGCTGTTGACATAATGCATAGGTTGTGTAAATTAGCATGGGAAAAGGAAAGTGTACCAGAGGACTGGAGGAAAGCAGTGATCGTACCCTTGTACAAAGGGAAGGGTAGTAAAGAAGAGTGTAAGAATTATAGGGGAATTAGCTTGCTTAGCATACCTGGAAAGGTACACGCAAGAGTAGTAACAGAGAGACGACAGAAAATAGCGGATGACAAACTAGGCAAGGAACAGGGAGGTTTCAGAAAGGGCAGGGGCTGTGTTGACCAGATAGCCACAATGCGATTGTTGGTAGAGAAGTATCTGGCCAAGAACAGAAAACTCTATGCAGCATTCATGGATTTAGAAAAAGCATACAACAAAGTAGACTGGGAGGGTCTGTGGGATGTGTTAACAGTATATGGTGTGGGAGGAAAGTTGCTAATGGCAAAACAAAAATATAGGAATGCAATGGCAAATGTGAAGGTAGGGGATAAGTTAAGTGAAAGTTTTGAGGTCAATGTAGGTGTAAGAAAGGGATGTCATGTCAGCTTGGTTGTTCAATATATACATGGATGGAGTGAATAGAGGATGTTGGGCTGGATCAATGGGTGTGGGAGCTAGACTGGAATCAGAGGGAAGAACATGGAAGATTTTAACATGCCTATATGCGGACGATGCAGTCCTGTTGGCGGAAAATGCGGAAGAACTTCAGAGAGTGGTCACTGACTTTGACAGGGTATGTGAAAAGAGAAAGTTAAAGGTCAATGTAGAGAAATGTAAGGTAATGGTGTTTGAGAGAAGAATGCATGAAACCATAGATTTTAAGGAAAAATATAGAATCAAGAAAGAACATGAGAAAAGTTGTAGAATAAAAATGAAAAATTAAGTACTGGAAGAGATTGAAAGTTTCAAATATTTGGGAGCTGTACTATGCAAATATGGTAAAATGGAGAGTGAGATAAAAGAGAAAAATGCAAGGGAGAAAGGTGATTGGAGATCTTGATAGTATTCTCAAAGGAAGAATGGTTAGCCAGGAAGTCAAAAAGTAACTGAGAAACAGTGTGCTGCTCCCAACACACTCGTATGGAAGCGAGACATGGACAGCAAGTGACTAGGACCTCTCCAAACTGAGAGCTGTGGAGATGAGCTTTATCAGAATGGCAGCTGGCATGAATAGGCTAGATGGGCCAAGTAATAGGGAAGTGTAAGAGTCCTTTGGAATGGAAGAGCAGGCTTTGGGCATTGATTGTGGTGTGGTTGAGTGGATAAAGAGAAGTACTCTGAGGTGGTATGGTCATGTTCAGAGAATGGATGAAGACAGAATGCCAAGAAAGATATATGGGAGTCAGGTGAGTGGAACTGCTAGTAGTGGAAGACCACCTATGGTATGGGAAAAGAAAGTGGAAAAATATATTGAAGAAAAACTTCCACGTAGTGGAAGGGGCATTGTGGCACGGGCAAGGGAGGCATGTCTTGACAAAGTAGTTTGGAGACGTTTCTGTCATGGCCATCCTTTAGCGGGGGTTTCCCAGGGGGAAACGATGCATCGGAGATGATGATGATGACGGGTAGGAATGTGTTGAAAAAACGGTGCCCCCCAACTTTCCGTAATGGAGAAGGTATACACTGAGAACGCCCAGAAGAACACTGATTAATGTATATCATTAGAAGAGTGAGAGAGTTGCAACATTGTGGCGTGTGGAGAGAGATTGTAGGGAATTAGTAAGAGGAAGTGAGTTGATGACACAAAATGCTTTGGATAATACCCTTTCGAGAAATGCGGTATGGGTAGAACCTCCCCATATATGCGAACAATACTAGACACATAGGTGCACCATGCCCTAATACAGAGCAAGAAGCTGTGCAGGAAGATAGTTGAGCACACCTAGCTCCTGGGAAGCTGCTTTAGCAAGAGTGGTAATATGATCTTTCCAAGAAAGTTCAGAAGAAAAAGAAACGCCAAGAATACTGAAAGAAGATAAAAGACTGATATGAATTTTGTTAAAGCATAAGGGATAGACGTGTGGATGATTGTGACCAATAGATAAATGGAAAAATTGGGTTTTGGAAGCATTGAAAGTAACAAGATTTTCTCTACCCTAATTGAAAATAGTTAATAGAGCAGAAGATAGGTGTTCTACGGCCTCATCATGTTAGTTTTCAAGTGATTGCATGCTGGATCGTTGTAGAAAACTAGTTGAATACTGTAAGGTAGAGTCATCAGCATATGAGTGGATAGGACTAGGGGTACAGTTGAGAAGATCATTAATGAATATTAGAAAGCAAATTGGAGACAGGACAGAACTCTGAGGAACATCGAAGTGGAAGCTAGCCAACGTAACACCGATACTAAAAAAAGGCAGCAAATCCCTACCCAGTAACCAATTAGCTTAACCTCAGTTGTATGTAAAATTCTAGAAACACTCCTAAGAGACAGACTCGTAAATCACTTAGAGGAAAATAACATACTTAACCCTTAATTAGCGGTGAGCAACATAAGTCGAGTTAAATAAAGCTGGACTATGTGGCGGCGCTCGACATAACTCGAGTGGCAATTTCAGCACGTAATGTGGCGGAGAGAGAGAGACAAGTGGTGGCAGGAGACTAGCGAGCGTATGACTGCTCCAGACCACCGCGGCGAACCTACTGACACAAATCTCAGCTCCCTCCTCCCTCTCTCACTCGCTACATCCTCAATTATGTACCGAAAGTACCGAATTACCTGCTTTTTGCACTCGCGTTGCACGGTATTGCAAGAAAACTATCCATCATACAAGGATCGTTATGGTGTCATTCGAAAGCTCTGTTTATGCCCTTTCAGGGATAGATACTTGTTTTACGTTCTGGGTCTTATTTAGGCATGAAAATGATCACGTAAACAGCCCTATTTTGGCTAAAAACACCCCGCTGGGCGGTACACATAAATAAACCGCATAGGCCGCTCGTAAGGTGTTAAAGATACTCGACACGGCTTTCGGCTTTCGTAACAAACGTTCCTGCTTCACAAACCTCTTGGACTTCTTATACGATATCCTCAGCCTCTATGATGAGAGTAAAGCTGTAGATATTATATACCTTGATTTTCAAAAGGTCTTTGACAACATTTTCCTGCTAAAACTAAAGGCGCATGGAATACAAGACGGTGTGAAATGGATAGAATTGGCAGCGAAAGCAAAAAGTAGCCATAAGTGGTAAGGCATCTAAATGGACCAATGTAAGTAGCGGGGTACCCCAGGGATCGGTAGTAGGACCAATTATCTTTCTAATTACGTCAATGACATATATGGTCTCACTTGTACCATCTCAAAGTTTGCTGACGATGTAAAAATTGCAAATAGCGTACTCTCAAAAAACAAGTTGACGATCAACACAATCTAGATAAGTCATGTCAGGCCCAAATTGGCTGGTTGGTGATTTTGTTTTATAAATGTAAAGTACTACATATCGGATACCGAAATGAGAAAGCAACTATTCGATGAATGGCACTCAGCTTACGAAAGTAGACAGAGAAACCGATCTGGGAGTAATAATATCGAGTAACCTAAAACCGAGTCAACAATGTTCAGAAGTTGTTAAGAAGGCAAACAAAAATAATTGCTTTATAGGCATGTGTTTGAGCATAAATCCAAAGAAGTTATCCTAACTCTCTTAAATTCCTTAGTCAGCCCTCTTCTGGAATACTGCGTTCAATCCTGGTGCCCTTATTACCAAAAACCTATAGACAAGCTAGAACGAGGTCAACGTAGAGTTACCAAAATGATCCCTTGCCTAAAGAACAAACCATGCGAGGAGTGTCTTAGAGAATTAAATCTATTTCCTTTAACTCAGCGCAGATTAAGAGGCGACTTAATTCAAGTGTTCAAAGGCATCGACAATATGAACTGTAATAATTATTTCACTATCGACCAATCAAATTACACGCGGGGGAACGGTTGCAAAATTATTCGTAAATCTTTTAACTCGCACGAGTCTAAGAATTTCTTCTTATATCGAGTTGTCAACTTGTGGAAGGGGCTTCCCCGAGATGTCATTGACTGCAGCACCGTTGATTCTTTTATTTTTTTCCTAGACAAATATCTTGCCTCAAACTGACTGCGTTTGTAAAGGAATAACTATAGTTTATTCCCCCCTCAGATTCATCAAGGATTATTGTGTATATATATATATTACGAAGACTTTACTTTTTTTTTCTTTTTCCCAGATACATGAAAGATCACGTACCCATCTGTCCCCTACTAACTTCCTAATCCTGCCACGGACATTAGTTCCAGGGCAGTAGTTCCCATTCCAATTTTCCCTTACCCACTCTAAACCACTGTTTGGACACTTGATCATCAGTGTTTTGGAGGACAAGCAGCCTAGAGAGGTCACTAGAACTGTTGTTGCTTGATTTCCTTTGTACTCCTTTGTACAGATCGCCAGTATGGTTTCCTTAAGGTCCACTCTACTGGCAATCTTCTTTCTTTACACTATTCAACTAGTTTTTGACAACTACCCAATATACAGTCTCTACAAATCATGTGATGAGGCCATAGCACACCTATCTTCTGTTCTAACAACTATCTCCGATTGGGGCAGAGAAAATCTTTTTACTGTCAATGCTTCCAAAACCCAATTTGTCCTTCAATCTCCCTGTCACGTTTTTCCACGCTACTTTCCATTATACTTCAACAATACACAAATCAACCCTTTTTCTTATCTCAATATTCATGGTGTTTCTTTTGTTCTGACCTTTCTATGAAAGATCATATTACCACTCCTGCTAACACAGCTTCTCAGAAGTTAGGTGTGCTCAACTGTCTCTGTGGGTTCTTCATCCCCTCACAGCGTCTTGTTCTGTACAGGGGCAACAGTGCGCCCAGTATTGAGTATTATTCATATGTATAGTTACACCCATACCGCACTTCTTAACAGGGTAAAGTCCAATGTAATATGTCTCATAAACTCACATCCTCTTACTAATTCCCTACAATCTCTTTCTACACGCCACAATGTTGCATCTCTCTCAATCTTCTACCGCTATTACACTAAACAGTATTCTTCAGAGGTTTCTCAGTGTATACCTCTATATTTACGGAGAGTGGGGAGCACCCGCTTTTCAACACACTCCCATCCCTATTCTGTACAACTCTCTTACCCAAGAGTGAACTGATGTTCCTAGCCTTTCTTCTACTCAACAAGTATGGATGATTCAGGTGCTATTCTTCCCTCTCCTATTTGTGGATAATATTCTATCTATCTATTGCCTGACGCCGTGATCCCCGAAGGGGTGGCCACGAACGAACCGCCCCCATGCACCTCTGTCCCCAGTCAGTCGACGCCCCTCCCCCCAACCAGCACCGCCTTCGTTCATGTACTTCCTCACTCCATCCTTCCACCTCATATTCGGTCTACCTCTCCCCCTCTGTCCCTCCACTCGCTCCAGTACACCCTCTTAGTCCATTCTCTCACTCTCCATACGTACCATATGGCCGAACCATCTCAAGTTGTTCCGTTTCACACTTTCCAGCACATCTACCTCCACACCACACCTCCTTCTTACTTCCTCATTAGTCTGTCTATCCCTCCATGTAACTCCGCACGCACTCCTTAAGTAATTCATTTCCACTGGGCTCTCACTCTTGGTCTGAGTCTCTCAACCAACGTCCATGCTTCGCTTCCGTAAGTCAGTGTCGGGATTACCACACTGTCATGCAAGGACTTCTTCACTTCCATACTGACCACCCTATTTCTTGTTACTGCTTTTAGCATTCCTACAACCCTCTTCCCCTTGTACCCTCTCCCGCACCTCTTCATCCATAGTCCCATCTTTACTCAACACACTGCCCAGATACTTAAAAGAGTTGACGATCTCCATAGCCTGACCGTTCAGCTTCACCTCACACTCTGTGACTTCACCCCTTTCGAAGACCATAACCTTGCTCTTCCCCGTATTTACCTTCAAAATTCCGTTTTTCGCACACTGTTCCAAACTCATTTACCAGACCCTGCAACTCCCATTCATTATCACTCATCAGAACTGTATCATCCGCAAACAGCAGTATAGGTAGCTTCCACTCAATTCCCTCCCTTTTCAGCGATACACCAACATCCACTGCTCTTGATAGTATTTCTTTCATAACTCCATCCATATATACAGTAAACAACCATGGGGACATCACACACCCCTGTTTCAAACCAACATTCAGGTCAAAGAACTCGCTCTGCTCACTCTCCACACGTACTGCCGCCTTTGCACCCTCATACATGCTCTTCACTGCTTACAGCAACTGCCCCTCTACTCCGTATATTCTAAGTACTTTCCAAAAACCTTCTCTATCCACTCTGTCATAGGCCTTCTCCAAGTCCATAAAGGCAACATACACCTTTTGTTTCTTCTCCAGATACTTCTCCACAACACAATTCAGGGTAAAAATCTGATCTACACATCCTCTTCCCTTCCTAAAACCTCCCTGCTCGTCGCCTATCCATTTCTCTCCGTTCTCACTCTCACTCTCTCAATCAATACCCTACTGTATACCTTCCCTACTACGCTTAGAAGACATATTCCTCGGTGTTTACCACACACTCCTCTTTCCCCTTTGCCCTTATATAGGGGGACTATTATGCCAGTCTTCCAGTCGTCGGGTGCACTCCCCTTCTCCCATGCTAGTTTGCACATTTTCCATACCCATTCTATCACTATCTCACCACCATACCTCAACATTTCCCCACACACTCCATCTGTTCCTGGTGCTTTCCCCAACTTCACTCTTTTCATGGCTTCCCACACTTCTGACCTCCTGATCCCCACCTCCTCCTCCACTACTTCTCTTCTTCTCCCTCCCATACCATATCCAGCTATGTTTGCTGGCTCTTCATTCCTTTCATTTAGAAAACTCACTGAAGTACTCCCTCCATCTTTCGACTCTCTCTTGCTTCTCGGCTAGCATTCTCCCATTCTTATCTTTCACACCCTTACTGTTTCCCTTGCTACCTTCCCTAACTTTCTTGACTTCTTTCCAGAACAGTTTCTTACTCTCCCTCCATTTTACACTCAGATTCCTTCCAAATTCCTCATATACTCTTCTCTTACTTTCCTTCACTACTCTCTTCACCACCCTCTTACTCGCCACGTACCTCGCTCGTTTCTGTCTCTCGGAATCTTCATTCCCTCTACTACCCAACCACTCTCTATATGCTTTCTTCTTTTCTTCCACAGCTATTCTTACCTCTTCTGTCCACCATGCTGTACCTTTCACTCCCCTCCCTCTTCTCCTCACTCCACACACCTCCTCACATGCTGCACAGATCTCATCCTTAAACACCTTGCTCATCTCCTCCACTTCCTCCATAACTTCCAGGTCGAACCCCCCTAGTCGTCTTTCCACTGCTCTCCTGTACTCCTCCCTGATTTCCTCCTCCTGCAACCTCTCCACCCTCCTCACCATTCCACCCTCCTCTCGCCTCCCTCCCGCTCTCCTCACCCACTTCTTTTGTATCCTAACCTTAGCTACCACTACATAATGATCAGACAGACCCCCTCCAATACCCCTATACACCCTAGCATCCATCACAGATTTCTTCATTCGTTCATCCACACATACATAATCAATCAATGACTTTCGTTCCACCACTGTCTTATCCTTCATCGTCAACATCCGTTTCCACGTGTACCTGTGGATCATTCTGTGTCGGAAGAAGGTGTTGGCTATCCACAGCCTCCTCCCCACACATACGTCCACAAGTGCACTACCATTCCCATTCACCTCTGATGGTACCCCCACCCTCCCACCACTCCCTCAACTTTCCTATCACCCACCTTACCATTCATATCCCCAATCAGAAATATTCTTTCGTTCTTGTCAAACTTCTCCAGGCACGCCCCCACATTCATCCAGAACTCCTCTTTCTTTCTTTCAAGTATATCCTCTGTCGGGGCATACACGCATACAATCACCCACGTTTGTATTCCTACTTTCATTCTCACCCACACAATCCTTGAACCCACAGACCCATACTCTCTTACACATTCCTTCCATTTTGCTACTTACAAACAAACCTGCACCTTCTCTCGCTGGTTCCTTCACTCACTCCAGCACACACACCCATTCCACACTCCCACTCTCTCACATCTGAACCTTTCCATTTGGTCTCTGTCATTCCACATACATCCAGCCTGGCATTCACTAACACGTCCAGAACCTCTCTCTCTTTTGTGCAATCATTCATGCCACTAACATTCCACGTAGCCATTCTCAGAATGTCCGAAGGCATGTCCTTAGTTGGTCGTGGTTCGTCAACGTTGGTTCCGTCCGCATCCGAGGCTGTTCGTTCGTTTTTCCTTGCTTCGATATTTTTTCCGGGTGGGGGTCGCAAGCCCACCAACCCAACCTCTTTAGTCGCCTCTTACGACACGCAGAAGGCACGTGGGGCATATTCTATTCCCTAACCCCCAGGGGGGGGATAATATTCTAATTTCTTCTAAAGATGTACTTTCTACCCTCTCTGGGCTTAATACTAAGAAGGCACACGGACTGGATGGTGTTCCTCCTGTTGTACTAAAAAGCTGTGCTTCTGTGTTGACTCCCTCCCTAGGCAAACTCTTTAGTCTTTGTCTCTCCTCTAACGTCTTCTTGTTGATAGCCTCATGCAACCTTTCCCCAAAAAGGTTTCCACTCTCAACCCTCACTATCGTCCAATTGCTCTCCCTCTTGTATCTCTAAAAATGTTAAAACTATTTTTGCTTCCAAATTTCTTAAGCATTTATCCTCTCATAATTTACTCTCAGATCGCCTAGATGGCTTCCTTAAGGGTCGCTCTAGCCTCTACTGGTGATCTTCTTTCATATATTACTAACACATGGTCTTCCTCCTTTCGGGACTTTGGTGAGACTTTTGCTATTGCGCATACGTATCGAGGCCTTCGACAGAATCTGGCACAAATCTCTAATTTTTAAACTACCCTCCTTCGGTTTCTATCCCTCTATGTGTGCCTTTGTCTCTAATTTCCTTTCCGGCCCTTCCATAGCTGTTGTGGATGTGCCATCGTTTTCCTCACCCTGTCAACTCGGTGTTCCTCCACTTATTTTTTCTAATTTTGATAAATTATTTTCTCAACTGTACTTCCAGTCCTATCCATTCATATGCAGATGACTCTACCTTAAGTGGCATCACACTGGGCCAAATTCACGTCATTCTCCAATCTCCAGTCTCCGTTTCCAGTCAGTAGCGCCGGCAAATTCTATCACACATGCCAAGCCCTGGCTGCGTGAGTCTCCTCACAACAATAACAACGTCCGACCTTAGCCTATATTGGTCCGTTTCACCTATACTGTAATGTATCGTAATATGAATTTTGCATCTACAATTATGCAATATAACTCGTCTACACGTTAGTGTATTTTTTTTTTTAAATTTTTAAGCTTATAGGAATTTATATTTTGAACTTTTTCGATTCATACCAATCGCCTTAGCATAGGCTATAGACAGTGGTTTCACTTAATAAACTGTGAATAATATGGATTGATATTGACAAACTTTGGTTAATATCCCAATCTATACGTTAATGTTGCTATGTTTTGCGTAAAGCTTAGGCGATATAAGTTAGCTATGAGGAAGTTTTCGCAAATATAGGCTATGGCCTGACGAGCCCCTGTCGTTACCTCGGCACTAAACGATCGGTTCTATTGTGCTGTTTCACCAATAATTTAGAGTAATATGGATTATATCGACACTTATATTTCAATATGACTCAATCTACAAGTTTGCGTGATTATGTTTTATATTTGGAGCATGTAGGAAATATTTTGAACTTTTCGGAGGTTGTTAGAATGCTTGGTAGCATAATCCTGTGTATGCGGGTAGACCTGTATTTTATCTCAATATTTGGTAATGTTTACAATATATTTTTACATTTTACATTCATAAATAGTCCACTAATATACTAGGTTAGGTTAGGCTAGGTTAAATATATTGTTCAATGATTCTTAGTAAATAGGCCTCTGAGAAACAGTTCCTGCTTCATACAAATCGCCGTGGCGTAAGTATAGGAGTGGTTATTTAGCTGCAAGTGGTGTAGCTATTTTAGCATTAATTCACTTAGTTTATGTCTATCCGCAGCCCTTCTCACAATCAAAACACACAATTATGTAGCAAAATATATATTTCGAAGTCATATACTTGAGATTATCAATGAGATTAAATGCGAGCTGTATAGAGGCTGACAATCTACCTCCATCAAAAAATGGAGCTTCCCACCCAGTGCGGGAGCATCCTAGCTCCATCAAATAATGAGATTTGTGCTGGACACTGGCGGTAGCTCCATTTTTTGCTGAAGAATGACGAGAATTGGCCCAGTGTGATACCCCCTTTACACTATTCAATTAGTTTCCCAGAACGCCCCAGAAAGCAATCCCTCAAAAACAAACGTAATGAAGCCATACAACACTTATCTTCTGATCTAACTAGCATTTCCAATTGACCCTACCAAGAATTCACCTGAGACCGCTGGTGGACGCTTCCGAACTAGCGCCAGAGCTACGACTGTCGACATCAACAATACCCAACATTTAGGATATACACAGTTTATCTTTTTTTTTTTTTTTTATTCTACATGTTTATATTTTAGATAAAGTGGTAGTGGTGGATAGAGTGGTAGTAGCAGTAGATAAAGTGGTAGTGGTGGATAAAGTGGTAGTGGTAGATAAAGTGGTAGTGCTGGATAAAGTGGTAGTGGTGGATAAACTGGTAGTGGTAGATAAAGTGGTATTAGTAGATAAAGTGGTATTAGTATATAAAGTGGTAGTGTTAGATAAAGTAGTATTAGATAAAGTGATAGTGTTAGATAAAGTAGTAGTGGATAAAGTTGTAGTAGTGGATAAAGCATTAGTGGTGGATAAAGTGGTAGTGTTAGATAAAGTGGTAGTGGTGGATAAAGTGGTAGTTTTGAATAAGGTGGTAATGGTGGATAAAGTGGTAGTGGTGGATAAAGTGGTAGTGGTAGATAAAGTGATAGTGGTAGATAAAGTGATAGTGGTGGATAAACTGGTAGTGGTGGATAAAGTGGTAGTGGTGGATAAAGTGGTAGTGATAGATACAGTGGTAGTGGTAAATAAAGTGGTAGTGGTGGATAAAGTGGTAGTGGTAGATACAGTGGTATTAATAGATAAGGTGGTAGTGTTAGATAAAGTGGTAGTGTTAGATAAAGTGGTAGTTGTTATGCCCTGTTTTTCTACAGGTTTAACTTGGGTAATGTGAGTTCTGAATGACAGGGTATATAAGGCTGCATGCACAATACAAGGTATGAGGAATAGAGAACACAAAATAAACACACGGTAACACGACACAAGTTCACGTTTATTGACGTAAATAAATAAAGAGTATAGAAAGATAGTAATTCTCGCACAAAACAAATAATAGAAGGGAACTACTAGCATTAGCGGATCTGGATGGAGCCTAGTCTCCCACTTCCAACGTTCAGGTATATTCTTCTGATCACGGGTTTAATTAGCAAGTTTATATTTTACTGGAAGACTTCAATATATTCGTATAATTCAATGTCACTGAGTTGACCTCTTACTGGCTGGTCGCGTGCCCAAGTAGCAGCTCACAGTTAGGGTTAGACACGCGTATATTGTAGAACACGGAATCTCTAGTAACCTCATGGGGGTACTGATCTAAGTTTTATATTCTTATGGCAGAAATACGTAGAACACAAATCAGTGGGCGAACGTTAGATATCACTAGAGTTTTAATATCTGAATAAGGTAATTACGAGAGTCAAGGTCGCCTGTTAATTAAAGAGCACTGATCGCTTAGTACGTCCCAAATGGAATGGTTAAATATGAATTACACTGGGCAAGGTTTTAGCCACTTTATAGTAAGTTAATAAGGGAGTATCAAGCTAGTACTATAACACTTAGTACTAGCAACATGAATCTTGAATAGTATTGGTAGATCTGGTCCTGGTTATCTTGCTTCCGGTGATGTTGGGGGCTAACGACTGGTTCCTCGGCCGTCCAGATGGTCCAAAATGTAGGAAGTTCTCAAGTCGGATCTCTTGACGATCGTTGCTGGCTACACACTTATATACCCACGAATTTGTGTGAAGGTTATAAGGTGCACGTTAGGACTTGTACATGGACAGATGCTTCTATCAGTCTTCTCTGCCACGGAGTCTGCCGGATCTGGAATCTCACTCTGGAACAACACGAGGGCAGAGCTAGAGGTAAACTGCAGGGTAGTGACCACTGGTTGGTGTCTAGCTTTCAACTGATTTGACTGGGGGCGGGAGCTAGATTTATAGGCTCGGTTCTGGACCCTGTAGACAGTAGGGATCTCGAGTCTTATGGACTTAATTGAGCTCTCAATAGATATGGGGACTAGGTAAGATGGTATTTACTGTTGTGGCACAGGGCTATAGGAAGCCTTTATATTTTCATATAACTGAGCCTTAGTAAGAGGTACTATTTTGGCTATACTGGAAGTATTTAAGGGAGGTAGACTGGATCTACTTTGCGAGGAGGATGGGGACAGCTGTGATAGGAGCGTCTCTCTTAGATTGTGCAATCTTCATTCTATGGTATAGCTGAGGTGCTAATTTAGTGATCAGAGCATGCAAGAAAGGTAAATGGTTTATTGTGAGTAAATAGAGGTTAGTAAAGGTGTTAGTCATGCATGGTTAGTTCATTGATAGGAAGAATTCCTGTGCTACCTGGCAATGACTCGAAAGTCAAAACAGGGGCCAGGTATACCTCCGCGGGGGTGGGGGTCTCCCTCCTCGGGTGGGCAAAAAGGGGGAGCTGGGCGCCCTCTCTCTGTGATAGTCGTCCGGCGGCTGTGGCTAGGGGCTTGCCATATCACCAGTGTTCGTAATAACCCTCTGTGTATGAGACAGATGTGGGTGTCCTTAATACCAAAATCGAAGGTGCCTTGGCTAGCTGGTTTTACTCGGCTGGTTGTTAATTGTAGGGTTTGCTGGATGTGGTGGAGACAGGGTTGCTAACTCTGCCACATTTATCTGGAAGTATGGCAATAGAAGTTAGTTACTGGCGAGGCGGCTAGCCTCGCACCGACGACCATTGGGTGCAGGGTTGTGAATGGGTTGTAAGAGAATAGATGGCATGCAAGGGGCTAGTAAAGTTCTAGTGTTGTTCTGGCCTACTAAGTGAAGGTAGGCTGGATAGGAGTATATATATAAAAGGTTGGAGAGCATTAGCAACGAACAATTCAAGGATCTTAGAGAGGTATGAGAGAGAGGCTAGGTCGGACAACAGTAGAGAAGTGCGGGGTCTTATAATGAGAGGGGGGGAGTGTAGGGGGGCTATAGGGGAATTTGACCCTAAGGTCTCTGGGCGTGGGGGTGGCATTAGGCTGCAGTTGATATGGAAGTTTGAAAAGGCAGTAGAATACGTTAGCCAAATGCCACCGGGGAATGCAACTATGGGGTGGTATATGAGTCAGGAAAAGATAGAGTAATGTGATCAGTCCGAGGGGTTATGGATACTATTAGTTGGCCCTGGGAACTGCGTTTTCTATGAGATATAAATATACCAACAACAGCGGCAGTTCGTAGGGGTACTTAGTTATTGTTTCGGGGTACTATTGACAGATACTGGGAACCAGGTTATCTTATACAATCTCTGGTTGGGGTAAGAGGTGTATGACACGAAGTAAATTGGCGTAGTGTGGACTGTGGATACGAAGGAGGCAAGGGGAAGATGTATGACAATTGTGGAACAGTAAATGGAAAAAGGTGAACACAATGGCGGATAAAAATACTTAACCTAAGGATTGAATACATAGAGACACTTAGTTACTAGAGGAACAATGCAAGGGGGCGACTGAGCACGGGTTACATATATCTATACTCGTCATGGGAAATGATATACAAGGTCTAGGGACAGGCGGGGGTGTTTTAACTTCTAAGATATATAACATCTACTTCTCGGATGTAAGAACATACATAGATATAATTATGGCTGTCTGATGTGTTGGCATTGGCTCAACGTCGGGACAGGGCATGGGTGTTTTTAATATGAATGAATATTCCTGTTCATCATCTTTGTAGTTAGGAGTGTAGGACACGAGGGGGTTAGTGTACGTGAGGTGTGGAAAATGGTCAGTTTAGAAAAGGTAAATGGGTGCGTCCTGGAGCTGTTTAGCCCTGCGGGCTTGGGCCTGTCTGAAATGGCTGGCTCGGTCAGCTGGTCCTTTCGTTCTGTGGACCTTTCTTCCGGGTGTTTCTGTGTGGTGTTCGCTCGTGGCTTCTGTGGTGGTCTTCTTGTTCTGGGGCATTTTAGTAGTGGTGGATAAAGTTGTAGTAGTGGATACAGTGATAGTGGTGGATAAAGTGGTAGTTGGATAAAGTGGTAGTGGTAGATAAAGTGGTAGTTGGATAAAGTGGTAGTGGTGGATAAAGTGGTAGTGGTAGATAAAGTGGTATTAGTAGATAAAGTGGTAGTGTTAGATACAGTGGTATTAGTAGATAAAGTGGTAGTGGTAGATAGTGTTGTAGTAGTGGATAAAGTGGTAGTTTTGGATAAAGTGATAGTGGTGGATAAAGTGGTAGTTAGATAAAGTGGTAGTGATAGATAGTGGTAGTGGTGGATGAAGTGGTAGTGGTAGATAAAGTGATAGTGGTGAATACAGTGGTAGTGGTAGACCAAAGTATGGATCAGCTACAGACATTTTGACTAACTGCTTATAATAATACAAAAATGTTGAAGGAGAGGGAAGGTGGATAGGTCCGCGATGTCGCCAATTTCCCACAATGCACCGCGGTAAACATTGCGTTCAGCGCCTCTATCGGCCAGCGTAGGCATTTATTGGTAGGGAGAATTGGTAGAGCCGTGGTGGTCCAGTGGTGAGCACGCTCACGTGTGAATCTGCAAGACCCAGGATCGAATCCCTGCCACGGCGGACATTTAGTGGGTGTGGTAGTACGTCCTAGCATGTTTCACATGCTCGCACCCAGTCAGGGGACATCCTGACGACGTATACAGACTAAACACACATAACAAAGCCACTCCAACAGCTTCCTCTCTCTCCAACACCCCTTCTCCCCTCTCAACACTCTTCTCTGAGCTAGTGCCGATACAAATGGCCAGTCATGTATAGAATCGTGAGGTTCAGAGTCGTAAAAGATTCCAGGACGAGCTCCATAGAAACTGAAACTGGGGCATAGAAAACTTTGTTGCCTTTGATGGTTCCAAAACCCAATTTCTTCGTCTATCTACCCGTCGTGAACTCCCAGAGGACTATCCCTTATACTTCAACAATACAAATATCAACCCTTCATCCCCTCAGTATTCTCGGTGTTTCTTTTTCTTCTGCTCTCTCTTGGAAGGACCATATTACCAGTGTTGCTAAGTCGGCCTCCCAGAAGCTGGGTGTGCTCAGCCGCCTCAAGGGGTTCTTTATTCCTGCACAGCTTCTGGCTTTGTACTGGGGTACAGTGCGTCCTTGTATTGAGTATTATTCACATGTGTGGGGAGGATCCTCTCACACAGCACTTATAGACAAAGTAGAAAGGAAAGCCTTTCGTATCATTAACTCCCATCCACTCACCGACTCTCTGCAATCTCTCTCTTTTCGCTGCAATGTTGCATCTCTCTCTCGGTATTCTACCACTACTACAATAATCAGTCTACCTCAGAGCTCTCTCAGTGTATACCACCTCCTCTACTTAGGGTACGTAGTACCCGTCTTGCAACACAATCCCACCCCAACTCTGTGCAACTCTCCAACTCAAGAGTGAAACGATACTCCCAATCTTTCTTTTGTTCAAAAGCTGAGCTTTGGAACTCTCTCCCTGAATTAATCTTTCCCTTATTCTATTACTTAAATTGATTCAAACTCAGTATCCAGACATATTGGCTTAACATTTCTTGATTTGTTGGCCCTGTCACTCTTTCAACTCTGTGTTATGCCTTTTGTCTGCCTCATCCGCATAGAAAAAAAAATGGAACTCTCTCCCTCAATCTGTCTTTCCCTAATCCTACGACTGCTTCAAGCTCCGTGCGTCCAGACGTTTTGACTCTAACGTACCTTGAATTTGGCTTTCTGCCACCCTTTCAAAATTTAGGGAGACACTTGTTACAGGCAGCTTTGCCTTTTGTCTCCTCCGATCACATAGGAAAACAACTGCATATATTCAAAATATAAGTTCCATTCAAATTAAACTAGCATAAACTTCTTTGGATCAAGTTTCAGATTCCAATGCGAAAGAGCCTCAACATAGTACAACAAAAATATACTTGCTCATCGGAAATTGTCGGAAAATGCGCGCATGTGAGACCAACTTACCTCCGTTAAAATATTTGATATGAAGAAAGGCGTCTCTATATTAAAACGGTAAATGGAAACACATTCATATTACTTTGATCTTAAGCAAGGAGGAAAGGAACACACACACACACACACACACACACACACACAAGCATACTGAAATAACCTTGTATTTTTACCACAAGTACTCAATATAAGTACAGGCAATATTTCCGTGGTCAATGGAACGTTATATTTCCCCAGCCTGCTTTATGCGAGTACCTTCGTCTACACTCTCTCCTCAAGGCTGCTCTGATACCGTAGAAAACCTTCCACTACTAATTATATTATGGTAATAGATATGTCTTTGTGGGGTCGGCGTGTGCATGGGTGTGTGCTTGTGCAGGTACTGTACTATGTGCCATATAAATTCTCTCTCTCTCTCTCTCTCTCTCTCTCTCTCTCTCTCTCTCTCTCTCTCTCTCTCTCTCTCTCTCTCTCTCTCTCTCTCTCTCTCTCTCTCTCTCTCTCTCTCTCTCTCTCTCTCTCTCTCTAAATTAGACAAAATGCACATCAATGGTTGCAGAAGTTTAATCTTTTAGTAAATATGTTTTGTTTGTACTCATAAAATCCCAGCTATTATATAAATACAGTAAGTTGTAAGTGTTATGTACAGTACCAAGGTGTCTCAAGAATATGTGTGTCGACCAAGAGCTGTTCAACCGGCTACGACTGCTGCTTTTGTCCGAGTCGACTCGTTTTGAAACATTATTTTGGGTGAGTCATAAGAATGCTTCATTTGAGGCACTTGATATTTAAGACAAAATTCCCAACACATTTTTGAACACTCCACGTTATACATTTTTGAACACTGCACGTTATACATTTTTGAACACTCCACGTTATACAGTTTTCTATGGATATGATTTAAAATGTTACCATTCACACACGAGGCCATTTTTATGACATATGGCCCAAGACTACTGTATATGCATGTTCGTATTTCCGGTGGTCTATACGTCATTGTGTGTGTGTGTGTGTGTGTACGGAGGATGTTTGCAAGGAAATGCGGTGGCCTGTGTCTGAAGATAATTGCCAGGTGGAAATGTTTCGCAGGAATGTTATACACATATAGGATTGATATAGTTAGCTTCCAACATAATGCAACTAGTATTTCCCGTCATATTTATTTATGTAAGTTAATGCATATCACGCCAAGCATAATATACAGTATATGTAGCCAAAACATGTTAGACAGATATACTATATACTGCACATATTAACCATAAATATTCAAATTCTATTAATAAATCTATTGTAATTTTGTTTTTCTTTTTTCGTGTATATATGACTAAGCACCACTCTATATTATGACAAGTGGAACAGCAGATTGAATTGTGCCTGTTTTCAGGTTCAGTAAATTATATATTCATGTTATCGGAGTTAATTGTCATATCAATACTTATGACTGTTCTTCCACAGACCCTTCGTTATAAGTGTTATTTGATTAGGTCACACCTAAATTAATCTAACTTACAGTATCTATTTGAATTCAAACAAACCTATTCTACTAAAACCTAGCTTAACATAGCATTAAATACCACTAGTTATATTCTAAGCTAACATAATCTAGCCCAACTGAAGCCAAGATATGAATATACCAGCTCGAGTGTGGGTGCAAAGATAAGCCACAAATATACAGTATATATTACCAACCATGGTCGACTCGTTGTCAAGAAGTTTACATCATCAATATTTTGAGTTGGTGATCATGGTGTTGCTCATGGACGATAGAGTTTGTGAAGTGGTCTCTAACATATTGACAACTAATCCCAAGCAATAGTAAACAACCTGAGCCAAAGCACTGTCTGTAACTCCCTGTAACTCTCTGTTAAGGGGGCCCACCCGAGGCCACCGAGAGTACCAGGCCGCACGAGGGGACCTTTAAATAATGTGACGTAGGCAAAGGTAGGGTTCATTTTCGCACTACCCTCACAGGTCCGTATACATTTGAGTGAGATATGGGGAAGATCGCGCTGTGTTTCCAAATTATTTCCCCCCTTCTAAATACTTTATAAGTAGCCTATATTAAAACTATGTTTACCCATACTTGACAAGGTCATTTTAAGGAATTTTGAAGAAATTAACTATGAAGAAGTAAAAACAGATGAGGAAATTAATTTTAGTTTGTCATACGAATGTTGAAGTTTGTAAGGAGGATATATAGATAGATTGATAGATAGATATAGTTAAATATATAGATACTATAGATAGTTAAAAAGATAGATTGATAGATAGATATAGTTAAATATATAGATACTATAGATAGTTAAAAACAGAGTGAGAGTGAGTGGTGTGTCCGTGTGTGTGTGTGTGTGTGTCTGTTAGAGAAATTACAAATTATTGCATAACAGAACTGAAGATGGATTACATACTAACAGGAACATTTCAAATAGACCATTTGGAAGCAAGATTTGGCCACTATCGGCAGTTAGCAGGAGGAAATTACAATATTTCTGTACGCCAAATATATGAGTGTGAAAAGAAGATACGGATGATGTCCGTGTTAAAACTAAGTTTACCCATACTCGACAAGAAGGCCATGTTAAGGAATTTTGAAGACATTAATTATGAAGAAGTAAAAAGAGATGAGGAAATTGATTTTGGTTTATGTCATACGAATGTTGAAGTTTGTAAGGAGGATATTGATAGGTGTAAAGACATCCCAGTGATAGTTTATTTAGCTGGCTATTGCTGTTACTCTGTGATAAAGAAAATGAAATGTAATGCATGTAATGCAATGATTAAGTGTTCAGATAGTGGTGAAGACATGCCTGAAAATGTAAGTGACATTGCTGGAATTAACAGAGGTTCTCTTATTTACCCAGATAGTGTGACAGCCAACATGGTCATGTATAACTATATTGTTATTAACAAACTTGTTCAACTTCCTGCCTTTCGAAATGCTACTAGCCAAAGAAATATAGCAACACAGCTCACAGTTACGGCTTTAGCAGATGCTGATCTCCTGTTCCCTAGTGATATGTGTGAAAATGGTCATAACACCGAAAAAAGAGAAAGTATGGTGGTATATGCTTCTACAAATGCAATATTAACTAATTACTGTGCTAAAGAAAATAACATCCCAGCAGCTACCAGAGCTAATAAGAATGTAGGCATGAAGAGAAAACTTCAAACCCTAGACAAATAGACTATGTGTACTGTATTGTATAATTATTGTATTGTGTGTGTGTTTGTGAGTGTGTGTGTGTTTGTGTGTGATTGCAGGTGTGTGTGTGATTGTGATTGTGAAGGGGAGTGTGTCTGCAGGTGTGGTTAAGTAAGGGAATTGGATTTAAAAAGTATAATCCCGGAACGGAGATTGGATTAGGCCTAGTACAAAGGTCATTCCTTTATATATGTGTGTGTGTGTGTTACATTAATTATATGTTTATATTAATTTATATAGTAATACGTTTAGTTAGTTACTTATATGTATGTCGCTTATATTGGCTCTCCAGTAAGGCTCTCTTTATTGGCTGTGTACAAAATATAGTAATGTATAATAGCATTTTGTATTATATTTTCCAATAGGAATAAAGTAATAGTGATATACTTGCAATACGTTTTCATCTTGTACAAATACTTTTTCAAGGTATGAGTGTAATTTGCAGTAAATACCAAAGTATGTTATAATATCGGCATAATAATATATAATAATATAATTTTGCGTACAAAGTAAAAGATAACTATAGTTTTATGTGTACTTTCATTTAAAACTAAACTGATAAAATTTAAAAGGGAGAGTAGTTATAGACTTGGGAGACAGAGTGGTCGGTGAATGTCGCACCACCTTGCTGACGTCACAGTATGGTAGACGCGGCCTGGTACTCTGGGTGGCCTCAGCCCACCTCGGTTTCTGTTTTTTTTTTCCTCTCACTGGGTTTTATTCATTCGGCTCCATTTTGCCTACTGTGTTTAGATGTTTATCCCCATTCAGGCGTCGATTTTTCCTGGCGAGTGGTAGCGAGCCAGCATATTATATATAATGTTTTTGTCAGCAGGCTAAATTTGTACATTTTGCAATAGAAACATTTTTCCGTCAATTCCGGATTTCTCAATACAATGCTGGCTCGCTATCGCTCGCCAGGAAAATATCAACTCCTGGATGCTGATAAACGTCATAATTAAAACAGTAGGCTGAATGGGGCCGAATGGATACAAGTCAGAGAGAGAGAGAGAAAGGGAGAGAAAAAAAAGCAGGTGACCCCCCTTAAGACAGAGGACTGTGGTAGTTGACCCAGAACTGTCACGTTGGCCGGAGGTCAAGCCAAGACCATCTGTACACAAGGTCTGAAGGGTCCACCGTGACGGCACGCGCGACGGTAGGTACAGATGCACTCATTTCTCGAAATGTTAAACTGGTTTATAGAGCCAATACTCTATAATTATATTTTGTGTATTAGGAGTTAAAATTATTACTTATCATTAATACAAAATGAGTATGTAAGATTTGTGACACCAACAAGATATGAATATTGTGATACGGTGAACATTTTCAATTTACCGGTGATATCAATATTTGTATTTATAAAGGAAAACAACCCTTCTTGACTTCTCTGAGCTGCATGTATTTAATATAATGAATGGCAGGGAACATTGAAGCTGTTTTTGATAAAGAAACTTGATAAAGTAGGATATAAGCTATGATATCATTGATATAAAAATTGTAATTTTATTCGCAAAAACAGCTACTTATAATCTAGTCATAGATCAAAAACAACAAAAATACTGGTATGAAAGAGATGGTTATCGACATAATTATATTTACATACGAAGTAGTGTCTGGCAACAAGCGGGGCTGGTTGGTGCAACCAACTTAGCTTTTTTTACATAGGACCTACCAGTATGTTGCCACCAGTGAATGGGTTTAACAATTACTTCTATCCATCACAAACTCTCATATCTTTGTATTTGCTAGATATTGCTAGATATCGATGTCTGCAGCATTGCCTTTCTTATAGCTTGAAACTTGCTTGTGGTTAATTAATGAATGTAAGATGTGAGCGTTGCAGATGACAAGTTATAGTTACTCTGTTACTATGGCTACGTTTTTCTTTATATAATCATAGCCATCGGGATAAACAAAATTAAATATTATTTGTTCTTATTCATCCCTATCTCACAGCTAAACGAGGTAGTTCCGGAGCGTTAATACGCTGCTCAATCCCTGCAAAGATTCTCCCTAAACTTAGTAAATTTCTAAATATTTTCTTTGTGTTCCTTGTATATTTCTGTCTGATATTTCTTATTATTAATTTGTCTCCCTTCCCCCAGAGCTGAGCGAGGTTGGTGGTGAGCTGGCCCGAGTGGAGGGTCTGGTGGGGTCTGCCAAGGGTCTGAAGGAGGTGGTGGGGCTGGGCCTGCTACAGCTGGACCAGACCCAGGCCAGGCGGGTTCTGGTCTCATCACTCAGGACCCAGCAACAACGAATGCACCAGGACGTCACACAGTAGGTTATTGGATTATTATTATTATTATTATTGTTATTATTTTTATATATATATATTTTTTTTAATAATGATTGCAGAAGAATTTCAGTCTTGGTGATGGCTAAATGAAGAAGAAATATAATCAGTCGGAATTAGTGCACTCACGAATATTGGTACTCCGCGCGTTCAAAGTAATTGTTCGAAGTATCTCTCGATGTTGATAATGATGATATTGTAGTGATGATTGTTCAGCTGGAGGTATGTTATTTACAGACTATCTTATATTTTTTTTAAATACTATTTTTGTCTTCACTGTTATTATTTAATTATGTTGTATGTAATATTTTTATTTTTCACTCCCTCCCTCCTCCACACTTCAGAGGTTTTGACCAGCGTGTGAGGTCTCTGCTGGCAGACGCGAACGACAAGTGGTTGGGGCTAGAGCTGGCTCCTGTCACAGCACACCAGGTGGTCACATTACTCAACTACGTCTCAGAGGTCAAGGAGCAGGTCAGTACTGGTCAGTGAGTGAGTCACTACAATTATTGACAACTTGCATGAGGTGATTCTTTTGTAGACATCGATACTCGTCAGAACTACAAACAAAATGTATGAGACTGATAAATTGAATATATGCGAAATTTGGCTTAAGGGGAGACCGACCGTTATTCTGGACCCCCTTCTCCCTAATGTTTAGTCCCACTAGTTTTGAGATTTTAAGACCTTGGTTTCATTAGTTTGGGAATTTATGACCTTTCACCCCATTTCTTAGTAATTTCTTTGTGCCATTTTAAGAGGAATCAGCCTTTGGCCGGGAAATTTTTCTACCGAAAAAGGTACAAATCTATCTTGACGGGGGGAGGGGGGGGGGGTCTAGAGGGTGTTTTTCTAAGCTTGATAGGGGTCTAGGGAGGAAACTAAAAACAAAAAATATGAATACATGAATTAATAGACCAAACAAACAGCCACTGTCCCCTTAATCTACTTACCTGTTAACTACACAATGACACTTGTATGTTTTGCATTTTTCTGCTAAATAATCTCGCTTACAAGTTTAACGTTTTAAAACCCAGAACTCTTAAATGGTCAAAACAGGATCTAAAAGTGACAGGTTAGATTCAGTTTAATCATCTTAAGTGTTCTTATGTGCCCGAAGAAAGGATCTATCTATCTATCTATTGCCGGACGCCTTACTCCCCTTACGAGGATGGCCATACACAGAATGCCCCCAAGCGGACCTATTCCCTGTGAGAGGGACAACCCGAACCAGTTTAGTGAAGGACTTACAGGATTGACCACTCAATTTAGGATCCGTCCAACTCCGAGGCCCTCTGTGTATCTTGTTAGCACTATTTTTCTACAGTGGTGTTCGGCTAATCCATCCACTAACCTGCCTTACCCTTAGGTAAACAGTGCGGATTTGTATCAGATTTACTTCCCTAGACAGGTTGCCAACCAAGGCTGACAAGTCTCATCCACCCGAATTTGTATAAGGTTGTCTCCCCTAGATGAGTTGCCGACCAAGGCTAACTGAGATTGTAATCAACATGCTCCGTTTGCTCGTCCGTTTTTCTGAGTAGTCCCCATATGTTTTCAAAACATTTGAACGGATATAGTTAGATTGTAGTAACTACCTTTAGTTGTTATGAACATAAAATAAAAATACATAAATAAATTAATATATTTCTTTAAATCTCTCACATGAAATAGTAAATAATCACTGAAATTTATAAGAAAAATATAAGCAAGTAATGCAGGAACAGGTTATTTTAGTAACAATTATGACACGAAAAAAATAAATAACGGAAACTTTAGGCACACTGCTTAGACTAGACTATTGTGCCACTGTACAGTATATCTTGAGGTGAGGCTTACACCATGACGATCATTGTCAAGTACTGTAGAATGTAAATTGTTCACCCATCTTTGCTGCATGAAATTAAAGCAGCGTATATCTTTCGTTTCAGATGGAAGGATTGAACCAGGAGGAGAAAGTTATTCGAGATGCTTACGAGATGATCCAGGGCTATCACATCACTCTACATCCTGAGGTTGGTTACAAGGCCCTATATTGATGGGTATCAAGATACCGGTATATATTAACACTTAATCGACTTTCAGAAGCATTCCAAGTGATTGAAATGGAAATTAAATTGAAATTTGTATTTTGCCATATTTGTTTACATTATTTACATGTATTATGTTTTAAGGTTACATTGGTACATTGAAACAATGACTGAGCCTTTTGAGAGTACAACTCACTTCAAAATAGTTATTATTTCGGGTGTTTATAATGAACTTGTCAACCTACTATGCAGACACCTCTGATAATACTACTCTGTTACATTCTTAGTGCAGTACAACGACCCTATCCTCGCAATTTGATCTGGTACTAGTAGGAGTACTACCCCCTTAACTCAGTCACATACTGTACCAAAGAAATATATGCGAAGCTATAACTCTGCTGCGCAAACCAGCCATCAGCGCCTACTCTGCTGCGCAAACCAGCCATCAGCGCCTACTCTGCTGCACAAACCAGCCATCAGCGCCTACTCTGCTGCGCAAACCAGCCATCAGCGCCTACTCTGCTGCGCAAACCAGCCATCAGCGCCTACTCATTAGCAACAACAGATATAATAGTAATAATACGCAGCCAGATATTTGAACACCTACTGCGGATATTACCAGATCGTGTGCATGAAGCACTTCGCTATTCATTATTCATCAGACACGGATAAGGAGCTCATCCTAATCCGTAGACTTCTGGCCACCTACTAACAAAAAATGCAGGTATGCATTGCCAACGGGGAGGTGTGGCAGAGTGGTCTTGCCACTGGACTGGTAATCCAATGGACCCGGGTTCGAATCCCAATATGTCAATGGGAAGATATCATTGGGATGGAATTTGTGCTGTACCTAGTTTAGTGCATTACCACAGCACACCGAAATGCCAAAACAAAATACCCTCATTGTTCCCCGATTAAATAGCACTGTATGAATATTCCCATATTCAAAATATGCTACAAGGGGGCAATGCCTAGTGAGTTAATTGCTCAATAGGTGGCGTTCTGAGAGTGAGGGTCCGAGCCTGAGGAGTGAGACTGAAGCGCAGAGGCGAAGCAGCTTCAGAGATGGAGTTGGGTTCAAGCCGTGAATAGGTGCTTCGCATGTCTCGCTCCCTAGGCTGGAACAAGACCTCACGGACCTCACAGTGTTCAGCGGTAGAGTGTAAAGGCTATCAGCCTATGCCCGAGAGGGAGTAGTTGGAATATAGTAAAAAAAAAAAAAAAAAACAGGTCCCCACATTACCCCAAGACAGTACCAGAAGTAATTGGCGCAATAGCAACAGCAATTGACATCACCGAGCCCCCAGAGCCGGATCGCCTTTCAACCCTCATCCATCTCCCCATCCTTTATCCTTTCCACCCCGCAATCACTCAAGACTCACCACCACGCTAACTTTCCCCGCCACCCCTACATTCCTACCATTTCTACCCGCAACACTCCAACCTCAGTACCCCTAACCCCCACAACAAACTCACTATCCACCCAAAAGCAACTGTACGGCAAACATCAACCCGTTTGAATTGCCCGCTTGCCATACAGGATGTATGGTACATGCTTGGAGAGACCGTTAAACAGGGAAGACTCAACAATAACGATACAACCCGGCCCACCTCCGATCCAGAAATCCCCCCTTGAAAGGCCTCCTCCCTTCTCAATCTGGTCAGAAAATACCTCACCTTGCCTGTTCCCATCCTGAAGAAGATATCCCCTCCGAAGCCCATAACCTCCCCCCTCCCGTTGAACAAGCCACATTTGAATAATTCCCTATTCCCGAACTTACACATGAATGTGAAGAAGATCCAGTGGGCATGGATTTTTAGAATCACCCCCATCACTTATTCACGTTGCAGGGGTAACTAGCACAATCCACAAAGCACCGATCTACCATAAAATCATAGTAAACGGTCTTTCCGTCAGTTTATTAACAGATACGGGTGCCGCCTGTTCATGTTTGAGCACCCGATTTTTTTTTTCGTGAACAAAATTAACGCAAATTCGTTGCCTTCAACCATCCAAGACCGCCCTAATAGGTGCTGGCAACACACTTTTCACTGTAAGAGGTGACATGTATTCCACCAATAGACGTCGCCGACCCTTCTGGGACCACTCACCCACATTTATTCATTGTGACACTCCCCCTGTCTGTCATGTAACGTTTTTTTAGGGTTAGATCTGTTACAAATCCTAGGCGCCAGCAATAACTGCCAGAAGAGGAAGTTGAAATTCGGCACTGATTCACCCCCCCCCCCCCCCCCCCCCCCCCGACATCATTTACGTTATTGCCCTAGCCATGGTAAAATATATCATCGCCATTCTGCTTCATCACCAAGCCTGGCTGCTCCTACACCACCCTTCAGATCACCTCCCTCTCCTCTCCCCTAACTTAGACCATTCTGCCAACCTTGACTGCCTCTTACCTTTTCCATTCTCTCTCCCCCCCCCCCCCACCTAGATTCTATCCAAGTTGCAAACATTCATCCTCACCCTATCAACATGCCATAGGAGTAAATCATGGGTGACCTTTAGTCTTTCAACGAGATTAAGACCCCAACCCCACCCTCGCTCAGACCCCTCAATGCCACTCTGAAGCTGCCAGAATTCCCGAACCGCCTCTCTTCCTCACTACAACAAGATTTGTGGAAATTAATACTCGATTATCAAAATTGTTTTATGCAATCTTGCAGCGTCATCGAACAGACCACCGTCTTAAAGCACCAACCTTCACGGCTAAATAACCCGATATAACGACAGGAAGAGGATAACGATAAACAAATATTGTGGTAAACTATCAATGGAAGTTAAATATTACTAAGCTATAATGAATCAAAATAAAATCAATCTAAATTCAAACTACTCCATATCTAAATTGAATTCAATCTGAAACAAGCTAATTTATATCCAAAGGTCTCTCATAGTAATTTATATATAGGGTAAGGTTATAAGGGTTAATATTAGCCAGGAATTAACTCGCCAATAGTTCCACGTGGCAATGAGGCAAGGGAGAACGTTTTACCCAATATGGCGGACAATGGGGACGCAAGACACCGGTCCCGGAGACTCGAGTCAAGTGAAAGAAAGTATAAATGATTACATGAGAATGGACATGAATATTATGCTTATCTGTCAGTCAGTCATGGCGTCGATGAGAGCGTTGTGATGGTGTAGCTGTTTGTATTGCTGTCAGTGTATTGTGATTAGAGGCACAATAGCGCGATCAACTGAAGGCGGAATTTAGATGTTAACTGGTTGGTGTTCGTGAAGGCTCTGCCCTGTCTTCCTCAAAGGCACACCTTGCTGCCTTGGCAAACGCCAGGAGCCCAAATTATCGTACCGCATCTAGGTTTCTCTATACGATAAATTATATTAATATATACGATAAATTCATATATACTACATACGACCATGGCAATATTGCTTAATAGCATACTAGGCCTTTTATAACTTAACTTATTTACAATCTTATAATATACGATCTACTCGTCCTACGCCATGCTGCAGGAACGTCCGTGACGTCACAGAGACATACAGGATCACAAATGAGTCCTATTTTATCGTATTTATACGATAAATATGCTCAATGCTGGTTAAGTCACCCCTTCCAATAGCCCATGGTCCTCATCTGTTGTATTAGTAAAAAGAAAAATGGCACCCTTCGGTTTTGTGTCGACAATCAACAACTAAATGACACAACCATTAATGATGCTACCCCCCTGCCCAAATTGATGACTCGACTCTTTGCATGGAGCCAAATTTTGTTCTACCCTCGACTTCCAATAATTTGGGGTATTAGCAGGTTCTAGTCCATGCACATCACCAACATAAATCGTCTTTTCTCCACCAGCAGTGGACGACATTACGAATTCAATGTTCTTCACAGAATTATGTAACGATCCCGCCACCTTCTCTAGGTTAATATACTCCATACTAAAGGGCCTAACATAGGAGATTTATTTAGTATATCTAGATGACATAGTCGTGTTTGCCAGATCATGGCAGAACGATTTGTACGAATAAGGACAGCCGGACTATAACTGAAACCAACAAACTGCACCTTGGGCCAATTGTAAGTCGCATACTTAGGACATGTGATTTCCGAGGACGGCATTGCACCTGACTCTCAATAATTAGACGCTATCCGTGCAATCACTATACCGACCGTCGTTAACCCTTTCTGTACCATCGACATCTGGTATATTTTCTTCTAGGTATATTTAGGCTATTTTATGCAGCTTGGGAAGGATCTGTGATAGTTAAAAGGGTTGAATGAATAGTTCGAAGCCTTATAATTGCTAGAGATCCTTTCTAAACAATAAAATCGATTAGGAGTAGCCAAAATAAAATTAAAGGATGTCGACAGTTCAGAAGGGGTTAAGGGAGTCAGAACCTTTTTAGGACTGGCCTTGTATTATCGACGCTTTGTGATAAAATTTTCCTAGACTCCCAAACCCCTACACCAAGAAAGAAGAGATCTTCCAATGTTGGACTGAAGAACGCCTGCAAGCTTTCCATCAATTATAAGACGCCTTAATATCCGCGCCCATCGTCACCTTTCCCGATTTTACCCAGCCTTATTGTCTCTTATTGACGTATCTCTACTAGGAATAGGAGTGGTTCTGGCTAAGTACAAGGTGATAAAGAAGACTAATTGCCTGTGCTAGCTGAACTTTAACCACATCAGAATTAAATTTTATTGCTACCAAAAGGAAGTGCCTTGGACTAATTTTGGATTTGCAACATTTCAGATCTAATATATTAGGCACCAAGCTCACCATAATCTTAACATACCACCACTCACTCCAATGGTTATGTATTCAGAAACCACCAACGCTTTATTGATACAATGGAGAGAGACATTGGAAGAGTTGAACTTCGATATTAACCCCTTATTAGCGGGGCCCAACTTAAGTCCGTATCTAAAAACCTGGACTATGTGGCGGGGCCCGACTTTAGTCCGTGTGCAATTTTTGAGCAAGAATGGCTCTGAGAGAGAGACGAGCGACGGGAGGAGCGTAGGTTTCCTCATGACCGCTCGGCACGGACCCCGCACGCCTACTGACATCTACTCCACACAAATCCACCCTCCCTACCTTGCCACACAGGGAATTATATAAGGAAATTACCGTATTTTAGGGTTTTTGCACTCTTGCTGCACGATCGTTGCAAGAGAACGCGTGGTCGTAGAAGGATGGTTCTGGTGTCATTGGAAAGCTCAATTTATGCCCTTTCAGGGATACATAATTGTATTACGCTCTCGCTCTTGTTTATGCATGAAAAAGAGCACGGAAACAAGGCCATTTAGGGTAAAAACACCCCGCTGGGTGCGTAGTGGAAAAAAACTGACGGGCCCGCTTGTAAGGTGTTAATTATCAACCAGGGAAACTTCACATGAATGCGGATGGCTTCTCTTGCCTTCCCTTACCAAACTCTGACCACGCCTACTCCCTCACCACGATGCAGCTGCCAGATCAACAATTAGCCCCAGTAGACAAAGAAGTGCTTCAAAACTAGCCTTTAATACAAGCCTGGACAAATAAGATACGCTCCCTCTGGCTACCAGCAGAGACTTTCAAGATTTTAACAAGAATTGCGGGCAGTCGACGATCTAATGAACCAACGACATACAAGGAAACGGAATTCATCTCGAGATAAAAAAAAAAAAAAAAAAAACATTGTTAAAAGTCTTTTGTACCACGTACTGGACACCCCAACCATCCTGACCTGCACAGAGAGCCACCCAAGCTTGTATACCTTGCGCCAAGGGCAAAGGCATCACCCGCATCCTTGGCCCATCAGGCACCCTCACTGCTACCAAACCATTTGACCTGTTGACAATAGATGCCATGGGACCCCTCAAACCCTGCTGGTTGTTCAGATTCATAATTACCTTTGTTGACACTCATTCAAAATTTGTATTAGCTACCCCAGTAAAAGAACACTCCGCAGTTGCTGTTGCAAACGCTTTACTGTCAGACTTTTTTCCATATTTCGGCTTACCCCCGGCACTCCACCCTGATCATACCATGAATTGTCTAGCCAAATATGGCTGGAACTGTCCAGACTACTTGGATGCAAGATTTTACACTCCCCCCTATTGGCCAAAAAGGAACTCAATATGTTGTTGTTGTTGTTCCCTAAGCTGCCTGGCCGAACAGCCCCGAGTCCCTGAGGAAGGCCATGGCCACGATCGGGCTTTCCCACAGAGCTCTCATTGAATGTAGGTTGTGTTGTTGGCGTAAGTGGTTGTGTGAAATGCAGTCTTCTATGATGTGTTTAATGGTATGGGGTGCTGTGTTACATCCCGGGCAGGCGTCGACAACGGAGTCATCCAGTCTCTTCTGATAGCTCAGGAGAGCTGGATGGTGTCCGCATCTCAGCAGCCTGGCCAGGTGGACTCTGTCCTCGCGAGGGAGGGAGGATTCGGAAGGATGGATTTCGGGAGGTCGTGCATGCAGCTGCGTGTTGTCTGTGAGTGAGTGGATGGACTGGCGAGAGATATGAGTATGGATGTGCTTCTGAAAGTTGGTTCGGGGTGGGCAGGGAGGGAGAGAAAGGAGTCACCGCACCATTGCAATCCAACTGCTTACCAAACTGTAATCAAATATCACCACCACCTCGCCCGACCAACTGAGAATCATTCAATGGGGATTTCTTTTTCTATGTGCATGCAAGAGACAAAAGGTAAACCTGCCTGTAACAAGTGTCCCCCTCAAGATTGAAAGAGTGATAGAGGACCAAAAGCAAGGTACGTTAGAGGCAAATTAGATGTGTTGGAAAGAAGTGTGGTGTGCTTGTTTAGTGTAGTGAATGAATAGGAGGAGGAGGTTTTTGTGAGAGTTAGCTGGATCACTCTCTGTGTAATTGAGGCACAAATAGAAACAGTGAGGGAAACCAGACAAATGAAACGGCAACTCCTGATCATATGACTGTGTCCTCCCTGGGTACTGCCCTGCACGATGTGGGTGTGAAGCAACTACAACACTCAACATATACAATAGTGCCACAATGTATGTACAATGCAAGACAACTAGGCCTACTGCGACAGGCACAGGAAACAAATACAAAGACAGTGTACCGAGGTGCGAACGTGCTAGGATAAGTGCTTATATATATATATTAAATTAAAACCGGCCCGCAAGGTGTCGGGCAACTGAAAGTGTCTATGCAAGTATTGCATGTTTTTTTATAAATAAATGTATGCCTGCTATCAAAGCCCTCTGATCCCTGGGTAGTTATAATTAAGTTACATTTATATGCACAACACAAATGGTAACAGAGACAACCTCAATCTCTTCACCATGCCAGCTGGCCCAGTTAGTTAGTTAAAATAGGACTTCAGAGGCTATCAACCCTTCTGGATTATTAAGCCAGCACACTGTAAGTCAAGAATAGCGTCAGGACTGGAGCCCCTTTTCGAGAACTCCAGTCCCTTGCTGACCCAGGAGTGAGGTGTAGTAACAGTGACAGTGACTGTTACGGTTACTGAGTCTTAGGAGTGTCAAACTCATTTGCTCTGGCGGGCCAAATTTGACACGGTACAATATTGTAGGGCCCCATTAATGTAGCAGGCCAAATATAATATACCGGTAATGCCTACACCCGTCCTAATCTAAATTAAAAAAAATGCTTCATATTATCCAGATCTAACAATTTCATGAAATATTAAAAGCACATACAGTATAAATATATTATATAATATGAATTTACGGCAACCGTAGCACCTGTCGCACTATGTGCTTTATCCCAGTAACCTTGGGCCACAAACTGAGCATGACTGCAAGAACTGTCCAACTGGCCCCGAATTGAGCATATCATAAACCGGTTGACGATTTTATTCTGTCTAAGAAGAACGTCTAAGGGTGAAAGTATATTTAATCTGCTTTAAGCTTCTTACTCTCACAAGTACTTCCTAAAATTAGACCTTAAGTTAAAAAAGTACCAACATGTAATATATTAAAGAAATACTAATTTTGTATAGAAGAAAATGCAATATTTGACACTACTTGGCCAAACTGGGTCGCGGGCTGCATGTTTGACACCCTGCGGCACCTGTAGTTCACACCCCAGACACCTCGTCGCCCAGGTATCTCTACCACACCTGACAGGTATCGCCAGCACACCCAGACACATTTTATCATATCTCCTATATAAAACATGTATTTCATTGTAGGGCAATACACACATTCACTACAATAATTATTCAATACACCAAAGACCTAACCTTGCCTGTGGAGGGTGGCCATCGAAGGGTAAACTCCTTTTCAAAATCCCTACACAGGTAGGAGGCTCACTGGCCAATCAGAAACGAGGGTGTGTGGTGCTGGGACCAATCACAGGCAGTATGGAGAGAAAGCCATCATGATACTATGGGGCCCTAATTTATTTTACCAGACCACTCCCCATTTTTTAGTTGGTCTGGTATGGCCTCCCCTTTCCCACTTCTGTGTGAGGGCGTCTCGCTCTTTCCGTAGGAAATGGTGAAGGAATAAATATAAAAACTTAATAATACTGAGAATGCTCCTTCTTTTAACCTCGTCTGGATTAAAGAAAATCTACTACCTGGCTATACAAACATCAAACTACATAGCGAGAATGCCAGAAGAAGGAACAGCACACGCCAGTTTTGTGAGAAATTGGTACGTGAGGAGAAACAAGAGAAACTAGAAATAGCCAAAAACTTACAGAAAGAGCGAGACGCCCTCACACAGAAGTGGGAAAAGGATGCCATACCAGACCAATTCAAATAATCGATCAAAAACTGCTTCAACTCAGTGAGCAACATAGACGCACAACAGAGAGCACTACCATCAATAAGCTCTGACGCTTGTATGGTGGGAATATAACACTGCCTAGACCATCCAAAGGGTACATCAACCTTGCTAACACCGAATTGACCCCCAACCAAGAAGATCTGCTCAACAAGGGTCTCAACTGCCACTATATCAGCAAATCCAGACTCCACCGAAAGCGACTTGAAATTGAAATACTTCTTAATGATATCATGCGACTCCTCGAGAAGGATGGTAAGGTCACCACAACCCCTGCCCTCCAACCCACCCTACTCCCCGAAGCCGCTAAGACGAGGATCTCACCACAGCTAACTCGTCAACAAGAAGCACTTCCAAGCATCTAATAAACTACAAGAAAACCCCAGTATACTGTAGTCATCAGGCAAGCCGATAAAGCCTCCTGCCTTGTGATATATGACTGACAAAGAAGAATACCTTAAAAAAATGGACAGCATCCTAAACGACGAGAACAAATTCAAGAGCATCAACCGTAACCCGACCAAGGACATAAAGCGGAGAGCCAACACCACCATCTCTGCTATTTATGCCAAAGCTGGAAGGATCCACCTTAAGAAACTCATAGGAGAATTTTCCCCAGGGTATGCCTATATGGTACCATCAACACCCACAAACCAGAGAATCCCCTCTGCCCCATCATCTCCCAAATTCCTACCACCACATACCAGATCGCCAAGACCTTAAACAACCTCCTCACTTCCTACGTACCATGCCTATACAGTCTATCCTCATCTAACGACTTCCTAGAAATACTAAGAGATGCCCTCCCGACTGAGGATCACATCATCGCCTCCCTCGACGTAGAGAGTCTGTTCACCAATGTATCTGTGGACAGGACCATCTACTTCATCCTATGCCGAGTATGCCACTGCCCCGACACCACACCGCTGGACATAACGGAGACCACCCTGAGGACACTGCTGGAGCTGTGCACCAAACAGGCTCCCATCATCTGCCTCAGTGGAAACATGTACCAGCAGCTTAACGGCATGGTGATGGGCAGCCCTCTTGGAGTTCTCTTTGCTAATTTCTTCATGGGAACTATCAAGGAGGAACTCCTGGCTGCCCACCACCCCTCAGTCTACTGCAGATATGTGGACGACATATTTGTTGGGTGAAGGACCTCGGAGAGCTGCAGGATCTGCAGCAGCGTTTCATGGCCGCCTCTGGACTTACTTCACTTATGAAGAATCTACTGATGGACGACTCCTCTTCATGGACATCCTTGTTTTCACTTATGAAAATGGCTTCAAGACTACCGTCTACACTAAACCCACTACCAATGGACATTGCCTTAATGGTGACAGTGAGTGCCCCCGACAATACCTCCAGTCTACTATTTCTGCCTACGTCAGAAGAGCCCTCACCCACTGTACCACATGGAGAGATAATCACCTAAAACTCAAAAGACTCTCCCAAGTACTCATTGATAATGGGTACTCTAAATCTGATGTATTTATCACCATGAAACGGCAACTAGAAAAGTGGTACAACCAGGACACCCCTAACAATAGCTCCCCCGATGACATCAAGATTTACTACCGCAATTACATGTCCTATGACTACAAGACTGACGAGACGATCATGAGAGAAATAAATAATTGACAAAAACGTCCACCCCACCAACCCTGACAACAAAATCACTCATTATCTAATACAAATATCACAAAACCTACAACCTCGTCCTCAAGGACCGCCCTGCCACTACTAAGAGCCCGAGGAGTGACGATCATGTCATATACCAACACACATGCAAATGTGAGGACTGTGGACCTCACACCTACATTGATATGACAGACTCGCCTATCTCGTCGGCTCACCCTACACCTCCAATCTGGAGCCATTAAGGAACACTACAAACAACCCTACCACCAAGCCCTGACTCGCCCCGACTTGGACAAGCACACTACCATACTTGACAAGGAAAGCGACCCCAGACGACTTACCATCCTCGAAGTTCTGTACATACAAGCCCTACGACCCAGTATTAATCATCAGACTCAAGACCTACAGGTACTTCCCTTAATGAGACAACATGTACCGGCAGACACTCGCCCCTCTCCCTTGCCCAACTCCACCACACACCATGACAACGCAGGCACCCGCCTCTCCCCCTCACACAGCACCACCACGCAACAGGACAGTGCAAACACCAACATAACCCCCAGCCAACCAGCGACGAGATACAGCCAGAGACTGACCCAGCGACAACCCACCACCAATGGAGGCCTTCCTAGTGCACCTTAGCCACGCCCCCACCTCCTCCCTGATCTGCAAAATCCCATAAATACATCCAACTCGCCCCATATATATATATATATATATGCGTCCAAGATGGGTAAGCCTGGAACCTCGGCACCAATTATAATCATTCTCATAAGTTCTTCAGTTTCGCTATTGCTATTTTCGCTATAGCGGTAGGATTAGGGCACTAATTACCTGTGATAGCAGAGGGATGAGTGTTTATATATATATATATATTTATATATATATATATATATATATATATATATGTGTGTGTGTGTGTGTGTGTGTGTGTGTGTGTTATCGGTATTGAATATTAGTGAAAGAGATGTTTTCTTCTAATTTCAGTCCTCGCTACATGCAGCCTAATTATATACTTAATATTACCTGGTATTATTATGAGAATGGGGTGATCGAAATTTTCTCCTACCGCATAAGTTTTATTTATGAATAAGGTAAAAGCTTGAGTTTGTCTCTAGATCAATTCGACCATTAGATTTGTATTGTTCTATATTCCATCTACTACCTCTCGGGCATAGGCTGAGAGCCTGTACAGTACAATCAACCGTTATTGAACAGTGAAGCCCGTGAGGTATCGTTCCAGTCTAGGGAGTGAGACATGTGAAGCACTTTTTAGCTGCAACCAGCCCCTGCCATCTTGCCTTCGTAGGATGCATGGGTCTTAGTTGCTCACTCACTGCTCGAAGCAGCCCTATCTCTGAAGCTGTCTCGCTCCAGTGCTTCACTGTCTCACCTCCTAGACTCTGACCCTCACTCTCAGAACACCACGTATAGAACTCATTAGGCATTGCCCCTCTATAGCATATTTTTGAATATGGGAATATTCATACAGTGCTATTTAATCAGGGAACAGGTAAACTTTAACCAATAGCATCTCAACCAGGACCATTACTCTCAGTGACAAGGTAAAATTCTAACCTAACCTAACGGAAATGATTGAAGTAGTCTTTTAGTGGAGTTTTCCGGTCACTGTGTCAATAGATAGGTTTCTCTACTTTATAAAGTATACGAAATTGTTCATCGTACGACGTACTCTATTAGTATTATCCTGTGATGTGGTAACAAAATTATGCAACACAAATTCGAGGGCCTATAAAGTGAATTGAAGCAGAGTATTTTGTGAATAAGCTGATAAATGCTAAGGGTACGAAATGTAATGTAATCCTTGAGCCACTTTTCTCTGGTATGGTGATAGGTGCACAACAAATACGAGGCTCTGCAGAAGGAGGTGAAGCGACTGCGTAAGTCTATCCACCGTAGCCTGATGGAGAGGCCCTCCTCCGTGCGCAAACTGAAGCAGCTACTGGAGAAGGAGATTCAGGAGGTGGACGGCGAGACGACCAAGCTAGCGGAGCAGGTTCAGGTGAGGTTTGGGAATTATTGTAAGTCTATTGCTACATGTTGCCACCAAAAATATAGTAAATTTGTGTAGCAATACAGATATGTCACTGTTACTAATTTTCTACTCCTCGTTTGTTATTTGTTTATGATTAAGATTAATTACATTTATCACGGTCAGATATTTATTGTGAGTGTCTTACTCCCTCAATACATAGCCGTTAAAGATTAATTTGAATGTGTTATGATCTGAATCACACGAGTTACGGGTTACGACGAGTTACGACGCAGACTAACGTAAGTCAATCTTTATATCATACGAAAAAATGGCCAAGCAACGTTTCTGCTCCATAAGGTTGAATATGCTAGGCTAGTGAGGAGCTTCGAAATAATGTTTCCTTATTTCTCATGACGCTATGCCTTAACCATGAATAGTTGAAAATAATTAAGCTTCTCATAACGTGTGATTCTTTAGACAATAATCATATATCTTCAACCTTTTCACAGCGGCCAATGTAAATGTACGTCCTATGTAAAAAAGGCCTACAATGCAGCCGAGGTAGATATACGTTCTGGTAGTAACGGTTGAGTTGGTTGCACCAACCCGCTCCGCTTGTTGCCAGACACTTCCAGGGGGCTCTAACTTTACCACCCATACTTATATCAGTGTGCTTAGTGCATTGGTTGAGGGAAGTTGTGGGTACAATGAAGAGGTGTTTTAGAAGCTGAAGATTAATAAAAACAGGGCCACTTCTCCATGTAATTGTGAAAGCTATATACCAGGTATCAATATAAGGCTAATTTCATATTTTTTTCAACAACTCATACTGTCTTGTAAGCACAAAACATGATAAAATAACTATATATTATCGAGTTATTGCGCAAGTGGAAGTGAAACAGAAATTTGTATATTTTCATTTGTGATTGTAAAGTGTGGGGTCAGCTTTCAGCGAAGAAACAAGCAAAGTATTGATTGATTTTTTTTGGTGTGAGGAGGTAGAGAGGGGATGGTGACTGTTATAAAGAGTTCAGCCAAATCTTTTCATTGGAACTCATTCCAATTTGCTCAGGGCTACGGATATGGTGCTAGAGCGATGTATATTGAGCGGAATTAGGAGGAAAACTGCCACCTGGGCGTAGTCTTCTTTATACAAGCCACGCAACAAAAGAGTTAAAGGGTGTGGGAGATGTATTTCCTCGAGTGGCTGTGGAAAAAGACTGGCCACCCGCTCCAGAATTGATTTTCTCTCTGTGTGACTCAATGTCACACAGCATTGCCAATAGCTTTCCTATTTTCTTCACATCGATCACTATTTGTAGCAAAATTTTCATGTGGATCGCTGGCTTGGGACTGCAATTAGCAGTTTTGCATAATTTAGGAAAAGCCTTCAAATCACTCGATTAGTGGTTCTGCGTGCTAAGGGGATAATGTTTGCAATTCGCTTCAAAGGTAATAGGGCACAGAATATAGTTTTGCTTTCAATTAAAGGAAAAGGGACACAATATCTCTACAGATGCACATTCTAAATGCGGATGCAGATGAGATCTTATTATGAAATGAAGAAGGGGGAATGATCAATAAAGGCTTTTACGTTAGCCGTACACATGATATTTATATACTTTAATAAGATAGGGGAGACCGGTCTCACTGGGAATATATGCGCCAGGAGAGAGCTGAGAGCTTTATGATACGTATATAGCGATAACTCAATAAATGGATCATCAATGGTATGGTATGTGTTTCTGGGATTTGGTACTCACGTGGTGGTTGAGTCGTTACTATCTTGGGGTTCCTGGGACTACCTCTCGCAAATCAATGGTGGAGGGGCCTTCTTGCTCCTCTTCAAGGGACTCCTCTCTGGCACGTCTTCACACATGGAGATTGGCCACACTTCTTACCACAGTTATGCCCCAGGGGGCGCCATCGTCACTTTAATAGGGGCCCAGGGCATATCATGGACTGTGCCCTCTACACAGTAGAGGGTTCGACTTGCATGTGTCAACTTTGCTGGGCCATGTATTGCAACTATTCGGGGACGGAGCGTCCTCACGACCTACTGCTTTCACTGCTACTATCACTATTACTGCCGTTGCTCTCTCCTCCCTCCATCCAGTGTCTCGGGGTAGTTTTCAGCCTCTTTGTCCACTCTTCTTTGAGGTGTTTAAAGTAAGAGTCCTGATATGGGTCAATCAGTCTTTTCAACTCTTGTAATTCTTTGTGCAATTCTGAATCAGGCACATAGAATAGAATGGCTGGTTACTTAAGGGTGGAGTATCCAGGTGGGGTCCACGAGGTGTGTCTGGTGCTTGTGGTGAGGGGGTGGGACGCAAGGGAGGAGGGGGTTGTTATTGAGGCTGTCCTGGCAAGGTAATGATTAATTTATTCCGTCTTCTTGGGCATTTCGCAATCTCCCGCCATAATGTTAGTTACGGCCAATTACTGGCAAACTGTCCTGCGGTGTTTGATTTGGGCTAATCACCTTTCTAAGCCTTCTGTGATGTCATTCGCGAGACTCATTCGTTAGGCGTGTAGGCTCAATTGATAGATGTGTAGACTCGATGGCTTGTTGGTTTGTAGACTCTGTGGCTAGTCAGGGTGAAGTAAGGCATAGTGACGTAAAAGGTGCCAGGTCTTGATAATAGGTATTTCAGGTACTTGTATCGGGTAGGTGGCCCATGATGTCCTCGTCCATTGTGTGGCTTCTCGTGATGGTGTAGGGTTAGAATCGAGGGGGTGTCGGGTGGATGAATGGGGAAGGTTTGGAGGGAGGGGTGGTGATGCGGTGAACTTCTTCCTCGTTCGTAACATTTATATTCATAATAATGACCCCATGGTGTCTTACTATATTCGTCTCAAACCAGCATATTTCTATTACCTCACAGCTTCTCACAAATCTCTATCATTTGTCAATACTCTTCTCATTCTCGGCAGAAACTATAATAAGACTCCTTACTATCCCTTTCCATCAGCCCATGCTACTAGTCTCATAACCTAACTAATATCTCACTCCCGTTTACTACGCATCTCAGTACCTCATGTAACAAGGAGTGTTCATGGCATTTTGGCTTCTCTTTTCCAATGGACTATCTTTCCTTCTCTTCAATTATCCACCCCTTCATTATTATTTCCGGCCATTTATTCATTACACATTTCTTCATTAACTGGCCGTTCTCATTTATCAACTCTGCAAAGCAGAGTGGTATCGCACACACAGATCCCGCCCGTATACTGTGCACCACAATTCAGCTTGTCCGTCGTCGTTGTCAGTCTGTCTGTCCGGGTAACTCCTCCTAGACCTATACCGTTCGATGGATTTTTACCAAATTTCACTGGTATACTTATTTGGTCAATGCAATGTCAGTCAAAAATAAATGTTTCATTTAACTTAAAGGTTAAGGTCAAACGTCAAGGTTAAAAATAAGGTCAATATTTCATATCGATTAGTTTTTACTCAAATGTCTTAATTTTCACTATACAAGTTACTGGTAACTTTGATATCCTTTTGAACAAATTTCAGATAAATATTCTAAAGGTTAAGGTCAAGGTCAAAGGTCAATAAGATTTTTACTAGTATTTCTTATACTAACTTTTAAAGTTTCACTAGGCTTACCATGTATATTCGGAATACCTAGGCCAAGGTCATACAAGAAACTATACAATTCAATATGAAAGGTCAAGGTCACAGGTCAAGGTCAAATGAAAGGTCAATATGCTATTTTCTTTATTTTTCATGCAAACTTCACAACATTTGGAGATATAGTTGCACTTTAAATTAAAACAAAATATAAAATTTTGATGCACGTATCATAAAGGTCAAGATAAAGGTCAAGGTCAACTATTCTATTAATATATATATATATATGAAACTAGCTGATGGGTTTTAATAAAATTTGGCATGCTTATTTGATTTTCCTGGGCAATGTCAATGAAAACAAAAATGTACTCTTACATTAAGGTCAAAGGTCAACTTTTACATTTTATTTTTAGTTTTTACTCATATGTCTTTATTTTCACTATGCAAGTTACTGGTAACCTTGATATCGTATCGCTCAAATTTTAGATAAATATTCTAAAGGGTAAGGTCAAAGGTCAAAATAAGTGTTTTACTAGTACTTCTGATAGTAACTTAGAGTCTCACTAGGCTTACCATGTATATTCGGAATACCTAGCCCAAAGTCATACAAGAAACTATACAATTCCTTATGCAAGGTCAAGGTCAAATATAAGGTCAATATACTAATTTTTTTACTTTTCATGCAAACTTCACAACAATTGGTGAGATAGTTGCACTTTAAATGAAAATGGAGAATAATAAATGTTGAGACATACCATGAAAGTCAAGATAAAGGTCAAAGGTCAAGGTCAACTATTCTATTTATATATATGAAACAATCTGATGGGTTTTAATGAAATTAGGCATGCTTATTTGATTTTCATGGGCAATGTCAATGTAAACAAAAATGTACTATTACATATAGGTCAAGGTCACAGGGCAAGGTCAAAAGTCAACTGTTATTATTAATTTAAAATGATTACTAAAATTTTGGAAAATTGGCTGTGTTAGTTGCTTATTACTTAAATAACATATATATCAAATTTCACATATACAGTATATTGTAATAGTTAGGGTCCAAGGTCAAAACAAGAGTGTTTGTCATTTTCCCTAAGCACCTCCTAGAGGACCTAGACTGTTTAATGTATTGTCACCAAATTGTATAGGCAAATTCAGTTGGTCAATGCGACGACCATCCAAATATGATTAATTAATTTCTTAGTCAAAGGTCAAGGTCACAGTATATGATCACTATTTGTAATCGATAAGATTTTTATACAAATTACACCATATTCATAATACTAGTTATTATGAACAATGGTGTTAAGCTAACTAAATCCTCGATAAGAATTTCTAATGTCAAAGGTCAAGGTCAGAGGTCAAGGTTAAAGGTCAATATAAGATTCTTACTAGTATTTCCAATTTAATGTAAGATTCTCAGTAGGCCGAGGTCAAAAAAGAATAAACATAAGTCCATTTGATAGGTCAAGGTCACAGTTCAATGTCAAATATAAGGTCAATATGCTCATTTCTTTACTATTCATGTAAACTTCACAAAATTTGTTAAAACAGTTCTTTATATGAAAATTAAAATGTTAAATATTTAGACATGGTCAAGATGAAGGTCAAAGGTCAAGGTCAGCTATTCCTTTAATACCTCTGGAACTAGTTGATGATCTTTAATAAAGTTTGACACTTATTTGATTTTCCAGGGTTACATTAATGCAAGCAATAAATATAATCATACATAAAGGTCAAGGTCACAGGTTAAAGTCAAAAGTCAGCCTTCATCATAAAACATACTCAAATTTTGATAAGCTATATGTTAGTTGCATTTTACATAAATTGCATATACTGTATATAAATTTCATATAAATATTCTAATACTTAAGGTCAAAGATCAAAAGAAGAGTGTTAAACTTTTCCTAGTCTGTTTAACCCTTGCTGTACTGGCAACGTATTTTGTTTATCATATTCTAGCTATAATTAGACAATTAGACGATTTTGTGGAACTTAAGAAGGATCTGTGGTGGAAAAATGGTTGATTAGGATAGTTGAAAGCCTTCTAATTAAGCTGAATAGAATACTGAAAAGAACAGAACTGGTACTGAACAGGTTAATGTATCGTCACCAAATTTTGCAGGCAATTTTGGTTGGTCAATGCGACTATTGTCGCCTCCCGTCGGGGGCAAGTTGTTTTTGGGGCGAATCCTACAGTATTCTTGGTGATATTATTAGTGATGATGGTGATAGTAGCAGTGAAGATGGTGATAGTTTTGATGATGACAGTAGCAGAGATGGTAGTAACAGCAGGGATGATGGTGATAGCAATGATGATGGTGATAATAGTAGTGATAATGGTGATACTTGTAGTGGTGATGATGGTCGTAGTAACGATGGTGACAGTAGTAGTGATGATGACAGTACTAGTAGTAGTGATGATGGTGCCAGTAGTAGTGATGATGGTGATAGTACTATTAGTAGTGATGATCGTGACAGTAGTAATGGTGATTGTAAGATGATGGTGATAATGGTAGTGATGAAGGTGATAGTTGTAGTGATAATGATGACAATAGTGATGAATGATGGTGATAGTAATGGTGATGGTGACTGCTTTAGTGATGATAATGACAGTTGTAGTGTTGATGGTGACAGTTGTAGTGATGATAGCAGTAGTGATGATGGTGGTAATAGTAGGGATGATGGTAACCCATCGCAGAGTTGGGTATGCCGATTTGATTTTGGGTAAAGCGGCACTTCTACTTTATTGATGTGCTTAACTGATATGATTAATTCAATTCATAACACTGGTGGTAGCTTAATGACTGATTCATAAAAATACAGAACATGAAATCAATGCAACTGATACAAATTACACAGGAAAAATAAAATGGCAGAATACTATTTGGCATTATTTAACTACATTAGAACACTGCACAGAGAAATATACTTTTCACTAGGATACACAAATCAATTGGTTATTACTGGCAAAATTAGCTATTATCAAAACACTACAACATAAAGCGCCTTTTCCACTTAGACAACCGCAGAATCAATCGATATCACTTGGCATAATGGGCTACTATTCAACACCAATCCAAAATATATTTAAACCAACAACAGGTGACTCTCAAGGCTATTACCTAAAAACCACACAACCTAGTCACTAGGTTCATAAAGGCGTTCAACAGCTCTCAACAGGGTGATGATCAGTTAGCTCATGGCCCAATAACACCAACGGCATATTGCTTCAGTACAGGCACTAGGTTCTGACCACTTGGATGGACACTGGACTCTTCTCGGGTAACTGGGTACCTCTACACCTGGTAGTTCACTCCAAACATGGTACCTTTTACAGAACATTTTAGATAAATAGGGTAAAAAAGGGACTCTATATTGATCAGAATCCCCTTCCCATTCCAAGACAGAGAGTAGGAAAGAACTGACTTTGGAAGAAGTCAACAATCTTTGGCAAGTCAACACATTAACATTCTATCTATCTATTGCCTGACGCCGTCATCCCCGAAGGTGTGGCCACGAACGAACCGCCCCCATGCACTTCTGTCCCCAGTCAGTCGACGCTCCTCCTCCCAACCAGGACCGGCTTCATTCATATATTTCCTCACACCATCCGTCCACCTCTCCTTCGGTGCACCTCCCTCTCTGTCCTTCCACCTCGCTCTCGTACACCCTCTTATTCAATCTATCGCTTTCCATACGTTCCATATGGCCGAACCATCTCAAGTTGTTCCTTTTCACACTTTCCAGCACATCTATCTCTACACCACACCGCCTTCTTACTTCCTCATTCGTCTGTCTATCCCTCCATGTAACTCCGCACGCACTTCTCAAGTAACTCATTTCCACCACTCTCACTCTTGGTCCGAGTCTCTTCCCGAACGTCCATGCTTTGCTTCCGTAAGTTAGTGTCGGGATTACCACACAGTCATGCAAGGACTTCTTCACTTCCATACTGACCACCCTATTTCTTGTTACTGCTTTCAATGTTCCTACAACCCTCTTCCCCTGTTGCACCCTCTCCCACTTCCTCATCTATAGTCCCATCTTTACCCAACACACTGCCCAGATACTTAAAAGAGTTGACGATCTCCATAGTCTGACCGTTCAACTTCACCTCACACTCTGTGACTTCACCCCTTTTCGAAGACCTTGCTCTACCCCGCATTTACCTTCAAATTCCGTTTTATGCACACTGTTCCAAACTCATTTACCAGACCCTGCAACTCCCATTCATTATCGCTCATCAGAACTGTATCATCCGCAAACAGCAGTATAGGCAGCCTCCACTCAGTTCCTTCCCTTTTCAGCAATACACCAACATCCACTGCTCTTCCTAGTATTTCTTTCATGACTCCATCCATATATACAGTAAACAACCACGGGGACATCACATACCCCTGTTTCAACCCAACACTCAGGTCAAAGAACTCGCTCTGCTCATTCTCCACATGTACTGCCACCTTTGCACCCTCATACATGCTCTTCACTGCTTTCAGCAACTTGCCATCTACTCCGTATATTCTAAGTACTTTCCACATACCTTCTCTATCCACTCTGTCATAGGCCTTCTCCAAGTCCATAAAGGCAACATACACCTTTTGTTGCTTCTCCAGATATTTCTCCACAACACAATTTATGGTAAAAATCTGATCTACACATCCTCTTCCCTTCCTAAAACCTCCCTGCTCGTCTCCTATCCATTTCTCCGTTCTCACTCTCACTCTCTCAATCACTACCCTACTGTACACCTTCCCTACATATTCTTCGGTTGTCACCACACACTCCTCTTTCCCCTTTACCCTTATATAGGGGGGACTATTATGCCAGTCTTCCAGTCATCGGGTGCATTCCCCTTCTCCCATGCTAGTTTGCACATTTTCCATACCCATTCTATCACTATCTCACCACTGTGATGCCTGGCAGCTTGGCAGAACGCCATGTGGGCTCAGCCGCTCGCTTGGCCACTCGCTAGCACTCGCCGGGGCAAGGTATTTGGCTACAGTCTATCTACAATGTTGTTCTTTCTTTCATAGTGTTCGTGTTGTTGCAGACAGTCCCGTGGTGGTCTTTATTTTCTTCTGTGACAAGGGGAAGCATTTTATATCATGAGTTGAACATAAGATGCATTGTGTATAGTTAAGGCGAGAGAATAATATAGGCAGTGGGGTGGTAGTGTGTGCGTGCGTATACATGTGCTGCCTCCCCCCTCGCTCTGTAGGCTTGCGCGCGTGCCGTCCCACGCCTCTTGATTGGCTGGTGCTTCCTGACGCCTTCTGCAGCCCTGCTGCCTGGTGACGTACCAGCCTGTGATTGGCTGACCACCATGCCTTTGTGTGTGATCCTGGAGGGGTCCCGAGGAGTTCCTTCCTCAGAGCTCCTCTTAGTGCTGTAGCGCTAACATCCCTTTGCAATCTATCAGCCCACCTCACCCCCCTATTGCGAACTTTCTCTACCACTGCTTACCTTCTTCTCTCTGTATATCCTACTATTAACCTAACAAGTGCGCATGGGGGTAATTAGACACCTCTCCCTGTGCGCATGTATTTGAGGTGTTTCCGTCACTAAAATATTCATTGTACCATTAATATCATTAATACTTATCTATATGCGCCTATTATTGGTTGATTATAAAGGTATTAACCTGAAACAACAATAAAACTAGTGAAAACAGCGTTTGGATGGTCAAAATTGGAGATATAGCCCGTGAGTTGTATAATGTATGGGTGAGGCAAGCTGCTTTCCCGCCAATTTCCCCCAAGGCCACTGAGACACAGTCGATCGATACTCTCTCTCTCTTGCATTCGCTTGCTATCAGTGATGACCACACCCTGCAACCGGATTTCTAATGTTAGCACGAAAATATACCTCGGAATAAGGGAATAACAGGGAAAATAGGTGATAATTGAAGGAGAGGAGGAAAGTGGGGAAGGAGGGGAGGTAGAGGACTGAGATTTTGCATGGCCCAGGGGCCAAAAAAAAAATAAAAATAAAAAATAAAAATAAAAAATAAATAAAAAAAATCTATGTCAGAAGTTGATTTTTTTTTCTCTGACTCTTAAAAGTCTCCCCGCAGTTCCCGGGTTAATTAACTGCCCTTCCCCTTGACGTTGATTACATATAATCATCACTGTATTATACAGCGAGCTCTCAGAGATATTATATGTAATTAGTTAGGCATTTTGGATCAGAGGGTTATCCATTTTGGCTTGGGGAGGTTTGACATACTCATCGTGTTGCCCCAACCTTATTTTCTTGGGTGTCTGCCAGGTCAGTCGATGCTAGACTGGGGAGAGGCTATCAGGTTACAGTTTCCTATGAGCATAGACTTCGTTGAGCCTATGCAACTGTACCGGATACCTGCAGAGGCCTAGGTCATTTTCTTGTCTGTGTACCTTAGAGCCTAGCACTGTGTTTGCGTGAGGGCGTTTGCCTAGTCCACCCAGCACTGTGCTAGCTCGTTAGCTTTTGACTTAGGAGGGTCGCCAGGAGAGAACAAGGTGCACGAGACCTGGATCTCTCAAGAGAGCACCCCGTCATTTAATGTAACTAGGCGCACAGACTTGAGAACGACACTAGGCTACCGAGCAGGTGGCTCGGCCCAGGTAGCTCGGCCCAGGTAGCCTAGCCTATGACTCCCCTGCTAGACTTCATCCACCTGGCAGACCCCCGATTAGGGTTTATAATCTCATTGTGTATATGTGTGCAGCATTATTGTTCCTTATGTTTATAGTAAGTCGTGATTGTTGCTGAGAGACCCAACCAGAACAGGTTTGTGCCTGGTGGGAGAAAGCACATCTTTTTGTGGTTACAGTTTAGACTGCCGACTGTTTTATAATTACACCTGTGCCAGATAACACTGTATGTCCCTACACTATATATGTTCCCACAGTAATAATACACAGTTCAGAATCCGAGACATACTTCTTAGTTGCATCTGACTTTTGCAGAAGATTCTTGCATGATGCTTTAGGACTTTCTTTGTTTCACTTTCTTTCAGACAGGAGTGACAGTTTACTGATTATTTAACGTAACGTTAATTATCCTTCTTCTAGTTTGCTATTAAATCGTTGCTGCGATTTAATTACGCTATCTATCTTTTTCCTTGTATACCTTAATAAAATAATCGTATGTTGTATGAGTATAGGCTGCTTCAGTGATCATCAGCCTATAGTGTGCACCTTTTACCGAGTCATAGGATACCTTGTTGTCCAGGCACGACTCAGGGTGGTATAGGTGTTTTGTTCTCCAGTGGTTAAGGCAGGGGTTGGAACTAGTGTTACCGTTGTTGCATTTAGCCTTATCTCGTCCAATGATAAAGAGCCCTGTGTCTTGTAGAACCTGGATCGTAACAAATGGCGACCTTGCTTAGGATTTTGTGAACTTAAGAAAATATACTGTGGGAGTATAGTGGCAATTTTTTTTATTGAGGAATACAGTGGACACAGATTTTTTTTGGCAAGCAGTATAACACATAAAGAGGCTTCAGATAACTTTAAGTGAATAGGTGCTTGCATAAGAGATTATAGATACTTTTTTTTGTTTATAAACTTGCACACTTCTCAGTATACACCATGTCTAGCAACAGCTCCGTTAACGGGGATAATCAGACAGTACAGCCTACAGGTGTTGAGCAGCAGCAGAAATTTAATGATGGCATCAGATTTATTAATTGTGAGGCTGATGCGAGGAAGTTTGTGGAGATACCAGTAACAGCGAGTCGGTTGGAGGGGATTGATTGCTATTGTCTGCGTTGTTTGGCCACGGTCCTGGGGCGTGTCGGCTTTGGCAGCATGTCTAAGAGTGACCTGGTGGCTTGTGTGTTGGGTGGTTGCAGGGTGGAGCGGGGGCTTGGGAGCCTTTATCCAAGCCTCCCTTCCACTCTACTCCTATCACGCCCCCTAGGTTACCAGACCTTGGCACGCTTCCGCAATCTGACAGTCGCTGGCAGCGTGGTTTGCCCCTGGGTGGGTCTCCTATAATTGCTCCTCCCCCTCAGGGTTTGACTGCTGATATGTTGTTACAACTGGAGTTGGCTAAGATCCAGCGTGAAGTTGAGATGGCTAAGATTCAGGCTGAGATGGCTAAGATTCAGGCTAAGGAGAGGACAGCATGCCGTGAGGCAGAGTTGCAGGTTGAAGCAACTAGGTACTGTGCTGAGATGGATGTTGAGAAATCTAGGGTGGAGACAACAGGGTGGCATCTCGGTTCTCGGAATCGTGGGTCTGAGTCTTTATCGCACTTGCTTAAATTAGTCCCTGTGTTCGATGAGTCTGGTGTGACTGAGTTTTTGCACGGTTTGAGAAGAAGTGTCGGGAGCATGAGTGGCCGGAGATTAAGTGGGCAGCCCTTGTATCATCAAAGCTTGTTGGGAAAGGTCTCAAGGCATATGACTTGCTGTCATTGGAGGACTGTACTAACTATGTGGTGTTAAAGGAGGCTGTGCTCTGGGCCTATGAGTTGCAACCAGAAACCTACAGGTTGAAATTTCGGGGTGTTGTAAAGAGCAAGGAGAGCTCTTTCCTTGAACATGCCCGGGAACTGACTGACACTATGGGGAACTGGCTCCGGTCTGAGAATGCGACAACAGTTGATCAGGTTAAGCAGTTATTTTTGTTGGAGCAGTTCTTCCGGTGCACAGGCAGCGACCTGACATTAAACCTGAAGGAAAAATGCCCTAAGACCGTAGAGGAGGCAGCTAAGCTTGCTGACCTCCGGCTTTCTTTGATTCGTGGGTGCGGGTCTGCTCATCGTAGTGAGACAGGTAACAAGGGGCGTAACACTCCACCCCCCAAAGTCAATGAAGCACAAAATAACACTGTAAAAAGTATGAGCAATGATATCCATTATAACTACAAACACAAAACCATCTCGTTTTCAAAAGGGCAGGGCCCTTCCCCACCACCTCAAGGGGGGAAGTCTAGTGGTAAAGTGAAATGTTTTAATTGTCAGAAGGTGGGTCACTTTGCACGTAAATGTCCGTGTAATATTCCTGCTAAGCCTGTGTCTTTGGTTCGCAACATGGGGGCGTCTCTGAGCTCTTCTGCGTCTGCCCGGGGTAGGTCGTCAGTTGCGGGGACACAGCCTGTGAAGAAGGGTTTGGAGGGCTCGACACCTGTCCAAGACACTTTTTGCAGCCATCGAGGGCATGGGCTTGTGAGCTGGGGGAATACTAAACATCAGGTCAAATTGTTGCGTGACACTGGGGCATCACAGACGCTTCTTAAAAATTTCACAGGCAAATCTATAAACGCGGCTCGGGTTGTTGTGGTACAGGGGATCAATGCTACCAGGTCATACCCGTTGATTAGGTTGGAGCTGGAGGTGGATGGTGGGTGTCGTGAACTTGATGTTGGGATCGTAGAGAGCTTGCCAGTTGAGGGCGTCGACCTCCTTCTGGGCAACGACTTTGCGGTGCTCACTTCGGAGGTTCCACCCTTAGTTGTTGCCGAGAGGGCGGCCGACGTTAATAGGGAGAATCGGGAGTGGGTCGAGAGGTGTCAGCTTAAACAGATGGCCTGTGCAGTCACCCGTTCTCGCGCGTCAGTTCAGTCACAACCATTGTCTCAGTCTTCAGACCAGCGGAGGAACGGTCGGAAGGAGCAAGCTGAAGCTGGGAGTTTTGGGAGTTTTGCTCCAGTTCACCCCTATTGACATGGTTGGGCGTGATGGCACTCCGCGGCTTAGTAGTTCCCAGTTGGAGGAGAGTTGTGGGAACGGGGCTATCAAACACTGGGACGGGGAAACATGTCCTGTGAACCTGTTGGAGGAGTTTGTGAGGCAACCACCTGAGCAGCCTACTGTCCCTTCGTTGGTCTGCAGCGGCCAAGGTGGAGTACAAAGGAGTACAAAGGAAATCAAGCAACAACAGATCTAGTGACCCTTCTAGGTTGCTTGTCCTCCAAAACACTGAGGATCAAGTGTCCAAACAGTGGTTTAGAGTGGGTAAGGGAACATTGGAAAGGGAAATACTGCCCTGGAACTAATGTCCGTGGCAGGATTAGGAAGTTAGTAGGGGACAGATGGGTTAGTAACTGAGGGGGGGATAAAATAAAGTTATTCATTTACAAACGCAGTCAGTCGCGGGTTTGATGCGAGATATTTGTCTAGGCGGAGTTTAAATGAATCAACGGTGATGCAGTCTATAACGTTTCGGGGAAGCCCATTCCACAAGTTGACAACTCGATTGAAGAAGAAATTCTTAGATTCGTGTGAGTTAAAAGATTTACCAATAATTTTGCAACCGTTTCCCCGCGTGTAATTAGATTGGTCGATAGTGAAGTACTTACTACAGTTCATATTGTCGATGCCTTTGATGATTTTGAACACTTGAATTAAGTCACCTCTTAATCTGCGCTGGGTTAAAGGAAATAGATTTAATTCTCTAAGACGCTCTTCGTATGGTTTGTTCTTTAGGCTAGGTATCATTTTGGTAACTCTACGTTGAACTCGTTCTAGCTTGTTTATATCTTTTTGGTAATAAGGGCACCAGGATTGAACGCAGTATTCCAGAAGAGGGCGGACTAATGAATTGTAAAGGGTTAGGATAACTTCTTTGGATTTATGCTCAAATGACCTGCCTATAAAGCCAATTATTTTGTTTGCCTTCTTAACAACTTCTGAACATTGTTGACTCGGTTTTAGGTTACTCGATATTGTTACTCCCAGATCGGTTTCTCTGTTTACATTCTTAAGCTGAGTGCCATTCATCAAATAGTTTGCTTTCTCATTTAGGTATCCGATATGTAGTACTTTACATTTATCCGCATTGAAACTCATTTGCCAAATTTGGGCCCAACATGACAATTTATCTAGATTGTGTTGCATATCGTCAACTTGTTCTTTTGAGAGTACGCTATTTGCAATTTTTGTATCGTCAGCAAATTTTGAGATTGTACAGGTGAGACCCTCATCTATGTCGTTGATGTAAATTAGAAAGAGAATTGGTCCTAGTACCGATCCCTGGGGTACCCCGCTACTTACATTGGTCCATTTTGATGCCTTACCGTTTATGACTACTCTTTGCTTTCTGTCGCTGAGCCAATTTTCTATCCATTTCAACACACCGTCTTGTATTCCATGCGCTTTTAGTTTTAGCAGTAAACGTTTGTGGGGAACTTTGTCAAAGGCCTTTTGAAAATCAAGGTATATAATATCTACAGCTTTACTCTCATCGTAGAGGTTGAGGAGATCGTGGAAGAAGTCTAAGAGGTTTGTTAAACAGGAACGTTTTTTACGAAAGCCGTGTTGAGTATCTTTAAGTATGTTATTTTCCTCTAAGTGATTTACGAGTCTGTCTCGTATGACCGTTTCTAGCATTTTACATACAACTGAGGTTAAGCTAATTGGACGATAGTTACTGGGTAGGGATTTGCTGCCTTTTTTGAATATCGGTGTTACGTTGGCTAGCTTCCACTGATCAGGCATAGTTCCAGACTGCAAGGATTTATTGAATAGTAATGTCAGTGGTTTAGAGAGCTCATCCTTAGCTTCCTTTAGAACTCTAGGCGAGATTGTATCAGGTCCTGGCGTTTTATTTACCTTGAGTTTATCTAAACAATTCAATACTTCTCTCTCTGTAACGGTGATATTGCTTAGAACATCTAAATTATCAATCTGAATCGGCGATGGTGTAGGGATATCACTGAGGTCTTCTGTTGTAAAAACTGATGCAAAGAAGGTATTGAGGGCATTACTCATTTGTTCTTCGTCTTTGGTGTATTCTCCATTTTCATCGACTAACGGTCCAACAGTTGAAGTAACAACTTTTTTCTTTCTGATATAACTATAGAATTCTTTCGGGTTTGTTTTACTTTGATTCGCAATATGTAACTCTAAGGTCTTTTTACTTTGCTTAATTAACTTTTTGGCTTTGCGTCGTAGCTCTACAAATTTCAGCCGTTATTCGTCATTTTGTGAGGATTTTAATCTATCATTAGCAAATTTTTTAGCAAGCAGGCAGTTTGAAATATCTTTATTCCACCATTTGGGCTTATTATTATGGCCTGGACGCCGAGTTTTTGATGGTATGCAGTCTTGCACTGCTTTTAGGTAAGTGGCTTCGAATAACTTCCAAGATGTATTTATGTCGTTATTGTGAATTAAAAAGCTCCAGTCAGTTTCTTTAAACATAGCTCTAAGTTTATGGAAGTTTGCTTTCTTGAAATTAGGGACTTTTTCGATGCTACTATTTGGTTCGTTACTAGTAAACTTTAAAGTGAAAGTTATCGTACGATGGTCGCTGTTACTGAATTCATCACCAACATTCAAATTCTCTATTAATTCTTCTTTTGTTGCAAGTACAATGTCAAGAACGTTATTACCACGGGTCGGCGTTCCAACAAATTGATAAAGCGAACTCTCTTGCAAGTTCGTATACAAGTCATGTCCGGAGTGTGAAGTAAGAGTATCGCCCCACTTGGTCACAGGTAAATTAAAGTCACCAAAAATTACGGTATCTTGTGAGTTACTTACATCTGCAATTTGTTCGTAAATTTCTCGGTCAGTTTGCACTGATTGAGCTGGAGGTCTGTATATTAATGCAAGTATTATTTTGGTACCTTTATTATTCTTTATTAGCACAAAAGATGCGTCGACGTTCACAATTTGAGGTTTTGACAAGAGGGTAGGGTTAAGACTTTCTTTGATATAAAGTAAAACGCCACCTCCATTTCGATTTATTCGGCTTTTCTCAAACATTACATAACCGGGAAGTGAATACTCTGCTAAAAAGTCTCTATCTTCTGTATTGAGCCAAGATTCTGTTATGCCAATCACATCATAATTTTCTGTAAACACTAGCTCCTCTAAATCTGAAAATTTATTGCGTATGCTACGAGCGTTTGCATAGAAAACCTTTAAATTTGTTATTTTAGAACTCACGGAACGCTCTTTAATAATATTTTTGGTTCTTGTCGGATCTACATTTATGTTCATGGCTGTCCTCGGTCCTCGCTGTCTTTGGTCCTTATCGCTGGTGGTCCTCGGAGAGGAGTGGAGAAGGAGAGGGGGGATTGTCATCTCTCGGCGGAGCAGTGGGCGGGGGACACGAGTCTGGTGGCTGTGGAAGCGCTAGAGCACCTGCCTGAGCAGCAGTGTGCAGCGCTCCAGCACCAGCTCGGTTCATACCCCACTGGTCGTGCCGAGCCCCTAAGCCTCACAACTCGGGCGGTGCAAGATGTTCCGCGGGCAGGTCACGTGAATGTTGAAAGACCGTTAGCCTCGTTTCGGTGGTTCAAGGTGGGCGACGAGGCTTGGACATGGTTGTCAGGTCAGGGTCGACCCATGGCTGCCAAGGGTGGTGGTCAGAAGGAGGACATTGAGCAGATTGGTGAGATTGGCTGTGGAGTGGATGTGCCCGGTTGTCGCATAGCCTCCCAATGCTGCTCTAGTCGAATGCAACAGCCCTACCATAGACCGACTGTATCTGGCCATGTCGCTAAAAGCGGTGATGCTGCGCAGGCAGATGTAGTTGCAAGGAATGCGGGGGTGCGCATGTACGGTATCGGTGGGGAAGCCTTAGCAATAATGAACTATGGGAGTGACTGCACAGGTGGTACTGATTGTCCCTCTCATGACCTGGCTGTTCTAGGGACGAAGGTGGTGAAGGAGGGAGACTACAGGTTAGAAGCTGCGGTCTCGGCTGGGTTGTGGGAGGGCTCTAGGCATGTTCTGCGAGATATGTTGTTTACTAGGCTGGGGCAGTGCATCCGCATGTTTGTTGCTTCTCCAGGCCTGATGTACGGGGTAGAATCTGACATGGAGGCTGGAGACAGAGCGAGGCTCAGTTTAATTCCCTACCGTATAAATCCTGCTAAAAAGCCTGTCGTGAAAACAGAGCTAGACGACGTGTGGAAAAAGGGTCTGAAGGATAAAGGATATTGTGAGTGGTCGTTGCCAATGAGTTTGCAACCTGAGTTGAGTGGCAAAATCAGTGTGTGTGCATTATCCCTGACAGACACCTATCCATTGCCCAAGGGTGTGAGGGATAAGGAATGTCGTGAGTGGTCGTTGCCTGTAACTTTGCAACCTGTGTTAAGTGGCAAGATCAGCGAGTGTGTTGATTGCGAGAGTGTGTGTGTGCATTATCCCTGACAGATGCCTATACCTTATCGAGAGTTGACGACACCATAGACCGCATCGGGGCTGCATCGCCTATCACGAAGGTAGAACTAGTGAAAGGCTTTTGGCAGGTCCCGTTGCCGGAAAGAGCGAAGAGAAATGCCAGTCTTGTGATGAACTGGGCAGTTTATCAGTGCCAGGTGTTGTTTTGCTGCCGGGACACAAGTTGGATGTGTGGCATGCTAAGGGGACTGATAATGTTTTGGCCGATTGTTTGTCACGGGAGGGTTTGTTTGCAGGAGAACCCTCGCCGTTCAGTCAGTGTGTGTTGAGAGTGGAGAAAAACTAGGCTTGCCCCTGGAAGTGCAGCCGCCATAAACATTTAAAAAAAATGAAAATTCTATAAAAACTCTTTCTTTAATAGTTAATTTTTGTTTAAGTATGTTATAGCTAAAGTTCTGAGTCGAACCTGTGCTTCTCTCAGAAGGCTGGGCTAGTAGAAGCTCGCTCTAGGAGCATAGCAGTATGTATTAATTAAGCTATTGTGTTGGGAGGGGTTGTAATTTTTTTTTTTTTATGTGAACCGAGCTTTGCCTTCTTTGTTGCGAAGTGATTAGGGGTGGCAAGTCTTATCGGCGTTCTGCTTGTCAGATATAGAGAACGCCATGTGGGCTCAGGCGCTCGCTTGGCCACTCACTAGCACTCGCCGGGCCAGGTATTTGGCTACAGTCTATCTACAATGTTGTTCTTTCTTTCATAGTGTTCGTGTTGTTGCAGACAGTCCCGTGGTGGTCTTTATTTTCTTCTGTGACAAGGGGAAGCATTTTATATCATGAGTTGAACATAAGATGCATTGTGTATAGTTAAGGCGAGAGAATAATATAGGCAGTTGGGTGGTAGTGTGTGCGTGCGTATACACGTGCTGCCTCCCCCCTCGCTCTGTAGGCTCGCGCGCGTGCCGTCCCACGCCTCTTGATTGGCTGGTGGTTCCTGGCGCCTTCTGCAGCCCTGCTGCCTGGTGACGTACCAGCCTGTGATTGGCTGACCACCATGCCTTTGTGTGTGATCCTGGAGGGGTCCCGAGGAGTTCCTTCCTCAGAGCTCCTCTTAGTGCTGTAACGCTAACATCCCTTTGCAATCTATCAGCCCACCTCACCCCCCTATTGCGAACTTTCTCTACCACTGCTTACCTTCTTCTCCCTGTATATCCTACTATTAATTAACTGCCCTTCCCCTTGACGTTGATTTCATATATCCGTCACTGTATTATACAGCGAGCTCTCAGAGATATTATATGTAATTAGTTAGGCATTTTGGATCAGAGGGTTATCCATTTTGGCTTGGGGAGGTTTGACATACTCATGTTGCCCCAACCTTATTTTCTTGGGTGTCTGCCAGGTCAGTCGATGCTAGACTGGGGAGAGGCTATCAGGTTACAGTTTCCTATGAGCATAGACTTCGTTGAGCCTATGCAACTGTACCGGATACCTGCAGAGGCCTAGGTCATTTTCTTGTCTGTGTACCTTAGAGCCTAGCACTGTGTTTGCGTGAGGGCGTTTGCCTAGTCCACCCAGCACTGTGCTAGCTCGTTAGCTTTTGACTTAGGAGGGTCGCCAGGAGAGAACAAGGTACACGAGACCTGGATCTCTCAAGAGAGCACCCCGTCATTTAATGAAACTAGGCGCACAGACTTGAGACCGACAATAGGCTACCGAGCAGGTGGCTCGGCCCAGGTAGCCTAGCCTACGACTCCCCTGCTAGACTTCGTCCACCTGGCAGACCCCCGATTAGGGTTTATAATCTCATTGTGTATATGTGTGCAGCATTATTGTTCCTTATGTTTATAGTAAGTCGTGATTGTTGCTGAGAGACCCAACCAGAACAGGCTTGTGCCTGGTGGGAGAAAGCACATCTTTTTGTGGTTACAGTTTAGACTGCCGACTGTTTTATAATTACACCTGTGCCAGATAACACTGTATGTCCCTACACTATATATGTTCCACAGTAATAATACACAGTTCAGAATCCGAGACGTACTTCTTAGTTGCATCTGACTTTTGCAGAAGATTCCTGCATGATGCTTTAGGACTTTCTTTGTTTCACTTTCTTTCAGACAGGAGTGACAGTTTACTGATTATTTAACGTAACATTAATTATCCTTCTTCTAGTTTGCTATTAAATCGGTGCTGCAATTTAATTACGCTATCTATCTTTTTCCTTGTATACCTTAATAAAATAATCGTATGTTGTATGAGCATAGGCTGCTTCAGTGATCATCAGCCTATAGTGTGCACCTTTTACCGAGTCAAAGGATACCTCGTTGTCCAGGCACGACTCAGGGCGGTATAGGTGTTTTGTTCTCCAGTGGTTAAGGCAGGGGTTGGAACTAGTGTTACCGTTGTTGCATTTAGCCTTATCTAGTCCAATGATGAAGAGCCCTGTGTCTTGTAGAACCTGGATCGTAACACCACCATACCTCAACATTTCCCCACACACTCCATCTGTTCCTGGTGCTTTCCCAACTTCACTTTTTTCATGGCTTCCCACACTTCTGACCTCCTGATCCCCACCTCTTCCTCCACTACTTCTCCTCTTCTCCCTCCCATACCATATCCAACTATGTTTGCTGGCTCTTCATTCCTTACATTTAGCAACTCGTTGAAGTACTCCCTCCATCTTTCGAATCTCTCTTGCTTCTCGGCTAGCATTCTCCCATTCTTATCTTTCACACCCTACTGTTTCCCTTGCTACCTTCCCTAACTTTCTTGACTTCTTTTCAGAACAGTTTCTTACACTCCCTCCATTTTACATTCAGATTCCTTCCAAATTCCTCAACAACTCTTCTCTTACTTTCCTTCACTACTCTCTTCATCACTCTCCACATACCTCGCTCGTTTCTGCCTCTCCAAATCTTCACTCCCTCTACTACCCAACCACTCTCTATACGCTTTCTTCTTGTCCTCCACAGCTATTTTTACCTCTTCTGTCCACCATGCTGTACCTTTCACTCCCCTCCCTCTTCTCCTCACTCCACACACCTCCTCACATGCTGCACAGATCTCTTCCTTAACTACCTTGCTTATCTCCTCCACTTCCTCCATATCGTTCAGGTCGAACCCACCTAGTCGTCTTTCTACTGCTCTCCTGTACTCTTCCCTGATTTCCTCCTCCTTTAGCCTCTCCACCCTCCTCACCATTCCACCTTCCTCCCTCCAGCTCTCCTCACCCACTTATTTTGTATCCTAACCTTAGCTACTACTACAGAATGATCAGACAGACCCCCTCCAGTACCCCTATTCACCCTAGCATCCTTCACAGATTTCTTCATTCTTTCATCCACACATATACAATATAGTCAATCAGTGACTAACCATCAATCTGACTGACAATCAGTCTTAACCTTCATCGTCCACACCACTTTCCATGTGTACCTGTGTATCATTCTGTGTTGGAAGAAGGTGTTGGCTATCCACAACCTCCTCCCCACACATACGTCCACAAGTGCACTACCATTCCCATTCACCTCTGACGGTACCCCCCAACCTCCCACCACTCTCAACTTTCCTATCACCCACCTTACCATTCATATCCCCAATCAGGAATATTCTTTCGTTCTTGTCAAACTTATCCAGGCACGCCTCCACATTCACCCAGAACTCCTCTTTCTCTCTTACTTTTTTATCCTCTGTCGGAGCATACACACACACAATCACCCACGTTTGTATTCCTACTTTCATTCTCACCCACACAATCCTTGAACCCACAGACCCATATTCTCTTACACGCTCCTTCCATTTGTTACTTACAAACAAACACGCACCTTCTTTCGCTGCTCCCTCACTCACTCCAGCACACACACCCATTCCACACTCCCACTCTCTCACATCTGTACCCTTCCATTTGGTCTCCGTCATTCCACATACATCCAGCCTGGTATTCACTAACACTTCCAGTGCCTCTCTCTCTTTTGTGCCATCATTCATGCCACTCACGTTCCATGTACCTATTCTCAGAATGTCCGTAAGCTTGTCCATAGTCGGTCGGGTTTGTCAACACAGGGTCCGTCCGCATCCGAGGCTGATTGTCCGTTTATCGTTGCTATGTATTTTTTTCCGGGTGGGGGTCGCAAGCCCACCAACCCAACCTCTTTAGTCGCCTCTTACGACACACACGCAGAAGGCACGAGGGGCATATTCTAATCCCTTACCCCCAGGGTAAACCAACATTACATTGGTTAAATGAGTGTTTCAATTTACTTTTTGAATCGAATATGATTGTCAATGGATACTAGATTTTTTTGTATAATAATTTAGCCGAATTTCATGTAAAAATGCTCAGTATTACGATATGCAAGGTTCTTGTGTTTAAGGTGTACAGAGCCTCCATAAGTTGACACTTGTCAACCCTCACAAGCTGGGGCAGAAGAGACACCTCTCTGTGGCTAAGGCCTCTGAATTCAGGGTATCAAACAGATTATATAAAATGACTTAAGTCAAATCCCATAATTTTAATCATTGTTGTAAGACATACAAAGTTAAAGTTATACTCTATGGTTGCCCTTACATCCCTGGAAGCGATTGCAAGTGGCCAAAACAATTCAATTTTCTAGTAATTTCAAATCAACTTTGCTCTGGTTTATGACCGTCTCCCAACTTACAATAACAATGCCAAGCAATATAATTAAATATACTAAGCAAGTATAATAAACCTTGTTCCTATAATACAGAATTTTGGCTACTAAATATTTTGTTTAACAATTATAATTTAATTTTAACTTTAACTGTCTTGATAGCATACTGCTTGGTGCGCAGAATTTTGGTGTGAGTATCCTAGGTTCGAATCCATTGAGTACCACATGTATTCATAGTTTCATTAATTTAATTCATTAGGTTTATTTGTAAGTTAATTGGGGGGTTGGTGATGATATGAATTAATATGTAATTTGATATCACATTAGTCAAAATAATAACTATATGCTTAACAATTCGACTAATCTCAACACTGACTGGGTGATTATTGGACTAAACATGAGTGAACAGTAAATGTCTTGGTGTAGATATTGCCAAAATCAAGTCTAGCCTTTTTAGCTACTTAACACCCATTATACTGTACTCGTATTAAGGCCACTTAGTACCATCTTCTCATTACCTTATCTTACATCGATTATTTGTCTTACTTCAGAATTTGATTACTATTATCTTGTGATCCCATACTCTTAATATCATTATTAATTTCTTCTGTACCGACAACCGTCATTATACGTTTATTATTGCCATATTTAGACGATCTTGTGCAGTTTAAGAAGGCTCTGTGGTAGTAAAGGGGGTTGAGTGAAATAGTTCGAAGCCTGTTAGTTGCTGAAAGCCCTTTTTAAGCTAATAAATAGTTTATTAGTATCCACAGTAAAGTTTAAAGTACGACAAACGGTAATGAAAGGGTTAACAACCTCAGACTGCTTTGCTTTACAACCCCTTCATCTCCTATAATAATCTATTTCTTACTATTTCTCTTCATAACTGTGTAGTAGCTAATGTAGTTCCAAGCAGCCTCCCAGAGGGCAAGGAATCCAATCTTACTTGCTAAATTTGTTACTCCTTTCTACTACCCCCAGGCATTGAGGTTTCTTGCGTGTAACCAGTGACCGGGAGGAGGCGCTGAAGATGCTGGAGGCTGCAGAGTCACGGGCCTCCACCATCCGAGCACAGGCCGCCACCATCATCCAGCACCAGGCCAGGTTCCAGGTAAATTAACTTATAGACATTCGTGCGCCTGTTTTGTTTTCTATTATGCCAATATGGAACCGTTGGAACTTGTTAGTTAATTTATTTTATTTTGTGTTTAGTGACAAATTATTTATGGATTACAATTGCCCTCAATATTTCAGTTTAAAATGACATACTTTCATAATGTTAAATATGAGTGATTGCACAATAGACATTCTTGAGTAATATTTTAATTTCGTATTGTAATTTTCGGGGTGTACTAGCAGAAAGGTTAACAACGTGATTGAGCCCTGTTGAGAAGTGCTTTGGTAGTTCCTGCTATACTGTAAATTGAAATGTGCCAGTATAATTTTGTTAAGTTCAATTTGCCACAACAAAATAATGTTGTGTGCCTATTAAGAGATCAGCTTGTTCGGTAATTTCTATATAATATTATTTTCATGACAAAGCTGTGTTGATGCCCCATAGATGTGTGCACCCTTTCAAGGAGCTAGTGGAGGTGGAGGAGGATCTCACTCAAGATGCTGCTCTGGCGTTCCTTGGCTGAGTGTGAGGAGCTCACCAAGCAGTGGTACCAGGTGTGTGTGCATGAGAGAGGAAGATAGATAGATTTACATAGATACACTGGCCACACAGACCTTCTGATCCCAGTGAGGTGGTCAGGCCTTAATTCTTGTCAGTGAGAGACAAAAAGGAAGAAATTGAGGGACCATATATAATTATATATTAGGAAAAAAAAATATATATATATAATTATCTAATCATATATATATATATATATATATATATATATATATATATATATATATATATATATATATATATATATATATATATATATATATAATCATCACAAGCAGCAGCAGCCATTAGGAGTACACTGATGGATAAAGGCCTCCCTTAACCTTTTCCATGACTCCCGAGACTTTGCCCGCCGTGCTACCCATGCAGTCTTTCTATCTCGTCTCTCCACCTATCTGGTCTTCTCCTATTGTGCTTTTTTACTTTGGGGGTCCCAGCCAGTTAGTCTTTTACTCTACCTATTTCCCTCTCTTGCTACATGTCTTGCTCATCTCAGCTTCTGCTCTTTAATCGTTTCTAGAATGCCCTTGACTTTGGTTTGCTCTCTTACCCACGATACTCTATTCCTATAGCTAAGTCTTATTCCTAGCATTGATATTTCCATTGCTCTTTGCGCAGTCTTAAGCTTATTCTCCATTGATTTTGTTAGCTTCCAGGGGGAGTTTCGTCGGATCCATAGATCCTGGTTGGTATCACACACTGGTTATAAACTATTATGCTTAAGCATATTTGTAGTGTACATTTCATAAAAATTCCTGTTTGCCAAATGCTCTTCCATCCTAGAGTGATTCGCCTTACTATTTCATGTTCATTGTCTTTTGTTAGGTCCAGATCAGGTGAAGGTATTAAGGGATAAGCCTTTACAAACCCACTGTTACTTTCATTACTTGGCCAAGATACTTGTAATATAAAATATATATATAT
>CM064580.1:34093555-34194280 GCA_032716605.1 Paralithodes platypus
CGTAGTGCTGGAGCAATAAGAGGAAGAGTGAGTGGAGGGAGAATAAAGGAGCATGGTGATGCGACGAATAGGGGGGGGAGGGGGGGAGGTTACACAAGGGGAAATCAAGCAACAAACAGATCTAGGTGACTCATTATAGGTTGCTTGTCGATCCAAAACACTGAGGATCAAGCGGTATCACCAAAAACAGTTGGTTTAGAGAGGGTAAGGGAACATTGGAAAGGGAAATTACTGCCCTGGAACTAATGTCCGTGGCAGGGAGGTGAGGAAAGGTTAGTAGAGGGACAGAGTGGAGTAGTAACTGACAGGGGGGGGATTCGAAAATAAAGGTTATTGCAAGTTTGGACAAAACGCAGTCAGTCGCGGGTTTGATGCGAGAATATTGTGTCGGTAAGGCGGAGTTTAACTGGAAATCAACGGTGATGCAGTCCTTAAAACGTTTCGGGGAAGCGAACCGATTCCACAAGTTGACCAACTCGATGTGAATAGAGAGATAATTACTTAGATTCGTGCGAGTCTAAGACAGGAATTTACCAATTAATTGATTGGACAAACCGTTTCCCCGCAGTGTAATTGGATTGTGTATTCGATAGTGATAATAGGAGAGGAGTATGGCCCGAGTACTTACTACAGTTCATATTGTCGATGCCTTTGATGATTTTGAACACTGGAATTAAGTCACCTCTTAATCTGCGCTTGGTTAAAGGAAATAGATTTAATTCTCTAAGACGCTCTTCGTATGGTTTGTTCTTTAGGCTAGGTATCATTTTGGTAACTCTACGTTGAACTCGTTCTAGCTTGTTTATATCTTTTTGGTAATAAGGGCACCAGGATTGAACGCAGTATTCCAGAAGAGGGCGGACTAAGGAATTGTAAAGGGTTAGGATAACTTCTTTGGATTTATGCTCAAAGGACCTGCCTATAAAGCCAGTATTTTGTTTGCCTTCTTAACAACTTTGAACATTGTTGACTCGGTTTTAGGTTACTCGATATTGTTACTCCCAGATCGGTTTCTCTGTTTACATTCTTAAGCCGAGTGCCATTCATCGAATAGTTTGCTTCTCATTTAGGTATCCGATATGTAGTACTTGACATTTATCCGCATTGAAACTCATTTGCTAAATTTGGGCCCAACATGACAATTTATCTAGATTGTGTTGCATATCGTCAACTTGTTCTTTTGAGAGTACGCTATTTGCAATTTTTGTATCGTCAGCAAATTTTGAGATTGTACAGGTGAGACCCTCATCTATGTCGTTGATGTAAATTAGAAAGAGAATTGGTCCTAGTACCGATCCTGGGGTACCCCGCTACTTACATTGGTCCATTTAGATGCCTTACCATTTATGATACTCTTTGCTTTCTGTCGCTGAGCCAGTTTTCTATCCATTTCAACACACCGTCTTGTATTCCATGCGCTTTTAGTTTTAGCAGTAAACGTTTGTGGGGAACTTTGTCAAAGGCCTTTTGAAAATCAAGGTATATAATATCTACAGCTTTACTCTCATCGTAGAGGTTGAGGATATCGTGGAAGAAGTCTAAGAGGTTTGTTAAACAGGAACGTTTTTTACGAAAGCCGTGTTGAGTATCTTTAAGTATGTTATTTTCCTCTAAGTGATTTACGAGTCTGTCTCGTATGACCGTTTCTAGCATTTTACATACAACTGAGGTTAAGCTAATTGGACGATAGTTACTGGGTAGGGATTTTCTGCCTTTTTTTAATATCGGTGTTACGTTGGCTAGCTTCCACTGATCGGGCATAGTTCCAGACTGCAAGGATTTATTGAATAGTAATGTCAGTGGTTTGGAGAGCTCATCCTTAGCTTCCTTTAGAACTCTAGGCGAGATTGTATCAGGTCCAGGCGTTTTATTTACCTTGGAGTTTATCTAAACAATTCAATACTTCTCTCTCTGTAACGGTGATATTGCTTAGAACATCTGAATTATCAATCTGATTCGGCGATGGTGTAGGGATATCACTGAGGTCTTCTGTTGTAAAAACTGATGCAAAGAAGGTATTGAGGGCATTACTTATTTGTACTTCGTCTTTGGTGTATTCTCCATTTTCATCGACTAACGGTCCAACAGTTGAAGTAACTACTTTTTCTTTCTGATATAACTATAGAATTATTTCGGGTTTGTTTTACTTTGATTCGCAATATGTAACTCTAAGGTCTTTTTACTTTGCTTAATTAACTTTTTGGCTTTGCGTCGTAGCTCTACAAATTTCACCCGTTCTTCGTCATTTTGTGAGGATTTTAATCTATCATTAGCAAATTTTTTAGTAAGGAGGCAGTTTGAAATATCTTTATTCCACCATTTGGGCTTATTATTATGGCCTGGACGCCGTATTTTCGATGGTATGCAGTCTTGCACTGCTTTTAGGTAAGTGGCTTCGAATAACTTCCAAGATGTATTTATGTCGTTATTGTGAATTAAAAAGCTCCAGTCAGTTACTTTAAACATAGCTCTAAGTTTATGGAAGTTTGCTTTCTTGAAATTAGGGACTTTTTCGATGCTACTATTTGGTTCGTTACTAGTAAACTTTAAAGTGAAAGTTATCGTACGATGGTCGCGGTTACTGAATTCATCACCAATATTCAAATTCTCTATTAATTCTTCTTTTGTTGCAAGTACAAGGTCGAGAACGTTATTACCACGGGTCGGCGTTCGAACAAATTGATAAAGCGAACTCTCTTGAAAGTTCGTATACAAGTCATGTCCGGAGTGTGAAGTAAGAGTATCGCCCCACTTGGTCACAGGTAAATTAAAGTCGCCAAAAATTACGGTATCTTGTGAGTTACTTACATCTGCAATTTGTTCGTAAATTTCTCGGTCAGTTTGCACTGATTGAGCTGGAGGTCTGTATATTAATACAAGTATTATTTTTGTACCTTTATTATTCTTTATTAGCACAAAAGATGCGTCGACGTTCACAATTTGAGGTTTTGAGAAGAGGGTAGGGTTAAGACTTTCTTTGATATAAAGTAAAATGCCACCTCCATTTCGATTTATTCGGCTTTTCTCAAACATTACATAACCGGGAAGTGAATACTCTGCTAAAAAGTCTCTATCTTTTGTATTGAGCCAAGATTCTGTTATGCCAATCACATCATAATTTTCTGTAAACACTAGCACCTCTAAATCTGAAAATGTATTGCGTATGCTACGAGCGTTTGCATAGAAAACCTTTAAATTTGTTATTTTAGAACTCACGGAATGCTCTTTAATAATATTTTTGGTTCTTGTCGGATCTACATTAATGTTCATGGCTGTCCTCGGTCCTCGCTGTCTTCGGTCCTTATCGCTGGTGGTCCTTGGTTGCCTCTGTTTTTTTCTTGGCGTTGGATGATTTATATCACTGCTGCTTCTTCTCGGATGGCGTTTTTTTATCCATGGCTGCGGACTGCTTCGTGTAGGAGACGACCCATGCGTGCTGAACCCACAGGGTTTAGATGAGTGCCATCGGAACAGAGTAGGCTGGTTGTAGAAGTTGTCCCAGAGGTTGATGAATTCAACTTCTTCCCTCAAACACAAATATTTTAGTCGGCTATTTGTGCTGAAGGCCTTGTCGTAGAATTTGTCAGGTGCGTCGATCTTGGGGAGAATGCCTGAGATGATGATATTCCTTGACTTGTTTTTGTAGTGCTGGATCATCTTGCGATATTTCTCCATCAACTTTTCGGATCTGGTGTGCATGACGTCATTTGAACCAGCATGGATGACAAAAAGGGTATTTTCATTTGCATCCTTTGTGGTATCTTCGAAGGCTTCCACAATGTCGTCCAGTCCAGCTCCTGGGATGCACAATCTTTTTCGTTGATTTGGGACTCTGTCGCAGAACTCTTCGACCTGTCCTCGTAGGATGGAATCCCCAACGAGCCTGGTCTCTTCTGGTTCGTCTTCCATCTCTACCAATATCTCAAATCTGTTTGACATTGTGACTGGTAGATGAGACCTTTTCTGCGTTGGCCGTGCACCGTTCCTCACTGGTGAAAATCCGGAAACCTGTGGTGGCGGGACTCTACGTACAGGTCAGGGAGAGGAGTGGTTAGAACGGGGGCGAGGGGTTGGTACTGTTCGTGCTAGCAGGCTTCTTGCACGAGGAGTGGGGGAGAGACTAAGGTGAACAGGGCGGCTGTCCTGGTTTTGATGTCGGCTCAGGTTCGTCAGAAGCATCTGCTGCAGTGTCTACTGCAGGTGTTGGATTGTTGGCAGATGACGTTGGGGCGATGGTGGATGCTGGAGTTGAAACAATTGGAGTTAGTGATACTCCAACGTTGAGTGTTACAAACTCTTGGAGTGATTCCAGCTTCCTGGTGAGGGCGTTGATCTTGTTGTGGGCTTCATCCAATTTTGCTGTCAAATCCTCTCGTTGCTGGCAGAGTCGGCAGACTTGTGGATCGGCAGGAGCAAACATGGAAGCACCAAACCTACCGGCGCAGTTCGTACAGGCACGAGGCATGGTGACGATCACTTTCTTCAGATCACTTCATTCACTTAAAAACACTTAACTCACTTTGAAAACAAAAATGTTTAAATACACACAAATAGGTTATCAGCGGTGATAGCCTAACCGAAAATTAAAACAAAACAAAATTAAATTTGAATACGCAGTGATAGCCGAACCGAAAACAATTTTATGTTTATTTAAACAGAAATAGGCCACCAGGGGTTATAGCCTATCCTAACCGAAAACAAAAATTATGAAATACCGGTACGCAGAAATAGGCCACCAGCGGTGATAGCCTAACTGAAAATTTAAAAATTGAAGTACGCAGAAATAGGCCACCAGGGATGATAGCCTAGACTAACCGAAAACAAAAATAACCGAAAACAAAAATTATGAAATACCGGTACGCAGAAATAGGCCACCAGCGGTGATAGCCTAGACTAACCGAAAACAAAAATAACCGAAAACAAAAATTATGAAATACCGGTACGCAGAAATAGGCCACCAGCGGTGATAGCCTAGACTAACCGAAAACAAAAATAACCGAAAACAAAAATTATGAAATACCGGTACGCAGAAATAGGCCACCAGCGGTGATAGCCTAACTGAAAATTTAAAAATTGAAGTACCGTACGCAGAAATAGGCCACCAGGGATGATAGCCTAGACTAACCGAAAACAAAAATAACCAAAAACAAAAAAGTATGAAATATGCAAAAGTAGGCTACCAGGGGTGATAACCTACCTAAAAAAGCAAAAACAAATATATATATATATAATAGAATATGTGACTAAATATACAATTCACCAAATAGAGATTATATAAAAATCAAGTGTAACTGCACACAAGGGGTTAATATACTGTATCAACAGATGGCGCTGGTGTCACTGTAGGCTAGTCAAGCAGGATTATATTTATATAAACAAAGTTATCAGTCAAAGGTTACTACAAGATCATGCAAGCAACAACTAAAATTACAGATATATATAGCTACAGTAGGATACTGAATACGATAACTACTAGAGTTAATAAGAAAATACAAAGCTAGGTCGATTAGAGGTGCGCGTGCGTCGTCTGCTACAATGTTTATCAGTCAGAAAAGCAATAAAATAACATGCACGGCAACTACAGAACTATGTGGAGGTTTAACAAGCACTTAACTACTGTTCATGCAATGAATAAAGGGAATTGGGATATGAAATACTCAAATTAGGACCGAGTTTTCTCAGTGGCGATGCGGAGCTGTTGGCGGTGCTAAAGCCGGCGGGTGGCGGGGTACCAGTCCAGATTCACTAACGGTCGTACCGTGCGATGTCGTACAGCAACCTACGATCGTTCCTAAGGGAGTGCGGAAGGTGTATTCACGAACGCATCGTTGAGCTCCCTTACGGCTCCCTTTCGGTTATTTTCACCAAGGCTTCTCTTGACCAATCAGGCGCTTGGCCTTTGTAAATAAACAATATGTCACCCACATGACCGAAGCGCCAAGAAGAACCTAATATACTTTAATTTATGAGTTTGTCATTGTTTAGCATGGCTAATTCGATCCACCACAGCCAGCAGGAAGAAGAATAGAGTATCTTGTGAATTGATGATAAGAAATTAGCTTAGCTAGGCTACAGGGAAGCCTGTTAGTGGCCTAAGTTAAAGGATTTTCGACGGATTGATCATTGATAATCATATGTTAGGCTAGTTGGGAGTGTATTATTTATACCTTAACCACAGTATATTGTTCTACTTTACCATGTCCACACCTAGACAGGGCGAGCCAAACCAAAATGCCAGACTTTACTATGTCTATGCCTACACAGGCAGTTCTAGCCAAGCCAAAATGCCAGACTTAGCCTAGGCCTAATTTTTCAAAATAGGCCTATCTACCTTTTCAAAATAGGCCTAGCATAGGCCTCCTCAATCTATTATCCAACAGTTGGCCATGGGAAATAATGATAGGTTGAGGGGGGCTTTGTCCCCCTCACCTCCCATGACTTATTGCCATCATCAAATATATTACCAGCATGGGACTAATAACAGCTAGTTAACAATGAGGACGGTACGCCTGCAAACACCATCTTAACCTGCTAGGCTTCTACTTTACCATGCTTAGGCTACACCAAGCTAGGCATTGCTAGCCTAACCAAAATACCATACGTAGGCCTAACTTTTCTAGCCTAAATAGCCCTAACTTTTTCGAAATAAACCTAGGTTATAATTATACTAGGCTAGGCTAAACAAAAATATTCACAACACCATATAGGCTAGCCTATTATTTTTTGTTTAGACTATGCCTAGGATAATTCTTTTCATAATTTTGTTCCTGATACTTTCAAATTTGTTGAGGAATTAGGCTACACTAATCTAACCCAGCTAGGCATTGCTAGCCTAACCAAAATACCATACATAGGCCTAACTTGTCTAGCCTAAATAGCCCTAACTTTTTCAAAATAAACCTAGGTTATAGCCTAGGCTAGGCTAAACAAAATTATTCACACAGCGTTTATTATTTATTAATTTTTTAGGCTAGGCCTAGGGTAATTCTTTTCATAATTTTGTTCCTGTGATACTTTCAAATTTGTTGAGGAATAGGCTACCCTAATCTAACTCAGAGGTGGTGGGGAGTTGGAATAAAACATTTCCGCAATAAATGAGGGTTAAAATCTACTAATGGTAGGCTACGTGTTGTCGCAGCACATGAATGTGTGCATCAATTAACCTTGACTAGGTCTAGGCTGGCATATGTAGGCTATTCATAGCTTAATTCGGCCTGTCATAAGACATTAAGGATACAAATATAGTCATACTTTGTATTAAATGCCTTAATGGTGTTGTAAACACAAGTTAACAATCATATTGCGCTATTATTGCCTCAATAATGACTTAGTGTATCATAAAGAGCTATACTGCAGACGAATTTGTTATGGTCGCGGGTTGTGTTATCGATATTTGTGTACCTATATCCGGGTCAAATTCATGTAAGGGTGGTCTGGACCACCCTTTGCGAAAGGGGATTTTAGGAGCTTCCTACGATCAAAGATGGCCGCTACGACGCTTCGTGAATACCAGCGTTGAGACGTAAGGGAACGGTAAGGGAGTTTTCGGATCGTACGACCGTTAGTGAATCTGGGTCCAGTGAGAGGGTGGTGGTGGTGGACAATAAGAGAGGGTGGTGGTGGTGGTGGACAATAAGAGAGAGTAGTGGTGGTGGACAATAAGAGAGGGTAGTGGTGGTGGACAATAAGAGAGGGTAGTGGTGGTGGTGGACAATAAGAGAGGGTGGTGGTGGTGGTGGACAATAAGAGAGGGTAGTGGTGGTGGACAATAAGAGAGGGTAGTGGTGGTGGTGGACAATATGAGAGGGTGGTGGTGGTGGTGGACAATATGAGAGGGTGGTGGTGGTGGTGGACAATAAGAGAGGGTGGTGGTGGTGGTGGACAATAAGAGAGGGTAGAGGTGGTGGTGGACAATAAGAGAGGGTAGTGGTGGTGGACAATAAGAGAGGGTGGTGGTGGTGGACAATAAGAGAGGGTAGTGGTGGTGGTGGACAATAAGAGAGGGTGGTGGTGGTGGTGGACAATAAGAGAGGGTAGTGGTGGTGGACAATAAGAGAGGGTAGTGGTGGTGGTGGACAATAAGAGAGGGTAGTGGTGGTGGACAATAAGAGAGTGTTGTGATAGTGGTGGAAAATAAGAGAGGGTGGTGGTGGTGGTGGACAATAAGAGAGGGTAGTGGTGGTGGTGGACAAAAATAGAGGGTGGTGGTGGTGGTGGACAATAAGAGAGGGTAGTGGTGGTGGATAATAAGAGAGGGTAGTGGTGGTGGACAATAAGAGAGGGTAGTGGTGGACAATAAGAGAGGGTAGTGGTGGTGGTGGACAATAAGAGAGGGTAGTGGTGGTGGTGGACAAATAGAGAGGGTGGTGGTGGTGGACAATATGAGAGGGTGGTGGTGGTGGTGGACAATAAGAGAGGGTGGTGGTGGTGGTGGACAATAAGAGAGGGTAGTGGTGGTGGTGGACAATAAGAGGGTAGTGGTGGTGGTGGACAATAAGAGAGGGTGGTGGTTGTGGTGGACAATAAGAGAGGGTAGTGGTGGTGGACAATAAGAGAGGGTAGTGGTGGTGGTGGACAATAAGAGAGGGTAGTGGTGGTGGACAATAAGAGAGTGTTGTGATAGTGGTGGAAAATAAGAGAGGGTGGTGGTGGTGGTGGACAATAAGAGAGGGTAGTGGTGGTGGTGGACAATAAGAGGGGGTAGTGGTGGTGGACAATAAGAGAGGGTAGTGGTGGTGGTGGACAATAAGAGAGGCTAGTGGTGGTGGACAATAAGAGAGTGTTGTGATAGTGGTGGAAAATAAGAGAGGGTGGTGGTGGTGGTGGACAATAAGAGAGGGTAGTGGTGGTGGTGGACAAAAATAGAGGGTGGTAGTGGTGGTGGACAATAAGAGAGGGTAGTGGTGGTGGACAATAAGAGAGGGTAGTGGTGGTGGACAATAAGAGAGGGTAGTGGTGGTGGTGGACAATAAGAGAGGGTAGTGGTGGTGGTGGACAATAAGAGAGGGTAGTGGTGGTGGTGGACAAATAGAGAGGGTGGTGGTGGTGGACAATATGAGAGGGTGGTGGTGGTGGTGGACAATAAGAGAGGGTGGTGGTGGTGGTGGACAATAAGAGAGGGTAGTGGTGGTGGTGGACAATAAGAGAGGGTAGTGGTGGTGGTGGACAATAAGAGAGGGTGGTGGTGGTGGACAATAAGAGAGGGTAGTGGTGGTGGACAATAAGAGAGGGTGGTGGTGGTGGACAATAAGAGAGGGTAGTGGTGGTGGTGGACAATAAGAGAGGGTGGTGGTGGTGGTGGACAATAAGAGAGGGTAGTGGTGGTGGACAATAAGAGAGGGTAGTGGTGGTGGTGGACAATAAGAGAGGGTGGTGGTGGTGGTGGTGGTGGTGGACAATAAAAGAGGGTAGTGGTGGTGGTGGACAATAAGAGAGGGTGGTGGTGGTGGACAATAAGAGAGGGTAGTGGTGGTGGACAATAAGAGAGAGTGGTGGTGGTGGTGGACAATAAGAGAGAGTAGTGGTGGTGGACAATAAGAGAGGGTAGTGGTGGTGGACAATAAGAGAGGGTGGTGGTGGTGGACAATAAGAGAGGATAGTGGTGGTGGTGGACAATAAGAGAGGGTGGTGGTGGTGGTGGAAAATAAGAGAGGGTAGTTGTGGTGGACAATAAGAGAGGTGTGTAGTGGTGGTGGACAATAAGAGAGGGTAGTGGTGGTGGACAATAACAGATGGTAGTGGTGGACAATAAGAGAGGGTGGTGGTGGACAATAAGAGAGGGTAGTGGTGGTGGACAATAAGAGAGGGTAGTTGTGGTGGACAATAAAAGAGGTGTGTAGTGGTGGTGGACAATAAGAGAGGGTAGTGGTGGTGGACAATAAGAGAGGATAGTGGTGGTGGTGGACAATAAGAGAGGGTGGTGGTGGTGGTGGACAATAAGAGAGGGTAGTGGTGGTGGACAATGAGAGAGGGTAGTTGTGGTGGACAATAAGAGAGGTGTGTAGTGGTGGTGGACAATAAGAGAGGTATGTAGTGGTGGTGGACAATAAGAGAGGTGTGTAGTGGTGGTGGACAATAAGAGAGGGTAGTTGTGGTGGACAATAAGAGAGGTGTGTAGTGGTGGTGGACAATAAGAGAGGGTAGTGGTGGACAGTAAGAGAGGGTAGTGGTGGTGAACAATAAGAGAGGGTAGTGGTGAACAATAAGAGAGGGTAGTGGTGGACAATAGGAGAGGGTAGTGGTGGTGGACAATAAGAGAGGGTGGTGGTGGTGGTGGACAATAAAAGAGAGTAGTGGTGGTGGACAATAAGAGAGGGTGTTGGTGGTGGACAATAAGAGAGGGTGGTGGTGGTAGACAATAAGAGAGGGTGGTGGTGGTGGACAATAAGAGAGGGTAGTGGTGGTGGTGGACAATAATAGAGGGTGGTGGTGGTGGTGGTGGACAATAAGTGAGGGTGGTGGTGGTGTACAATAAGAGAGGGTAATGGTGGTGGACAATAAAGAGAGGGTAGTGGTGGTGGACAATAAAGAGAGGGTAGTGGTGGTGGTGGACAATAAGAGAGGGTGGTGGTGGTGGTGGACAATAAGAGAGGGTGGTGGTGGTGGTGGTGGTGGACATAAAGAGAGGATAGTGGTGGTGGTGGAAAATAAGAGAGGGTAGTGGTGGTGGTGGACGATAAGAGAGGGTGGTGGTGGTGGACAATAAGAGAGGGTAGTGTTGGTGGTGGACAATAAGAGAGGGTGGTGGTGGTGGTGGACAATAAGAGCGGGTAGTGGTGGTGGACAATAAGAGAGGGTGGTGGTGGTGGTGGTGGACAATAAAAGAGGATGGTGGTGGTGGACAATAAGAGAGGGTAGTGGTGGTGAACAATAAGAGAGGGTTGTGGTGGACAATAAGAGATGGTAGTGGTGGTGGACAATAAGAGAGGGTGGTGGTGGTGGTGGACAATAAAAGAGAGTAGTGGTGGTGGACAATAAGAGAGGGTGTTGGTGGTGGACAATAAGAGAGGGTGGTGGTGGTAGACAATAAGAGAGGGTGGTGGTGGTGGACAATAAGAGAGGGTAGTGGTGGTGGTGGACAATAATAGAGGGTGGTGGTGGTGGTGGACAATAAGTGAGGGTAGTGGTGGTGGACAATAAGAGAGGGTAGTTGTGGTGGACAATAAGAGAGGGTGGTGGTGGTGGACAATAAGAGAGGGTAGTGGTGGTGGACAATAAGAGAGGGTAGTGATGGTGGACAATAAGAGAGGGTAGTGGTGGTGGACAATAAGAGAGGGTAGTGGTGGTGGACAATAAGAGAGGGTGGTGGTGGTGGACAATAAGAGAGGGTAGTGGTGGTGGACAATAAGAGAGGGTATTGATGGTGGACAATAAGACAGGGTAGTGGTGGACAGGAAGAGAGGGTGGTGGTGGTGGACAATAAGAGAGGGTAGTGGTGGTGGTGGACAATAAGAGAAGGTGGTGGTGATGGACAATAAGAGAGGGTAGTGGTGGACAAATAGAGAGGGTGGTGGTGGTGGACAATAGGAGAGGGTAGTGGTGGTGGACAATAAGAGAGGGTAGTGGTGGTGGACAATAAGAGAGGGTAGTGGTGGACAATAAGAAAGGGTAGTGGTGGTGGTGGACAATAAGAGAGGGTAGTGGTGGTGGTGGACAAATAGAGAGGGTGGTGGTGGTGGACAATAATAGAGGGTAGTGGTGGTGGTGGACAATAAGAGAGGGTAGTGGTGGTGGACAATAAGAGAGTGTTGTGATAGTGGTGGAAAATAAGAGAGGGTGGTGGTGGTGGTGGACAATAAGAGAGGGTAGTGGTGGTGGTGGACAAAAATAGAGGGTGGTGGTGGTGGTGGACAATAAGAGAGGGTAGTGGTGGTGGACAATAAGAGAGGGTGTTGGTGGTGGACAATAAGAGAGGGTAGTGTTGGTGGGGGACAATAAGAGAGGGTGGCGGTGGTGGTGGACAATAAGAGAGGGTGGTGGTGGTGGTGGACAATAAGAGAGGGTGGTGGTGGTGGTGGACAATAAGAGAGGGTAGTGGTGGTGAACAATAAGAGAGGGTGGTGGTGGTGGACAATAAGAGAGGGTAGTGGTGGTGGTGGACAAAAAGAGAGGGTGGTGGTGAACAATAAGAGAGGGTAGTGATGGTGGACAGTAAGAGGGGGTAGTGGTGGTGGTGGACAATAAGAGAGGGTAGTGGTGGTGGTGGACAATAAGAGAGGGTAGTGGTGGTGGTGGACAATAAGAGAGGGTAGTGGTGGTGGTGGACAATAAGAGAGGGTAGTGGTGGTGGACAATAAGAGAGGGTAGTGGTGGTGGTGGACAATAAGAGAGGGTAGTGGTGGTGGACAATAAGAGAGGGTAATGGTGGTGGTGGACAATAAGAGAGGGTACTGGTGGTGGACAATAAGAGGGGGTAGTGGTGTTGGTGGAAAATAAGAGAGGGGTGGTGGTGGTGGTGGGACAATAAGAGAGGGTAGTGGTGGTGGTGGACAATAAGAGAGGATAGTGGTGGTGGTGGACAATTAGAGAGGGTAGTGGTGGTGGACAATAAGAGAGGGTAGTGGTGGTGGACAAAAAGACAGGGTAGTGGTGGTGGACAATAAGAGAGGGTAGTGGTGGACAATAAGAGGGGGTAGTGGTGGTGGTGGACAATAAGAGAGGGTGGTGGTGGTGGTGGACAATAAGAGAGGGTAGTGGTGGTGGTGGACAATAAGAGAGGGTAGTGGTGGTGGACAATAAGAGAGGGTAGTGGTGGACAATAAGAGAGAGTGGTGGTGGTGGACAATAAGAGAGGGTAGTGGTGGTGGACAATAAGAGAGGGTAGTGGTGGTGGACAATAAGAGAGGGTGGTGGTGGTGGACAATAAGAGAGGGTAGTGGTGGTGGACAATAAGAGAGGGTAGTGGTGGTGGACAATAAGAGAGGGTTGGGGTGGACAATAAGAGAGGGTGGTGGTGGTGGACAATAAGAGAGGGTAGTGGTGGTGGTGGACAATAAGAGAAGGTGGTGGTGGTGGACAATAAGAGAGGGTAGTGGTGGACAAATAGAGAGGGTGGTGGTGGTGGACAATAAGAGAGGGTAGTGGTAGACAATAAGAGAGGGTGGTGGTGGACAATAAGAGAGGGTAATAGTGGTGGTGGACAATAATAGAGGGTAGTGGTGGTGGTGGACAAAAAGAGAAGGTAGTGGTGGTGGACAATAAGAGAGTGTTGTGGTGGTGGACAATAAGAGAGTGTAGTGGTGGTGGTGAACAATGAGAGAGGGTAGTGTTGGTGGTGGACAATAAGAGAGGGTAGTGGTGGTGGACAATAAGAGAGGGTAGTGGTAGACAATAAGAGAGGGTGGTGGTGGACAATAAGAGAGGGTAGTGGTGGTGGTGGACAATAATAGAGGGTAGTGGTGGTGGTGGACAATAAGAGAGGGTAGTGGTGGTGGACAATAAGAGTGTTGTGGTGGTGGTGGTGGACAATAAGAGAGTGTAGTGGTGGTGGTGGACAATAAGAGAGGGTAGTGGTGGTGGTGGACAATAAGAGAGGGTAGTAGTGGTGGACAATAAGAGAGGGTAGTGGTGGTGGTGGTGATGGACAATAAGAGAGGGTAGTGGTGGTGGACAATAAGAGAGGGTAGTGGTGGTGGTGGACAATAAGAGAGGGTGGTGGTGGACAATAAGAGAGGGTAGTGGTGGTGGTGGTGGACAATAAGAGAGGGTAGTGGTGGTGGTGGTGGACAATAAGAGAGGTTAGTGGTGGTGGACAATAAGAGAGGGTGGTGGTGGTGGACAATAAGAGAGGGTGGTGGTGGTGGAGGACAATAAGAGAGGGTGGTGGTGGTGGTGGACAATAAGAGAGAGTAGTGGTGGTGGACAATAAGAGAGGGTAGTGGTGGTGGACAATAAGAGAGGGTGGTGGTGGTGGACAATAAGAGAGGGTAGTGGTGGTGGTGGACAATAAGAGAGGGTGGTGGTGGTGGTGGACAATAAGAGAGGGTAGTGGTGGTGGACAATAAGAGAGGGTAGTGGTGGTGGTGGACAATATGAGAGGGTGGTGGTGGTGGTGGACAATAAGAGAGGGTGGTGGTGGTGGTGGACAATAAGAGAGGGTAGTGGTGGTGGTGGACAATAAGAGAGGGTAGTTGTGGTGGTGGACAATAAGAGAGGGTGGTGGTGGTGGACAATAAGAGAGGGTACTGGTGGTGGACAATAAGAGAGGGTGGTGGTGGTGGACAATAAGAGAGGGTAGTGGTGGTGGTGGACAATAAGAGAGGGTAGTGGTAGTGGACAATAAGAGAGGGTGGTGGTGGTGGACAATAAGAGAGGGTAGTGGTGGTGGACAATAAGAGAGGGTGGTGGTGGACAATAAGAGAGCGTAGTGGTGGTGGACAATAAGAGAGGGTAGTGGTGGTGGACAATAAGAGAGGGTGGTGGTGGTGGACAATAAGAGAGGGTGGTGGTGGTGGACAATAAGAGAGGGTGGTTGTGGTGGTGGACAATAAGAGAGGGTGGTGGTGGTGGTGGACAATAAGAGAGGGTAGTGATGGTGGACAATAAGAGAGGGTAGTTGTGGTGGACAATAAGAGAGGTGTGTAGTGGTGGTGGACAATAAGAGAGGTACGTAGTGGTGGTGAACAATAAGATAGGGTAGTGGTGGACAATAAGATAGGGTAGTGGTGGACAGTAAGAGAGGGTGGTGGTGGTGGTGGACAATAAGAAAGGGTAGTGGTGGTGGACAATAAGAGAGGGTGGTGGTGGTGGACAATAAGAGAGGTGTGTAGTGGTGGTGGACAATAAGAGAGGTACGTAGTGGTGGTGGACAATAAGAGAGGGTAGTGGTGGACAGTAAGAGAGGGTAGTGGTGGTGGACAATAAGAGAGGGTAGTGGTGAACAAAAAGAGAGGGTAGTGGTGGACAATAAGAGAGGGTAGTGGTGGTGGACAATAAGACGGGGTAGTGGTGGACAATAAGAGAGGGTGGTGGTGGACAATAAGAGAGGGTAGTGGTGGACAGTAAGAGAGGGTGGTGGTGGTGGACAATAAGAGAGGGTAGTGGTGAACAATAAGAGAGGGTAGTGGTGGACAATAAGAGAGGGTAGTGGTGGTGGACAATAAGAGAGGGTGGTGGTGGTGGTGGACAATAAGAGAGAGTAGTGATGGTGGACAATAAGAGAGGGTGTTGGTGGTGGACAATAAGAGAGGGTGGTGGTGGTGGACAATAAGAGAGGGTGGTGGTGGTGGACAATAAGAGATGGTAGTGGTGGTGGTGGACAATAAGAGAGGGTGGTGGTGGTGGACAATAAGAGAGGGTAGTGGTGGTGGTGGACAATAAGAGAGGGTGGTGGTGGTAGTGGACAATAAGAGAGGGTAGTGGTGGTGGACAATAAGAGAGGGTAGTGGTGGTGGTGGACAATAAGAGAGTGTAGTGGTGGTGGACAATAAGAGAGGGTAGTGGTGGACAATAAGAGAGGGTGGTGGTGGTGGACAATAAGAGAGGGTAATGGTGGTGGACAATAAGAGAGGGTAGTGGTGGTGGATAATAAGAGAGGGTGGTGGTGGTGGTGAACAATAAAGAGAGGGTAGTGGTGGTGGTGGACAATAGGAGAGGGTGGTGGTGGTGGTGGACAATAAGAGAGGGTGGTGGTGGTGGACAATAAGAGAGGGTAGTGGTGGTGGTGGACAATACGAGAGGGTAGTGGTGGTGGACAATAAGAGGGGGTAGTGGTGGTGGTGGACAATAAGAGAGGGTGGTGGTGGTGGTGGACAATAAGAGAGGGTAGTGGTGGTGGTGGACAATAAGAGAGGGTAGTGGTGGTGGTGGACAATAAGAGAGGGTAGTGGTGGTGGTGGACAATAAGAGTACAAAGTAGTACAAAGGAGTACAAAGGAAATCAAGCAACAACAGATCCAGTGACCCTTCTAGGTTGCTTGTCCTCCAAAACACTGAGGATCAAGTGTCCAAACAGTGGTTTAGAGTGGGTAAGGGAACATTGGAAAGGGAATTACTGCCCTGGAACTAATGTCCGTGGCAGGATTAGGAAGTTAGTAGGGGACAGATGGGTTAGTAACTGAGGGGGGGATAAAATAAAGTTATTCATTTACAAACGCAGTCAGTCGCGGGTTTGATGCGAGATATTTGTCTAGGCGGAGTTTAAATGAATCAACGGTGATGCAGTCTATAACGTTTCGGGGAAGCCCATTCCACAAGTTGACAACTCGATTGAAGAAGAAATTCTTAGATTCGTGCGAGTTAAAAGATTTACCAATAATTTTGCAACCGTTTCCCCGCGTGTAATTAGATTGGTCGATAGTGAAGTACTTACTACAGTTCATATTGTCGATGCCTTTGATGATTTTGAACACTTGAATTAAGTCGCCTCTTAATCTGCGCTGGGTTAAAGGAAATAGATTTAATTCTCTAAGACGCTCTTCGTATGGTTTGTTCTTTAGGCTAGGTATCATTTTGGTAACCCTACGTTGAACTCGTTCTAGCTTGTTTATATCTTTTTGGTAATAAGGGCACCAGGATTGAACGCAGTATTCCAGAAGAGGGCGGACTAAGGAATTGTAAAGGGTTAGGATAACTTCTTTGGATTTATGCTCAAATGACCTGCCTATAAAGCCAATTATTTTGTTTGCCTTCTTAACAACTTCTGAACATTGTTGACTCGGTTTTAGGTTACTCGATATTGTTACTCCCAGATCGGTTTCTCTGTTTACATTCTTAAGCTGAGTGCCATTCATCGAATAGTTTGCTTTCTCATTTAGGTATCCGATATGTAGTACTTTACATTTATCCGCATTGAAACTCATTTGCCAAATTTGGGCCCAACATGACAATTTATCTAGATTGTGTTGCATATCGTCAACTTGTTCTTTTGAGAGTACGCTATTTGCAATTTTTGTATCGTCAGCAAATTTGAGATTGTACAGGTGAGACCCTCATCTATGTCGTTGATGTAAATTAGAAAGAGAATTGGTCCTAGTACCGATCCCTGGGGTACCCCGCTACTTACATTGGTCCATTTTGATGCCTTACCGTTTATGACTACTCTTTGCTTTTTGTCGCTGAGCCAATTTTCTATCCATTTCAACACACCGTCTTGTATTCCATGCGCTTTTAGTTTTAGCAGTAAACGTTTGTGGGGAACTTTGTCAAAGGCCAGGGTAGAGAGGGTAGTGGTGGTGGACAATAAGAGAGGGTAGTGGTGGTGGACAATAAGATACTATTAATAGTTGAGAATTAGATGGTGTTAAAGATGGAAAATAAGAGAGATTAGTGATATAGATAGATAGATAGATAGATTGATGGATAGATAGATAAATAATAGTATATAATTATGTGTGTGTGTATTCACTTGCTTGTTCGTCAAGGGCAATCCACGCAATGCGAGCTAAGCTCAATATTTCGCGCCTCCTTAACTGGGAATGTATTGCGTGAAATGCATGTTAAGTGTTTATGTATCGTTGGAATGGCTGTGGATATGTGTGTAGTCTGTATTTTAGCCAATTGGCGACATCTGGAAACGAAGGCTAAGGGTTAATCTGTACGGTACCATTCTCACTACGGTACCAGTCTCACCTGAAGGCTTAGTTTGACCAGTAGCTTAGGTTGACCAGTACGATACCCATTCTCACCTTGTAACCGATCACCAACCCCAGATGGGACGTCACAACTTCGTCCACTTATACCAGGTTCCTATTTATACTGCTAGGTGAACAGAAGCTACACCGTTAGGAGACTTGTGTGTGTGTGTGTGTGTGTGTGTGGCAGTCTCCGGCCTCTGTACAAAATATAATATGGGTGCTCTGGAGTCTCCATATTTGCATGTGTAAATACCCTCCATATACTGTATATATCTGAGAAGATATACTATATATTAGTTATTTTTGTATCCTCTAAGGTTAATGTGCAGTTACGGACATTATTTCTGTTACATCCATTATCGAAGCTGTCTTGAGACAAATTGTATTAATAGTGTATTTGTATGATATATATTTTATTTGTATAATGAATATTGTATTTGTATTAATACTTTTCCTGACATTTTGAATTTCAGAGGGTCGTTCGCGGCATCATAATGTATAAAATGTAATGACCGTGACTGTACATCAGCCTTTCATCACATTAGATAACCTTAATAAGTTAATCAACAGTAGCCTAATGATGTTCCAAGTAATTAACGCTGACACAACTGTGAAGCAGTCTTGAGGCAGACGAGCTCCCATATATCTACTTCTCTTTTTTGTTGTTGTTTCCACGAAAGAATGCCAGCTGGGAGGGTTTGCCAGGGAGGATGGGAATGAAGACGGGCTGCCTTCGAGTGTATATTTACTCTGGCGTAAAAAGCCAATTTGAAGGATGTGGCACGTCGGATAGTGATTTTTGATGTGGGTGGCGCACGTTCCTTGCTTGAAATAGCTCACCCCAGCTCTCTGTTCCCTTCCCCTTACTCTCCCCTCTCTTCCTCGTCTCCCCTTACTCACCCCCTCCCCTCCCCTACATCTGCTCAATCCTCCCCTTCTTTCTTTCTTCCACTGTCTCCTTCTCTCGCTGTTTCTCACTCATACTATCTTTCATTCACTGTTTCTCACCAGTTGTCTATCATCTACTTCATAACGCACGGTCTCCCTATCTCTCTAATTATTTTCCCTCTTTTCCTCTTTACTTCAAATTTGTCTTCCCCATTTTTGCTTTCATACGCATTTCTTGAGTTCTGTCTCCTCTGATCTTGCCTTTCTTTGTTTCCTTCATCACACATGAAATCTTACTGCTTCATAGTCTTTCACTTTCATTCCACTAATTATTCTCATTATGTTTTTCAATTTTTGCTACCTACAGTAGCTAAGTAAATGTTTTCTTTCTAATTAGCTGCCTAATTAGCACTATATTATCCTAACAGTTAATGTATTGAAAGTTAATGTTGTTTATGTTAGTTATCTCAATGTTCCTTATACGAATAGCTCGCATATTGTTCTCATCCTGTCAACGCTTCTCTCACCGCTAATTGTTTACATCATCTCAATGATCACCTTGCGAACTATATGACTAAAGACAATGTCACACGAGCGACTTGTCAATAAATAATTATCGTCAACACTGGCCTGGCAGCTTATGAGGTAAACATTTTTAATAATTATGTCACCTAAGGTAATCTATTTGCAGTCTACATTCCGATCACAACTCAAAAGATCCCCAAAATGGTGTCAGAATAAATGTTGACCATCTAAAATTGACGATCCTCTTGTGTGATACCCGTTCAACTTAACTAGATTTCTTGCCCTGTTTCTATCTTGCTTCCTTTCACGAATAACCTTGTTTTCCATCCCCACTCTTACCTTGCTTTTTCCACGACTAGCTAAAATGTTTGTATCGTCATTCCTCTCCTTTTCTCTTCCAAGGCTAACTATATATATATACAGTATATTTATCTCCCTAACTCTCTCCTTGCTTCTTATTGGAATAAAATTAACGTATTAGTCCCCCTAATCCTCACCTTGCTTTTAACACGTCTAAAAAGCGTTTTGTGTGACCCTAATCCCCACCTTGTTGTATATGCAAAATGTAATATTTCCCTCCTTCCATCTGCAACTAGTTTACACCTTCCTCCTCCCCTTCCTTCTCTCCTCCCTACCTAAATCTTCACTTCACCGCCCCCCCCCCCCTTCTCTCTTATTTCTCCTCCCCCTTCTGGCCCCTCCCTTTACTTCTGCCTAGCCATTAACCTTCCTCTCCTCTCTCTCCCTCTTCTCTCCGCAGGCGTCGTCTAGTTCTAGCTGCTTCCCTCCCTCCCCCATTTCTTCTATACCTCGGCACCTTCCTCCTCTCGACCAAAACAACCTACAGTTCGCCTTAGTCTCCGCGTGAGCCACGATCCCCTACACACGACCTCCTCCATACAGTGCCTCCTTCGCAGATCCATTTACGACCTTGGTTAGCAATATCCTGGGGTAATTCTGGAAACAATGTGGACAATAATAAAGTAGGGTCTTGCAATATAGCATGGCCTCATCTCTTCCACGCTACTCAGCGAATTGTGCACTGAATCATCAATTAGGACTTTGGAAAATTTGCGCATTTACGCATCGCAGCCTTTGAAGTATATACTCTGTGTTTTGACGATAGTGAATGTGTATATGAACTTGTCAAGCATTCCAACGTAAATCCCTCTCTCATCTCTTAGATATATTTAAGCATTAGTTAGTATAAAAATGTTGTTGTTTATGCGGTTGTAGAAGCTAGACGCCAATAAAGCCGCCGAACGCCTCCCAATGTCGAGATGAAAGCCGGGCTGCAGAACGTGGGTGTCAAGATAATTAACTTGAAACGGAATGTTTGTTTTGGCCGGCCGATTGACGGTGACAACAAACTGATAAATTCCGTCTAGAGCTTTGCTATGCGTAAACAAAAATACGTTGTAGGTAATTGTATATACGTATGGAAATAAATATTTTTGTATATTTGTTTACTATAGCATCAGAGCCTGCAATGAAATTTTTGCATATTTTGAACCACCAACAGAGGCAGAACACCGATATAATCCATTTATAAAGTTACTGTGAAGTATACATTGAACAATTAATATATCTAGGTAGACGATAATACCATCAATAAACATAAAAATGCATGATAAGTAAGTTTGAATAATAAGTCTATTTTGACGAGGGACTTGACAATGACAGCGTACTGATATATCCGTGTCAGTGACCCGTCCTGAACATTCCAAGGTGTCATAGTGAGAGCAAACGAATATATAAAGCATTGTACCGATATCATGGAAACAATTACAATAAGTTACAACATATAGAGCGTGCCCTACTAGTTAATCGTGGTTTTGGCATGTAACTTTTTATTTTACTATTTATTTATTTACATATATCTTTATTTGTTTGTTTGAGTTTGCGTTTTTCTTTGTGGCGGTGATGAAAGTGGATAACGAAATCTTACACTGAAAAACCTACTTGCGTTAATCTATATTCTCACACAAAATATTACAAAGATTCCTGCTTATGTTTCTTAGTTAGTCCGCCTTTTCTATTCAAAGTTTCTCCGGCTTCAATAATAAATGACAAATTGCCTATTAATTCATTGTTAGCTTAACTCGCAACAATGTTGTCCGTTTTTTCTTAAATGCAGATAAATTGTCTTGTCCCCATCTCCATTGCTTAGCTATTACAAAGATTTTATAGCGATATGTGTTTTTGTTTTTTTACAAATTCGACGTAAATATACAGCAGAAACGTGGCGGTGTCTTATTTTTCCATTAACTATCGAGATGTTAAGCGACTATAGTTTCCGCCAGTTGAAAACAAAATCTAGTATAGTTAAATATTAGCCGAAAATTCTGACTACCCAAAGCCAGTAATCTGGAAGAGGATATCACATCATTGGAAAAATTTATGCTTTTACAGCATCATACAAATATTAAAATTGTATTATTATGCCGTGTTGTGAGAAGTACGGCCACGCCCAAAAGTAGTGTTTTACCTCATTAATTTAAAATTATGCTATATATTCACAAAAATCACTACCCAAATATTTGAAGCGTGAAATGGCCTTTATACAAATGATTATTTTTGTTCATATGTCAATAGAGAAAATTACAAATGAAGTTTTGAAAATGGGACAAGACTTTCGTGCAGGATTGTACAAGCAAATATGCGTAAGAGCGCTGGCAAGAGATATAAGTGGCCAGGTGAAGGTTCCTTTTGTGAGACAGTAACACACTTATGTACAGTACCGTGCTTGATATATCTCCCTTCGATTTTGTCTGTTCGTTCCTTGTGCATCAAATTATCACCACAGAAAGCTAGATATTTGTACGGCGACTCGATAACTTTGTCCACGTACATCTTAACGATACGGATGTTCTACAATTTTGCGGCAAGCTTGTGTACGGAGGTAAGTTTCGGGAATCATTCTGGAAATTACTAATTCTGATGTTAGTCCATTCTAACAAATTATTAATGTTATCGGTCCATAACTGTTCAGGCCTCTCTCTCTCTCTCTCTCTCTCTCTCTCTCTCTCTCTCTCTCTCTCTCTCTCTCTCTCTCTCTCTCTCTCTCTCTCTCTCTCTCTCTCTCTCTCGGCTATCGATCTATCTAGCTATCTATCTATCTGTTATCTAATCCCAAACACCCTGCCCTAGATAAACCACCAGTACCAGTAATAAAAGACGATCAGGCTCTCAACAGCTACCGAACAATTAATTGCTGTCGAACTCTTCCATAAATGTAAGATCCATTAACACTCTTAAAACAATCAAAATAATGCATTTCAATGCCAGAAGTCTATGAAATAAGATAGACGAACTAAGACATACATTATTAGATGAACAAAAATATACATAATGGCGATAACAAACTCATCTAGACATAAACAATAACGATTTCATACAAGAATGCCAAATTAATTGAATAATATTAATAACAGATTAGGGAAGAGAGGAGACCGTGTGGTACTCTACATCAAACAAGGTATTTGCTCAGTTAAGGTTCCAATTGCTTCTAATAACTCAGCACTTTTAAGTGTAGATACATACGATAATTTTATCAAGTCAGTATTCAATGCACAAAATAAATACATCCCCAAAAGAAAATTTAGATCAACACAGAACCAACCCAAATGGATGAATAATAGACTATTAGATCTTCTAGGACAAAAGAGAGGAATATATAGAAAAATTAGGAAAGGCGAAATTCACCTACTTGCTTACTATCAGAATCTATCAAGACAGGTCAAAAAGGATATTAGGAAAGAAAAAAGAAATTATGAAATTAAGGTTGCCAATGACTCAAAAAATAATCCTAACGCTTTTTACCAACTATATAAATCCAAGGTTAGAGATGTAATTGGTCCCCTTAAAACTTCGATAGGAGAAATGACAGAAAATGATTTAGAAATGTGCAGTACATTAAATAATCAATTTCTTTCCGTTTTCACTAATGAAAATTTGGCACAGTTTCCAGAAGTCCGTAAGGTATATAGCGATAGTATAGAAAATAGGTTAAGTACGGTTACTATAAGTAGAAATGATGTGCTTAAGGAAATTGACAGACTGAAACCTCATAAATCGCCTGGTCCTGATGAGGTATATGCTAGAGTATTAAAAGAATGTAGGGATGAGTTAAGTTACCCATTAACATTTTTATTTAACAAGTCATTGGAGACAGGTATAGTTCCAGAAGCTTGGAAGCTTGCAAACGTAGTTCCGATCTTCAAAAAAGGTGACAAATCAATAGCATCCAATTACCGTCCCATTAGTCTTACATCAATCATAGGAAAGCTACTAGAGTCAATTATTGCTAGTAAAATTAGAAACCACTTAGATACATTTAATTTAATAAATTCTTCTCAGCATGGATTCACTCAGGGACGTTCTTGCCTTACTAATTTGCTTAGTTTTTTCTCAGAGGTATATGAAGCAGTAGATAATGACAAGTCATATGATATAATATATTTAGATTTCAGTAAAGCTTTCGACAGAGTCCCCCATGAGAGATTGATGAGAAAGGTTGAGGCGCATGGAATAGGTGGGGCGTTGTTGGGATGGATTAGGTCATGGCTAATTGGTAGGAAGCAGAGAGTCAGCATAAATGGTACGAAGTCAGAATGGGGAGCAGTCAAAAGTGGTGTCCCCCAGGGATCTGTATTAGGTCCTCTGTTGTTTGTTATATACATAAATGACCTTGATTTAGGTATAACTAGTAGGATAAGTAAATTTGCAGACGATACCAAAATGGGGAGAACAATTGATTCAGATAGAGATATAGAGTGCCTCCATAGGGATCTAGATACCTTACACGAATGGTCAGTAAATTGGCAGATGAAGTTTAACATTGACAAATGCAAGGTATTAAAGATAGGGAAGATGCATACAAATGTTAAATATAAACTAGCTAATGTGGAATTAGAAAACTCGAATTGTGAGAAAGATCTAGGTGTGTTTGTTAGCAATGATTTGAAGCCTAGACAACAGTGTATAAGCGTTCGAAACAAGGCAAACAGGATTCTCGGGTTCATCTCTAGGAGTGTGAGTAACAGAACTGCTGATGTTATCTTAAAACTTTACTTGTCATTAGTGAGACCCCATATGGATTACGTTGTTCAATTTTGGTGTCCTTATTACAGAATGGACATAGATTCATTGGAGAGAGTACAACGTAGAATGACAAAAATGATCCATAATATTAGAAATCTTCCGTATAAAGAAAGGTTGAAGAAATTAGGCTTACATTCGTTAGAGAGACGCAGAGTTAGAGGGGATATGATAGAGGTGTTCAAGTGGTTTAGTGGGATTAACAAAGGGGACATGACAAATGTACTAAAGCTCAGTGATAGCGAAAGAACTCGTACCAATGGTTTCAAATTAGATAAATTTCGTTTCAGAAAAGATATAGGCAAATATTGGTTTGGTAACAGAGTTGTAGATGGGTGGAATGGACTACCAAGTGCTATAGTGGGATTAAAAACGATAGGGAGCTTTAAGATAAAATTGGATAAGCATATGGACGAGAAGGGTTGGGTGTGAAGGGGGATCAGCAGGGTTGGGCCAATCAGCGCTCTGCAGACCCCGTAATCCTGCGTTAATCTCTAACCTCTCTCTTAAGGGGAGGTGTGGTGGAGTGGTCATGCCACTGGATTAGTAATCCAATGGACCCGGGTTCAAATCCCGATATGTCAATGGGAAGATATTATTGGGATTGAATTTGTGCTGTATCTAGTATCAGTGCATTACCACAAAACCCACCGAAATGCCAAAAAAATACCCTCATTGTTCCCTGATTAAAATAACACTGTATGAATATTCCCATATTCAAAATATGTTACAGGGGGACAATGCCTAGTGAGTTCACTGCTCAATAGGTGGCGTTCTGAGAGTGAGGGTCTGAGTCTGGAGGGTGAGACGGTGAAGCGCTTGGGCGAAGCAACCGGCCGCTCCAGAGATGGAGCTGCTTCGAGCCATGATGGATGCTTCGCAAGTCTCACTCCCCAGACTGGAACAAGACCTCACGGGCTTCACCGTGTTGAGCGGTGGAATGTACAGGCTCTCAGCCTATGCCCGAGAGGGAGTAGTTGGATTATAGAAGAAAAAAAACAAAAAAAAAACGTTTTGGTAAGATGATCCTCAGGGTATTAGAGTGTTGAGCCTATAATTGGGCTTTGTAATTGGGGTTGTGTGGGACAGGGATCTGCCTTGCTTAGGCCAATCGGCTTTCTGCAGACTCCCATTTTCTTATGTTCTTATGTTCTTATGTAAACATTAATAACAAGAATGTGGATATTAATGTGGTTGTTGTATTTCGGGGCCCAACACATACTATCAATGAGGATATAGCACTATGCAATACTCTTTAAAACAAAAACTGTCAAAAAGAAACCCTTATGATATTTTTGTTTTGTTTTGCCTATATCCAATGGAGAGAATTAAAAGAATCTGTTCATGCACCAGAACAAATTACCAATTATATTAAAGATATCTTCCTACGTCAAATAGTCAAGATACCCACGAGGGACGATAATATTTTAGAAATATAGTAATAATCACGACCCACGATAATATGATATCTGACCAAGAATTTGGGGAAATACCATCTGGCTGTGACTATAATATTATCAGGTTCTCCAGAATAATATGTCGCATACTAACAGTACTGGCGAAACTTTCATTCCCAATTAAAGTATGGCGAACATTAATAGCCTAAAAGATGAACTAAAAGACATCCATTTGCATCTCGAAGGACTCACCAATATTGACGATTAATGGGAAAGATTCAAAGAAATATACGTGCGTCCCCGTGCACAAAATACGCAGTGAAACTAAACAAACTCCTTTGATACGATATTTGTTTCAGTAGAGCTATTAGGGAAAGAAACTGTTTACATAGATTAAAAGAGAAACAAATAATAATACCATACTCGGTCATCAGAAGGAAGGTAGTCTCGCTTATAACAAACGGCAAAGAGGAAATATGAAATCAGTATAGTTAAATATAGTAAGACAAATCAGAAGCAATGTTAGTTATACTGTATACACAGTAACAAACAAATTAGCCGCGTTTGTACCGGCAACGTCTTTTTGCTTGCTATATCTAGACGATTTGGTGCGGTTTAAGAAGGACCTGTGGTAGTAAAAAGGGTTAAGCGAGATAGTTTGAAAGTCTGTTAATTTGCTGGAGGCCTTTTTAAATAGACTAAAATCGTTTAATAGTAGCCATAATAAAGTTAAAAGGACGGCACCGGTACTGAAGGGGCTAACAGTGCTATGGCGTCCATACTTCATACTCAAGGCGTTCTAAAAAACAGATACAAATTACATAGGCTCTACCGTTAACGATTATTTATACGCTGTTTTGACCACTGTTATCAACATGGAGACTCCACAAGCTACTAATCAAACTTGCAAAGTTGTAATTTGTGATATCGAAATCATTCAATCAAATGTAATAAGAAAGTTTGATACACTGAAAATAAATAAATATCTCAGTAGACGGTTTTATTCAGCTTAACCCATTCGTAGCGGGGCCCGACTTTAAGTCCTTATCTAAAAACCTGGACTATGTGGCGGGGCCCGACTTTAGTCTGTGTGCAATTTTGGCGCAATATTGGCTCTGAGAGAGAGACGAGCGAAGGGAGGAGCGTAGGTTGCCTCATGACCGCTCGCCACGGCTGCCTTGGGCCTACGGACATCTACTCCACACACATCCACCCTCCCTCCCTCGCTACACACGTAATTATGTAACAAAATGACCGTATTTTAGCGATTTTGCCCTTCGGTTGCACGATCGTTGCAAGACAACCAGTGATCGTAGAAGGATGGTTCAGGTGTCATTGGAAAGCTCAATGAACGCCCTTTCAGGGATACATAATTGTATTACGCTCTGGCTCTTGTTTATGCATGAAAAAGAGCACGGAATCAAGGCCATTTATGGTCAAACCACCCGCTGGGCAGTACGTAGAAATTACCGCCTAGGCCGCTCGTAAGGTGTTAAAAATGTCCTCCATCACCTAATAGCCTTCGAAGTATCTCACTTAACCCTTTTTACTACCACACATACTTTTAAAACCGCACAAAAAAATATAAATATTGCTAGAATAATATTAAAAAGCACGTCTGTCTCCGGTACAGTAGGGGTTGTTGTTGTTTGTTGCTGTTCCCCAGGCTGCCTGGCCGAACAGCCCCAAGGCCCCGAGCAAGACCAAGGCCATAACCGAGCGCCCCCTCAGAACCCTCCCTGCCTACCACAATAAAGCCTGGGTGACCGAAGCCACTCCATGCCGGGGAGCCGAGGAGGGTGCGAAAACGCCCGGGAAACCAAAGCCCCACCCAGGGCCCTGTGCCCCTCAGCAATTATGATGAGAAAGTTGAGGGGCAAAGGAAAAATGTGACGCTTTGGCTTCCAATCTTGGTAGATTGGGAGGTCAATCCACGGAAGAGACGCCGTCACTTGAGATTTAGAAAATATATAAGTAAAAGGAACAGTCAGATTAAACTATGGATATGGCAGAGATCGCTCAGTTCTCACTCTGATAGACCAGCCCATCACCACATGACTAGAACCCAATCCTCTCAGCATCAGCTAGGAAAGGCCCTAGAAAGCAGCCTTCGGCGGGGGAATAGCTCCCCTATTTCAACCCCTTTCGGGGTTGGGCACCCGCCCTTTCGGGGTTGGGCACCCGCCCCTTTCGGGGTTGGGCACCCGCCCCTTTCGGGGTTGGGCACCCGTCCAGTAGGGGTTAAGACAACTACTGTACTACTATTATAACCATCATCACTACTCCTATCACCATCATTACTACAACTATCACCCATATCAATACTATTATTAAGTTGTTTTTCTCTGTATTTTACAATATTTCTTATCAGAGTAGATGCAGATTATATTTTTCCGGATGTACAGTACACGGGTGACATGGGACAAAGGTGTGTTACTGCACAAAGGTCATTAACAGTTTTACGTTGCTGCCACACAGTTGACACGCTAACAAAGACGCGGTAAAGACATCTGGTTTGTTTATTAGAAAACAGAAACTGGACATGTGTCGATATTATGTACCAGTGGTATTATTTCTACCTTGATGACAATTACATAGTTGCATACCAATATGTCTGATCGTTTATGCAGACTATCAGGAGCATAAGCAAATAATTGAAATCGTAGAATTATTTGAGACAATATTAGAAAATAAATTGAGATAACAGTTTCCGAAATTACCGTACTTAAGAAGATCCTTCATCACATGAGTAAAATTGCTTAATGTTAAGCTAACATTACAATGACGCCAACATATTTAAGGGGATAATCAACAAATTTGACAATTAATCCAACTTAACCTATTAAAGTGACATTTGTCCTATTATATGTATTGGTCATTTTACAGTCTATTTATCATATAATTATGTAAACAACATTACACACAAAGTATTTTATTGTGTTACAGTATTATACAGTTGATGTTTTATTGTGTTACAGTATTATACAGTTGATGTTTTATTGTGTTACAGTATTATACAGTTGATGTTTTATTGTGTTACAGTATTATACAGTTGATGTTTTATTGTGTTACAGTATTATACAGTTGATGTTTTATTGTGTTACAGTATTATACAGTTGATGTTTTATTTGTCGAAAAAGATTGATGCAAGCTATCCGTATATAAAAATAATATAAAGCACATGTAGCATTACATGTAATTCCCGGATTTGCTTTGGCGAGGAATCCCGAAAATACTTGACTAAAAATATGTCCATCTGTATTCAAAGTATCTGGTGTACAAATTAAGCATAGCAAGGAATCAATTGCTTGGTGATGAGGCATCTCACTCCCTAGACTGGAACAAGACCTCACGGGCCTCACCGTGTTCAGCGGTTGAGTGTGCAGGCTCTCAGCCTATGCCCGAGAGGGAGTAGTTGGAATATATAAAAAAAATAAAAACAAAAATAAAAAAGAGAAGCTCCAAGCCGGCATCCACTCTTTTGTTCACTTCATATCAAAGACAGAACCCAGAGAGCCATCAAGATACCTCGCTACCTTAAAGATTCGCTATCAATAACAGAAGAACAATCGAGTATAACATTTGTTACGTATCTTGATCCTCAAGTGGTTAACTTGATGAAACTATATAGCACAGAGATATATATTAAGGTATCAGTCAGCTGAAGGCAAAACGAAAGTAAAATCTAATAACATTATTTCCTGTTGTTGCTTCCCTTCCTTTTGGATCTTAGGACTTGGTATCCTTTATTGACTGATACTCTTTAATTATGAAAGAATACTGAAACTAATTAGTCATGTAGTATTTATAAAGAATTGTTATTTAACCGAAGCTTAGTAGGCTATGGTTATGAACCGAAGAAGTTATATCTAAAGATTGAAAGATAAATATTAAGGTAAGAATATTTCTGTCTCTTACCCTTTTTTAAATGAATAGATAGTTTTCTTATATCATGTCCTTTTATTTATATTTAATGTAGTTATTATTCTTGGTTCTTGTCTTACGTTAATAGTATTATATTATTATTATTATCAGGATTAATATCAAAGTCACATAAAAAGTTAGATATATATTTAATAACTAGATAAATGTATTTCTTAACCACGTAACATTGAGGTTTGATTATGAGTAAATTAAGTAACAGGATCGCTTCAAAGATTCGATTCAGGTCTCACTCAAATAATACGAAAAGCAAAAATAATATTTTGAAGCTAAAAGAATTTTCTTCAGCTTAGGAAATCACTAGAAGTAACATTAAAACAGCCATGTTAGTTTAAGGCAATATTTATAATATGAGACAATAGTATCACCGTACCAGCAATGTAAGCTTAATTAGAAGAAAATGAAAGAACTCGTAAGTATTAATATAAAACAATAGTATGACTTTTATCATAACCCAATTACTTAAAGAGTTGCTTTAGTCCACAAGTCAGTCAACTAAAATAGTTAAGTACATAATAGTAGCGTTAACGATAATTCCCAATCACATATCTCACTAACCACCATACTGTAAGTGTTTACACCGAACACACTTAACACACACTTATATAATCTGACTGACAGTCACAATCCCATTATAATACTTCACCCCGTCTTCCTCCAGCTGCAAGTTCACCTTCCCAACTCCAAATGAGACTGATTTGAATGCCCACTACTCGGGTCTTATATACTATGCAATGATGGTGTAGGAACGAATCAGGAGGCGGCGGATGGTGCGCGCCCCAATCACAGCTCCTCTAGTTGCGTAGCAGGTGCGTGGTCCAATGGCGTTGATTGGCGTCGATCATTGTCATAGCGTCGGGTCATCGAAGTAGTTTGCAGGGTCCCATATGACGCACGCAGGTGTGAAGGCTTGTTTGCTGGTATGCAGACGAGCTGGTTTCCCACTCGCTGGTTCGCTCGCTGGTCTGCTTCGCCGCCTGGGTAATTCGGCACTCCTTCAACTCTTAATTCTAACTCTTAAATAAAATACAGGGCTCCGTATGTCAGACCTCCCCCCTAGAAAAGAGTTTAAGGAGTATAGTACATAATATACATAATACATAATCAGATTTACCACCAGATTGGCAACAGCAAGATTATAATGAGGATATAATAAGGATATCACCCAAAGTAGGCAACGTCTCCAGGTACCACATCAGAACATAGCCGGAACGTAGCTGGAGCGTTATTCGAACTGCAAGGCATTATCTCACAGCTAAAGGCTTGAAAGCGCACAACTAAAGCATGATATTTACCTCGCTACAAGGGAGAGCTAATTGCCAAAATCCTCTCATTAAGTTAATCTTACTGCTGTATGAGGCCAACCTGGTAAATGCAATCTTTAATAGATACGTGATAGGCAATCGGCTAGCACGTTCTGGACCCCCTTAATATGTTTAACATCCAGGAAGTATTCCTGCAGCAACAAACTCCACCTGGTCAGTCGTTGGTTTTTATTTTGGAACTTATGCAAACATTTTAAGGGGTGATGGTCAGTATACACAGTGATGGCACCAGAGGCAGATTGCACATAGACAGCAAAGTATTGAAGGGATAAAATTAATGCTAACAGCTCCTTCTCAATGACTGAATAGTTACGTTGAGCAGAATTTATTTTTTTACTAAAATAGCACACAGGATACAATACTTCACAGTCTTCTTCCTGTAGCAATACTGCACCAACCCCGGTATTGCTGGCATCCACTGCTAGGGAAAAATATCTGTTAAAATCAGGAGCTCTGAGTACAGGATAATTTGATCAAATATATTTGGTAGCATTAAAGGCCTCACATTCGGAGAACCACTCAAACTTCACATCCTTACGGAGAAGATCTGTCAGGGGAGCTGTTAACCTAGAAAAGTTTAAGATGAAACGCCTATAATAACCAATCATTCCTAGGTACCTTTGGATATGTTTCTTAGTGCTAGGAATTGGGAATTCTAGAATAAACTCTACCTTTGCTTGAGGAGGTGCAACCTGCCCCTGACGTACCGTATATCCAAGATACTGGACCGTACTATTTACAAAGGTGCATTTCTTAAGATTAACCACCACATTGGCATCAGCAAGATTTAAGAACAGCAATCTAAGTTGGTAAACATGACTGTGAAAAGATAAGAATATCATCGATGTAGACAACGCATCCAGGTACCCCTTCAGTCACCAAATTCATGAGGCGCTGGAATGTAGCTGGAGCGTTTTTCAAGCCGTAGGGCATTACGTTACAGCAGAAGGCTTGATTATTGACTACAAATCATGAAATTTCCCTCGCTCTAGGGGTGAGAGCTACTTGCCAATATCCCTTCATTAAGTCAATCTTGCTGATATAGGTGGCTGTACCAATCTGGTCAATGCAGTCATCGATCCGTGGCAGTGGGTAGGTATCGTTCTTTGTTACAGCATTAACTTGCCTATAGTCCATACATAACCTATGGCTCCCGTCTGGCTTTGGCACAAGTATGACCGGACTACTCCACTGGCTTAAGGCCCTAGTGATCAGCTCGTTTGACAACATGAAGTCAAGCTCGACCTGCAGTATACTCCTGCGTTGTGGTGACACATGGTAGGGGGATAGTTTAATGGGTGTTGCATCCCATACGTCGATGTCGTGCACGGCCAAAGAAGTGAGCCCTGGAGTATCACGGAACACACTGGGAGACTGAGATAAAACAGAGATTAGTTGGTTCGCTTGATCAGAGGGAAGATGACATAGTTTAGATGGTAATTCCCCCCAAGCTACTGAGTCATACTTAAAGTTGGATAGGCTACATGACAAGTCAAAGTCTGCATGGATACCTTCAGGCTCTGGAACAGTCTGTTGCGGGTCAGTAAGTGAACTGAAGACTTCGTCTGCACCAGGCTGTCCACAGGTCCTGACATTCACTGCCACAGTGGGAGAATCTGGAGGAGAGGAATCAGGGGACCTATGGTAGGGTTTCAACATATTTATATGGAATACTTGCGTGGGCTTTCTCCTGTCTGGGGTAGTTACTAGATAATCGGTAATGCTCACCCTCTGAATGATCTTATATGGGCCCCTGAACTTGGCAGATAAAGGTTGGCCAAAAAGGGGGAGCAGGACCAAAACCTCATCACCGGGCTGAAACTCCCTCTCACAGGCTTTTCTGTCATACCAGTTCTTCATGGAGCTTTTAGCCACTATCAAGTTTTGAGCTGCAAACTCACATGAGGATCTCAGCCGGGTTTTGAAATCTGAAACATACTTGAGGAGGTTTTGGTTCCCCTCCTGGTCAACTAGGCTATCCTGCAATAGTTGCAAAGGACCTCTTATCTGGTGACCGAAAACTAGCTCATTAGGGGAAAAACCCAGGGATTCAGTTGGAACCTCACAAGTAGCAAATAAAAGAAAAGGTACCCCCTTATCCCACTCAACTCCGGTCTCTGTACAATATTTACGCAACATGGCTTTCAAAGTTTGATGAAACCGTTCGAGAACCCCTCAACTCTCTGGGTGGTAGGTGCTCGACTTAACATGCTCGATACCCAACTCCTTCAGGGACTGCTGAAAAATGTTAGAGGTAAAATTAGTTCCTTGATCACTTTGCACCTCATGGGGGAAACTCATTCTGGTGAAGAATTTGAGCAGTTCCTTGATGACAGTTGGAGCAGAGGTAGTCCTTAACCCTTCTTTGGTGGCGCGCAACTTATGTCGTGTGAAATAAATTTCGACTAAGTGGCGGTTCATAACTTATGTTGTGTGCCATTTTCAGCACGTAATGTTGTAGAGAGAGAGAGCTGAGCGGTGTGAGGAGTGTAGTAAGGCTATGACCGCCGCCCACCACCGCGGTGGGCCAACTGAAGTGAAAACCACCCTTCCATCCCCCCTCACACTCGCTACACAGGGAATTATGTAGGGAAAGTACCTAATTACATGGTTTTTGCATTCGTGTTGCGCGATCGTTGCAAGAAAACCAGTGGTCGTACAAGGATGGTTGGGGTGTCATTGGAAAGCTCTGTTTATGCCCTTTCAGGGATAGATACTTGTTTTACGCTCTGGGTCTTATTTAGGCATGAAAATTATCACGTAAACAACCCTATTTAGGGTAAAAACACCCCGCTGGGCGGTACATATAAATTACCGCCTAGGCCGCTCGTAAGGTGTTAAGGGTATAGCCTCTGGGTAGCGAGTTGCCATGTCCATAATAGTTAATAAATAATTGTTACCTTGGGAAGTCTTAGGCAATGGGCCTACAATGTCCACTACCACCCAAGTAAAAGGATTCTCGAAGACGGGCAAGGGCACCAGAGAATGTACAGGCACCTTCTGATTGGGTTTTCCTGTCATCTGGCAAGTGTGACACACTCTACAAAACTCCACTACATCTGCACGCATTCCTGGCCAGTGAAAGTGGGCTCTGATTCTGTCTAGAGTTTTTCTCACACCTAGGTGTCCTGCCAATGGTATACAATGTGCCATTTCCAAGATATCTCTACGACAAGGTTTGGGGACTACTACTTGATGGACGTCCCAGGCCCCGTCATCGATTGGTCTGTGTGGCTGTCTCCATCTCGCCACAATACTCCTCCTTTGAGGTAGAAACATTCACCACCCTCCTTCTCACATTCCTCTTCACTCACGGCCCTGGCAGCTAACTCCTTGCATTCTCTATCATCTCTCTGTAGCTCTACCAGGCCACTAGGACAATTTGGAGGGGTTTCATGGTCATCGTTAGGGTCAAGATGAGCCATAAAGGTGTCAGATAAATCCACCTCAGTCACATCATCAGGCACAGTTGGAGCGTCATTCACACTCTCATCATCCCTTTCATCAACTCTTACATTCCGTACATTTCTGTCTGAGGGAACTGCTACTTGAGACATTGAACGTGTGACAGCACACAGGGAAAACTGTTGGCATCTCCTTTTCGAGCTCACCGGTTAGTGGCTCGTTAACAGGGGAAAGTGACAAAATGGGGTCTGGTCGGACCTTCTCACCTGCTACATCATTCCCCAAAAGGAGTGTTACCCCGAGCACAGGGATATCTTGGGACCTACGCTAAGCTATGGTGGCCTCACCCTGTAGTAACTCACATTCAATTTCGCCTTTTACCAAGTATGCATAAAATTGGCCTCCAGCACCTCTCATTATAACTGGTTCGCCAGGTGGGCACTCAGTGTAAAGCAAGGTTCACACATTGGCGAGTCGGAGCGCAACTCCAACGCGAGTGATGAAATTTTTGCACTCGCCAATGATTATCCCAAATTCGCCGACACTCGCCGACACTCGCACGGACTCGCGGTGGACCGCGTACACTCGCGAACGCGGCCAAAAATTTTAGGATGACATAAAATTTGGAGAGTCAAGTGGGAGTAGGACGCCAACTCGCATAGAGTCACGTAGACTTGCGTAGACTCGCATAGAATCGCGTAAACTCCTGTAGACTCGTGTGACACTCATGTAGACTCGCGTGACACTCACGTTGTACTATTTGGAAATTTAATGATCGCGAGTCTACACGAGTTTACACGAGTCCACGCGGGTCTACGTGAGTCTACACGAGTACAACAGGAGTCTACACTATAGTAAACAACCAATATTGCCAAAGGCGAGAGTCAAACAGGAGTCAACACGACGCTAACGCGAGTTAACACGGGGTAACGCGAGTGTAACACGCGTAAACGAGAGTACCCACGTGGTGGTCTGGATTTCACAATATGTGTGGCGAGTCTATGCGAAACAAACACGAGTTTACGCGATATTAACGTGAGTCTATGCGAGTCTATGCGAAACCAACGTGAGTCTACGCGAGTAACGGTGACACCAACGTGAGTCTACGCGAGTGGTGTGCGACTGCTGGCAACACCGCGCGAGTAGGTGGCACCACCGTGTCAACACCCCCTATAAAAAGGGACCGCCCGCGGTGCCTCCTCCACTCTCCACCGTGACCCCAGCAAGGACCCATTGACCCGGGCCGCACAGCGACCCACGCTACCCTACCACGCTGCCTGCCCTACCACGCTGCCCTACCTGCCTGCCCTACCACGCTGCCTGCCCTGCACCATGCCTTTGCCCAAGGAGAAGGTGGTGGCCACCAAGTCTCGGAAGGGTGGTGATGGTGTTGTGAAGAAAGGCAAGGCTACACCTCCCGAACAACCCCGCATCGCACCCCCTGCCTGGAGGCCTGTTGCGTCGCAAGAGTTGGCTAGGATATGAGTCACCAGTGGCCAGGTAGCGGAGTGTGATTGCAATCCTCAGCCCAGGTGACAAAGCCTCCCTCCAGAAGGTGTCCTGCTTCTCTACCCTAGGCCCGACACGTGCCACCAACTCCCTAAACATGTGGACGTCCACACGTAGGAAATTCCGGAATCCTTTGGGGTCCTCTCTCTCAAGCTCCTCCATAAGTTGTTCGTACACACCGAACTGTGGCCGTCTCAGTAGCCAGCTCCTAGCCCAAACTCTCCTTCGTGGCCTTTCCCCTTGACGTCTTTCTTCAGCCTCCTTCTCCTCCAGCTCCTCTAGGTCTAGGAGACGCATCTGCATTTGCAGTATGAGCACAGCTGCCGCTCTCCGCCTCCTGATGGACATGGTGTGTGGGTGGGTGGGTGGGTGGGTTGGTGGGGGGGTTAGGCTGTATCCTGCAGAGTAACGTCCGTCCGTGGTGGTGTTGCGTGGTGTGAACAATGGTGCCAGTGGGGGCCTCTTTATATACGTATCCTGACACTCGCCAACACTCGCACACACTCATGTTAGACTCCCATACACTCCTGTTAACTTCCTGTAGACTCGCGTTCATCTCGTGTAAACTCATGTAAACTCGTGTAAACTCCTGTGACACTCGCGTAGACTCGTGTAGACTCGCACTATTCGTACCCTGGAATTTGACCGTTATTTTTCAAATTTTGGCGGTGCGTGTTGGGGTCGTGTTACACTCACCAACACTCGCGTAAACTTGTGTAAACTTGTGTTATATTCGTGTTATATGCGTGTTTACTCGCATCAGCTGCTACTCGCATTGGGTTCGGGCTCCATCAACGGCGATATGCGGCGAGTGTGACTCGCGTTGGCCTCGCGCTCCGACTCGCCTATGTGTGAACCTACCTTAAGGATTCACCATGAGGGTGCTAGTAGAACCTGTGTCTCTCAGAATTTTTACCTCATGCATGCAACCATTTAATCTCACATTGCCAGATGAAATAAAGGGACGGTAACTGTCCTGCACTGATGGTGAAATTAGTATTGGCTTAACCCTAGTGGGTTGTACCACGCATGCTACTACACCCCTGTCTAGATGGTTTACGTTAGCTGCTAGGTACTCCTTCTGTCGGGAGTCCTGTATTAAAGGAACTTTTGGTGCTAGGTATTCCTTCTGTCGGGAGTCCTGCATTAAAGGAACTTTTGGTGCTAGGTACTCCTTCTGTCGGGAGTCATGCATTAAAGGCACATATGGAGTTTGAGATACGGCAGCAACTGTCTGCCCCGATCTCTCGGTTTTCTCCTTGGCCCAGCACTGATAAGCTAGGTGGCCTCTCTTGCCACAAAAAGTACATACTTTAGGGGATACGGGAACGTTCCCTCTTTGGGCCCCACCTCTGTTACCATTGCCCTGAGTCACATTTTTAGTTGGGGGAACAATTCTATTTTGGCTAGCTGGGGAAGACGTTACAGGATTGTGACTGGGTCTGTCAGATTTGTGATTGGGATACTTAAAATTAGAACTATAATTATCGTAGGGCTTCTTTCCACGAAATTTGTTGTTGAGCACATATGTGTCAGCCATGTCAGCGGCGTCGGCAAGACAATCTACCTTTTTCCCCCTTAAATGATAGGATACAGAAGAATCAATTTTCCATAGGAAATTTTCTAACAGGACCAACTCCTTCAGATCGTTGTAGCTTGTGACTTTCTTACTCTAGACCCAATGATTGAAAGTTTTAGTCATTGTCCTGGCAAATACCTTATGGGTTTCTTCTACTTTCTTCTGGTTTTTACGGAAAGATTGCCTGTAAGCCTCAGGCTGTAATTGATAGGTTTTTAGGATAGCTTCTTTGAGATTGTCATAATCCTGCTTAACCTCTGCTACTTCTGACAAATACGTGGCCCGAGCCTGCCCTGTCAAAACGGTTTGTAACATAAAAGGTCATTGATCTCTTGTCCACCTCATACCTCCAGCAACTTCCTCAAACAAAACAAAGAAATCCTGCACATTATCCTCAGTGAAAGGTGGAATAACACTGGTCATAGTCAATCCCAGAGGGGGAGCAATTAAGGGAGCATTTGTATTGACATTTAGTTGAGCCGTACGATATTGATATTCACATTTTTCGGTCGTTGCTCTGGTTTTTATTCTGGCTTGTTCGGTCTTTATTCTGGCTAGTTCTAGTTCGAATAATTGATAAACGGTAAAACCAGGTGGCAATTGTTCGTCAAGTTGGCTAGGATTACCACCAACTGCTCCGCCACCCTCCTCGCCTTCTACAGGGAACAGGTGGGTTTTTATGGTCTGAGCCACCTCTACTTTGGACATGTTTGAGACAGTTAACTGGAGATGTGAGGCAAGCACTTTCAGTTCGGATTTTGACAGACGGTCAATATCAGGGGCTGTGGGTTATGATTCTATGAAAACTCGAGCATCGTCGTCATTAATTAGATCAGGCATGATTAATATTTGATTTGTAAGTAGTGAAACGGTAATGAAACTGAGTGAAACTGTATGAAACGAATCCTGGCGAGGTCGCCACTCTTCTGTTACGTATCTTGATCCTCAAGTGGTTAACTTGATGAAACTGTATAGCACAGAGATATATATTAAGGTATCAGTCAGCTGAAGGCAAAACGAAAGTAAAATCTAATAAAATTATTTCCTGTTGTTGCTTCCTTTCCTTTTGGATCTTAGGACTTGGTATCCTATATTGACTGATACTCTTTAATTATGAAAAAATACTGAAACTAATTAAAGTCATGTAGTATTTATAAAGAATTATTATTTAACCGAAGCTTAGTAGGCTATAGTTATGAACCGAAGAAGTTATATCTAAAGAAGGACTATTAATTATATATCAAGTCTTGAAAGATAAATATTAAGGTAAGAATATTTCTGTCTCTTACCCTTTTTTAAATGAATAGATAGTTTTCTTATATCATGTCCTTTTATTTATATTTAATGTAGTTATTATTCTTGGTTCTTGTCTTACGTTAATAGTATTATAGTATTATTATCAGGATTAATATCAAAGTCACATAAAAAGTTAGATATATATTTAATAATTAGATAAATGTATTTCTTAACCACGTAACATTGAGGTTTGATTATGAGTAAATTAAGTTACAGGATCGCTTCATAGATTCGATTCAGGTCTCACTCAAATAATACGAAAAGCAAAAATAATATTCTGAAGCTAAAAGAATTTTCTTCAGCTTAGGAAATCACTAGAAGTAACATTAAAACAGCCATGTTAGTTTAAGGCGATATTACTAATATGAGACTATAGTATCACCGTACCAGCAATGTAAGCTTAATTAAAAGAAAATTAAAGAACTCGTAAGTATTAATATAAAACAATAGTATTACTTTTATCATAACCCAATTACTTAAAGAGTTGCTTTAGTCCACAAGTCGGTCAACTAAAATAGTTAAGTACATAATAGTAGCGTTAACGTTAATTCCCAATCACATATCTCACTAACCAACATACTGTAAGTGTTTACACCGAACACACTTAACACACACTTATATAATCTGACTGACAGTCACAATCCCATTATAATACTTCACCCCGTCTTCCTCCAGCTGCAAGTTCACCTTCCCAACTCCAAATGAGACTGATTTGAATGCCCACTATTCGGGTCTTATATACTATGCAATGATGGTGTAGGAACGAATCAGGAGGCGGGGGATGGTGCGCGCCCCAATCACAGCTTCTCTAGTTGCGTAGCAGGTGCGTGGTCCAATGGCGTTGATTGGCGTCGATCGTCGTCATAGCGTCGGGTCATCGAAGTAGTTTGCAGGGTCCCATATGACGCACGCAGGTGTGAAGGCTTGTTTGCTGGTATGCAGACGAGCTGGTTTCCCACTCGCTGGTTCGCTCGCTGGTCTGCTTCGCCGCCTGGGTAATTCGGCACTCCTTCAACTCTTAATTCTAACTCTTAAATAAACATACAGGGCTCCGTATGTCAGACCTCATCAAGTACTCCTCAGAGTATTTCGACAGGATAGGGTATTATTTGAGTGAGACCTGAATCGAATCTATGAAGCGATCCTGTAACTTAATTTACTCATAATCAAACCTCAATGTTATGTGGTTAAGAAATACATTTATCTAATTATTAAATATATATATCTAACTTTTTATGTGACTTTGATATTAATCCTGATAATAATAATATAATACTATTAACGTAAGACAAGAACCAAGAATAATAACTACATTAAATATAAATAAAAGGACATGATATAAGAAAACTATATACCCTGTCGAAACCCTATCCAAGATAGTTGTAATATGTGAGCTCACGCATGTGTGTTTGATGTGTGTGTGTGTGTGTATATGTGTGTTTTTATCTTGTGTTTATGTATTTATTATAACAAATTAGAGTATGTAGTCGATTATAGAGCCTAAACAAATACTTAAACTGTTTAGTACGTAAACTGGTTGAAAGAAGACAAATATATCTGCATGAATATTAGCTTGAACAAATCACCTTTAACCGCTTCAACTACAGTATATTATGACCGCTTTCTTCATCTAATTAAATAGTTTAATAATGTAATATATACAATTGATTTAATATCGAAGTTGATAGCAGTATACCTAATACTGAGATTGGAATTAGCTTATAAACTGAGCTATGTAGTAACACATAATATTGCACTTTATTAAACTTAGTGATTACTTAGTTTAAAATGGCAAGCTTTGATAGGAAATGCCGTATAGGCAAATCAAGTTTCCAATGCTATTGAAAAGAAAAATTATGTATGGTTGAAACATATATTCGTTACAAATCTTCACTCCAATTAAAATGGTCTAATTATTCTCCAAATAGCACATAATACTATATTGATTGATATAAATTATATGAAGACCAGCATTATAACAATATTACGTTGTAAGTATTTATTGGCAAAACTTCAAACATACTTGAATATCAAGCAACTATTCGTAGAAAGATTCAATATGCGAAATGAAGCATACTCATGTTAATGAAGACATTCGATTAAAGAAAAAGCTAAAATGCAATAAAATCAATAGCTTCCAGATAGATACTCAATTATTATTTTCCTTTATGAATCCGCAATTTAATGCATATATATCTTCATAATATGAAAATGCCCCAACCAAAAGTACAAATGTGTTGATGGGTAAAATGTGTCTAGCTTAGTTAATGATTAGGAATAATAATATGATATGCAAATTAGTAAAATATGAATCAAAATTAATAATACAGTTTACTGCTAATGTCATCCATATCGGTGATTTATATCTATTAAACATTAAATTAGAATATTGTGAACACCTTCTCTATACTACTGCATACTTGCCTTTTAAGGGGGTAGTGCTTGGTTGTTTCGCCTATGTATTTATTATATTCCTGTAGTTTTGAGTTTCCTCGCTAGACTTCCATCAAGCTTAAAAAAACACCCTGTACACCCCCTTTCAAGATAAATTTGTAAATTTTTTGATAAAAATAAATCCCGGCCGAAGGCCGATTTCTTCTAAAATTGCAGGTTCGCAATCGCTCGCCAGGAAAAAATTGACACTTAAATGGCACGAAAGGTCCTAATATTGACAACGAAATTGGGCGAATTAAAAGTCTCAAAATCGCCAAACTAATGGAACGAATCTCTTAAAATCTCAAAGCTAATATGCTAAACATGAGGGAGATGGAGGTCCCGTAAAAACGAGTAGTAACCCCTTAACATGACCATATAGTCTACGGTCCTGGCTCTTCATCGTTTACTTTGTCAGCCTTGTTTCTTATCTCCATATTGTTAAATATAATTATTTCAATTACTTTCATAGGTAGCTAGATAGTATATAGCAAAATTATATTATACACATGCTAGCTAGCAACACAAATATTACACTGCATGGTCTGATTGCATTTTTATGAAGTACAAAACCGGTAGCATTCATTATTTTGTTGGGTACATTTAGCCAATTGATGTAAAAGGATATACAACTTATATATATATATCAACAACAAGGCAATCTTCTTTGATCTTAATTGATTGCTAAGATTTCTGTTCTTAAGGGGGTAGTGCTTGGTTTTTGGTCTATATATTTATTTATTTTTTAGTTTCCTCGCTAGACCTCCATCAAGTTTAGTAAAACACCCCCTAGACCCCCTTTCAAGATAAATTTGTAAAAAAAATCGGTAGAAAAATATCCCGGCCGAAGGCTGGTTCTTTCTAAAATTAGAGGCTCGCTATCGCTCGCCAGGAAATAATCGACACCTAAATGGCACGAAAGGTCTTAATATTGACCAAAAAAATGAGGCGCAAGGTCTCAAAATCGCTAAACTAACGGAATGAACGTCTTAAGACCTCAAAACTAATATGCTAAACACGAGGGAGAAGGGGGCCCATAAAAAGCGAGTACTACCCCCTTAACCATGATCTCTCTTTTCAAAGTCGCATGAGGTTCATCTCTGTGGTGGTTTTTAGGAGCTCCTGAAGATAAATGATAAGAAAAACAACGTGATAACTTCCTGGTTGTCATGCCAATATAGGTAAAAGGTTGGGTTGCACAGTTCACAAATTTACAGTTGCACCTATAGATGACATTAGATTTGTTAAGATCATTGTCGGTCTGCCTGGTATTATTCTTCAGTAGGAGATTAGATGTTTTCTTGTTCTGGTAGTAAAGCATTAGGTTGATTTTGACGTTAGCTTCAGTATGTTCCATGTTCCTTTTGATGATCTGTTGCATAATCATTTCATCTTTTTTTATAGGCCGTTGAGAAGGATATATAATATATATTGATATCACCTTCGGCAGTGGAGTCTATGTTGTTAGAAAAAAAATCCATTGTTGTACCATCTGTCTATGATTTTCTTAGTGACTCTCGATATCCTTATTTGCAAAGCCATTGTTTATATATACTAGGATCTGAGAGGCTCTTTGTATTTCTGCATATATATATGTGTATATACTGTATATACAGTATATATATATATATATATATATATATATATATATGTATATATATGTGTATATATATACAGTATATATATATATATATATATATATATATATATGTTAGTATAGCCAGGTAATAGATTCTCTTTTAAACAGACGAGGTTAAAAGCAATAGCAGTTTCAGCATTCAGGATTTTATTGTTACAGCTTTCAATAGTTCTAACAATTTTCCTCTGGGGTTCAGAGATGAGGTACAAAAGGTTAGCAAAATTCATGGTGGATCCAACGTTTCACAAGTAAACATCTTGCATCTTCAGGGAATGGAGAGGTAATGATTAGATTTTTTTTTTTTTTTTTTTTTTTTTTTTTTTTTTTTTTTAATAAGGTAGGGGGTGAAAGAAGAGATCCCATATTGGGAAGGAAGAGAAAGTAGGAAAGATGAAAGACAGTAGAAGAGAAAAGTTAGTGGGCCGGCCACCTTGCTGTTTTTATTTGTTAAAGTTAGTTTTTATGGCAAGTTATATAGGTGCTGAGGGCTAGGAATTGATTACAATATGATTTCTAAGTGATTGATAGTAGTTGCTTAAATATTATTCGTTATTTGTAGATCTAGCTACTATGTTATATTGAGGAGGAGGGAGGTTGTTTATTTTGCAGTATTTCTTGAAGTCATATTTATCTTTCAACTCTCTCCAACGCCAGTTATCATGTTCTTGCTTTTCTCTGGCTATCTCATAGAGGCCTATGCAGAAAAATCCGGTTTTGGCTGTTTTATGTTCTCTGATCATTTTGGCTACAGGTCTGCTGTAGTCTATTAGATCAGTGTCTGCAGTTATGCTTTTCAGGTTAGAAAAGTCCAGTTGTCTGTATGCTGCTTCCCGTTTTGCTGTTTCTTCTTGTTCTTGTTCCTGTTTGGTTCTCAATCTTGTGTGATTCGGGGAGGGAGGTGAAGGAGTTGTTATAGTTTTGTCTTCCTCTTCGTAGTCATCTTCTTCTTTTTCATCTTCCTCCTCGTATTCTGCAAGATTAATTTCTTCTTCATCAGCTTCTTCTGCTTCTTGGATGATGGGTGTGTGTTCCTTTCTTGATGTTTTCTTATTTCTACTATATTTTGTAGAAGGCTTCAGAGCGTCAGTAGGGATCTTGATTTTTGGTAGATTATTGTAGTCAAGAAGCAGTGGAATCATACGGCTTAGTTGATGTTTGTTGGATCCAGAAAGTGCCACTGCAGTTTAAACACATGCATAAATTTTTGCATTAATGTCGTGTTCTTCATTTTTGCTGTGTTCTTTCTTGGTAACTTTGATGATAGATCCCTTTGTTCTGCTGCCAGTTGGTCCCGTGACTTTGTGTGCTTCTTGTCCTTTCCTTCCTCCTCTGACAATGAACTCGACCTTTTCGCCATTTTCCAGGGATCTTTTAGTGTTCTGATGATGTTTAATTCCTGAAAAATGGACAAATATGTCTTGTTCATTGTCTTCACGAGTTATGTAGCCAAAACCACGTTTATGATTGTACCACTTCACAGTCCCTATGATTTTGGTGTTCATGGTGTCTGTGAAGTGGTGTGGTCTTGGCAGCCTTTCCTGAAGTCTTGGGTGGCATGTTGCACAGTCAGGAATCTTCTGATTAGAATAGGGACAAAGCATCATATTTATACAAAATTCGAGGATCAAGTAGAGGGAGGTGGGCGGAGCTACTGGGTGTGTGGTGGCTGTTCATTGGTGGAAGGCAGTCTATTCGCGAGACGGGCACTAAATCTTTTCAGTGGTTGGATGTTGGCTGTGGGTGGCTGTGATTGGTTAGTGTTGTCAGTTGTGTGCTGAGCGTGGAAGCGTAAGGGAAGGGGGCACGGGGCGAGAGGAAGGCAGGGGGCAGCATGCCTGTAGCGCTTGCCTGAAGGAAGAATTTGAAGGTCTTGTGTTTGGTTGTTGATGCTGGGGTTGAGTGTTTGGATGTATAGAGCTTCTAAAATAGCTAGTCTTCTGGGGCCTGATTCTTTGTCGAGTATGGTGGTTTGTTTGTCTAGGTCGGCGCGAGTTAGAGCAAGATGGTGGGGGGCTTGATAGTGATCTTTTATAGCGCCAGATTGAAGGTGGAGGGTTAGTCGACGGGAAAGGCGAGTCTGTGTCATTCCAACATAGGATAGGGGTCCTCAGTCCCCAGAGGTGCAAATATGCTGGTATATCACATGATCGTCTTTCGGTTGGTTGGTGGAAATGTGGCGGTTACGGAGGACAAGGTTGGAGGTCATTACCTCTCCATTCCCTGAAGATGCAAGATGTTTACTTGTGAAACGTTGGATCCACCATGAATTTTGCTAACCTTTTGGACCTCATCTCTGAACCCCAGAGGAAAATTGTTAGAACTATTGAAAGCTGTAACAATAAAATCCTGAATGCTGAAACTGCCATTGCTTTTAACCTCGTCTGTTTAAAAGAGAATATATATATATTGTTATGCGATGCTATAATTCTGCACGCTTTTTGTTAGTTCACTATATCCACCTTAGAAAAGCTTAGAACTACAACATTCAACTGGAACACAGCTGACTTTAATCATCTAAATCTTAATAAAATCAATCTCCACCAATGTCACAGAATACACAATTGCGGTTCACAAGTTTTATTTCATCTATAGCTAGGGTGCAATACACAAATGACTGGAGTCTGAGTCTTACTTTTATGGAAATAAGCTCAGGGCAAATATGGAATAAAGATCACTATTCCTAGGTCATATAGGAACAAGAATAAAAGTTGTTCTCAATAAACAAGAACAATAATATAGGTAAGATGATGAATATACATACAAGTATAAATAAACACAGAGGGGTTAGTCTCAAAACAATAGCTGATATCCTGAGGTAAAGTAACGCGAGGTAAAGCGTGAACGAGGTAGGTAAATAGTACTGAGGTCACACGTATTCAGTGAGGGTAAGATATATAATTTAAAATATCAGCTAAAGTACAAATAACATGAAAGCTAGTTCAACATATAGAAGATATAAATTTCTATTAGCCTATACAGTTACAAACGTAGATATTAGTTCGGGGAACTGAGAATAATTAATATTAGCCCGTGTGAGAGGGTAAAGTATCGTCGTGTAAATGTTAACGCGACGTGATATAAATAGAATATAATAACTAATTCAAATAACACTTAAGCTGAGTTTGAAGTCAGGAAGCATGAATACAAATAGGTCTGACTAAGAGACAAAATAAATTAACACTCTCTGTGAACACTTATACACAACTACGTACCCAGCTAATAATGCTTAAACATGGAATAATATCTGCTAGGCTTTCACTGATATTTACGTGTAGTGTGCGGGTATTGTTTCCGAACAAATATATTTATAAACGTTAAATGTAATATAGGAATATATATTACAAAGCATATAGATACATCAATCTCAAGACAGAGTTTGTATGTTCTCTGGATATGAGCAACGATTGCTAAAAGGCGAGAATAGTTAATCTCGGCGGTTTACATTAAAATGGAACACATAACATATCCTATCTCAACTTGGCAATAATCAACAAACTCATAAGATTGAACAAGAAGCACTTAATTTGGGTTGGGGTATAGGAGGAAACAGCCATGAGAGATATGGTCACACGTAGAGACTAGGTGATGTGTCCATCTACCTGTTTACACCAGGGGAAGAGACAATACCTTCACACGGTATAGCTAGGAGAATTTCTTCCTAGGTAAGCTAACACAACTCTCTCGGTCCTCCAACACAACTCGCAGCTTGTAGGTACATTTTAAGGGGAATTAGGCTAACCCCTACGGAAGTATTCTCTGAGTTGACTGGGGCACGTATAATTCAAGTACAAACGGATCCGTACTAGACAGTGAATCAATTTTGCCTAACAATATCCTGTTTTTGGTCAGGTAGTATTATACATTTCAGATAGTGGGATGGCTGATGCGTTTCGGAACATGAGAGGCATGAGAATTACAGTTTTTGAGTTATTGCTCGGTTATATAAAGTCTCAAAAATATAGTACATACATGGTTATGTGGGGAATGGTATTCTTTATTTATTTATTTTAGAAGTAGGTATAAGGAGGCGTGGATAAGTACATAATAAATGATTTATAGTTTTATAGGTTTCTTAATATTTGTAGGCTTCTTAGCAATGTTTTGGTTGTTATATGGAATTTTCTGGTTGTAGTTGTTGCCCCTCTTCGTAGTGGTAAGGGTAGGTATTTCCGTCTGGGTAAATAGACGGAAATGGAGGCGGCTGATGTTGTAATTCCATAAAGTGTTATTAGTCATAATCTAAATCTGGTTCCTGTTGTGAGTTCTGACCATTTGAGGAGGGCGGCCATTTTTATTTAGCTCCCGGGGGTCATTAACGAGGGGGGACAGGCCGCATCCGAATACGTATCTTAAGGGCCCAGGTGAATCTCGTTTTCTACCTGTGTTTTGCAGGGGCGACTGATGCAGGTGATTCTTGGTTTTGAGGGTAGACTTATTCCTTGTTCTTCTCTTGTTAGTTATGGACGCAATTCTACAGGTTGATGTTGGGGGCTCTTCTGTATGCGGGAACGGGTTATTGAAGGTGTTTGGCTCCTCTTCTTTTCGTCCTGTCATCTCATATATATATATATATATATATATATATATATATATATATATATATATATATAGTAAAACCAAGCTTTTGTCTATTCTCCCAAGTAATTTTCAGAGTAATACAGAAAACAGTGGAAGAGTGAGGCTTAAATACCAGCACTAAATCATCTGAGTTGCTAACTAGCAACTTTATGGCTCAAACTATCCTGTCATTCTTATACTAAATATTTCTGTGCTGTCTATCTTTCCCCTAACTCTACCGACTTTCCCAAATTCTTTGACTATCTAAACTCTAAAGTGGAACACATTCTACCTATCTCTCCCTTCTCTGAAATCTCCATCTTAGGAGATCTCAACATTCACCACCGCCAATGGCTCTCCTGTCACTCTACTGACCCACCTGGTGAACAAGCCTACGTCTTTTCTATCATAAATGACCTAGAGCAGCAGGTCCAGCAACCCACCCGTATTCCGGATCGCTTCTGAGATCGCCCCAACATTCTTGACTTATTTCTTACTTCTAACCCTTCTTCTTATACTGTCAATCTTTTCTCTCCTTTGGGCTCCTCCGACCATAAACTTATCTCCGTCACCTGTCCTATCTCCTCAGTATGGCCATCCGATCCTCCAAGCCGGCGGCACTTGTGGCACTTTGGCGCTGCCGACTGGGAGGCTCTCCGGCAGTACTTCTTTGATTTTCCATGGAATTACTTCTGCTTCCGTGGCCTAGGACCCTCGGAGAGTGCTGAATGCATTACCGAGGTAATCCTCTCAGGCATGGAAGCGTACATCCCATTTTCTTTCTCTCAGTCTAATGCAAAACAATCTTGGTTTACTCACGCTTGTTCTACTGCTGTCCACAACAAGGAGAAAGCATTCAAACGGTAACGACGCCTTAAAACTCAAGAATCTCATTCTTCCTATGTTTCTGCCCGGAATCAAGTCAAATCTGTTCTTCGACTTGCCAAGCACTCTTTCATCAATAATAAATGCAGTGAACTATCCAACTCTAGCTCTTCCCAAGCTTTCTGGCATCTAGCCAAAAACCTCTCCAACAACTTTTCTTCCTTGTCTTTCCCTCCCCTTTTTTTTTTGCTGTTTAATTAATTGTTTTGCTTTGCGATGAAGATTATTGAAATTTTCCCATTGATTGTGACATTTGGTCCGGTAGAATGCTTCATGGGCGAGTTTCTTTGCTGCTAGACAATCTTTGATTTCCTTGTTCCACCATTTAGGTATTGTTTTGTCGGGCTATAATAGTTAAAGCTCGTGATATAGTCTTTACTAAAATCCAGATCTGGACTTATAGACCGTAAATAATTCCAACAGGGACTTCCCGAACACGTTCTAACCCTTTCACGCACATATGACGCAGAGGTTGCCAGATTAGCAATAAGAAATAGACTTATCTCACTCTTATAATTACCTCTCCAAAATTAGTTTTCTGCCCACAGCTAACTCAAAGACAACTGCAGAGGTTGAAGTAACTAAACTAAAGTTTCTAAATACCCCTGATGGAAACAAAGCCTTCAAAGTATCCCTAATAGGCTCAAAATCGCGTCATAAGTCGGAGAGGGTTAATATCACAAATAAGTATTCAACTAGGTACTACAGAACTCCGTAACAACACACGTATGAGTTATATACACAAGTTTATTCAAAGGCATAGGAATGGTATCTTTACTTATTGGCTTTGGTTTATAGTAGTAATTCAGGGTGTAGCATTACCTTAATAATTATGAGAATTATAAGGCAACGAAGCGAATATATATAAGTAGAATAGACCAAACTGAGATCAATTATACTTCAGTGGTGGTAATAAACAATGCAGGAAATATGCAATTAAATAAACACGTGACCTATAGTATCAACCTTTAATAATAATAATGATGCGGGTCGAGTGTCTTACGTGAATGAAACAACAATAAAGATAATTGTACAATCTCGATACAAGGGAAGATGAATGTCAAGTTAATGCGACCTTAAATCAGCTAGCGTGTCAAGTCGTGCATTCTACTGAGGGGTTGGAAAATACAAATCTAGTTTGTGTAAATATGAACTTAATCTCAGAGATATTATGATAAAACTGGGGACAATGTAATGTTTAATTCTTTTCACAATTTACTATGTACGTAGCTCAAATTATGTAATTTCTGTCTTGAACTTTATATTCATTTCAATCGAACGTATGCAATAATGACGAACTCGGTCAAGGGATTCAGATGTAATGATAGGAATACAATTATGAATCAACTATGGAGAAATATCTATTAATTGTATATAAAGACAGTCTAATTAACCAAATGAGATTGGTTAACAGATTTCCTAGAAACGCTTATAATGATAATAGCGCAAATGATAATTGATACAATATTAATTATGCGAAAAGTGACGCACGAGACGAAGTTGCAGGGCGGAAACACTCAGAAGGGTATTAACAAGATGTCTGAACGAGTTAACAGTCTTAATAAGAATTCACCTTAATAAACGGTGTATTCGACATGATGGAAAAATTAGAAAATAGACGCTATGCAAGGCTAGAATTCCTAGATAGTAAGAATCAGAATTATCTACATCAGTAATCAAATGAACGGTAATACTAGTTCATCAAATGATTACAAAAACAATTAAGTAATTGAACGTAAATATGTGGGCTTGGGAAGTATATATATTAAGTAAATGATAAAGCTTCACAACGGATACTGAGATAAATTAATTATGAAATTGAGCGTAGGTTTTAGATAATAAGTTAAGAGTTAAGAAGGGGAATCAAAACACGAAATACACTTCGACATCAACTTGTAACCTACATAACAGAATACATATACTAGGAAAATCTGTGAGTGCGTGGCGAGATGAATTAATTAACACGAGTATATAACGTATGCGTAGGACGTTCTATAGGATATTTAAATATAGGATCTTGAACACAGATCTAGATAAGAGTTAATATCAGTTTCAGAAGGATTAACACATACGCAATTAAGGATCTTGGGCACAGAACTAAATACAATCTCACGCTTACACAATTCACATATTTTAACCTATACATTGACAACAATAATCACAACGTAAGATATACAGAGACACTTAGGGTAATGTTGAAGGGTAGAGAGATAGCAAGGCTGGCCGACATAGATCGTAGGTTCGTGGAGCAGCACTTCAGGGGGGTAGGGCGTCACTCGAGCAGGACTTCAGGTTCCAGACTTCAGAGGGCACCACAGGTCTAGCACTCTCTCTGGCAGGGGGCAGGTTTGGGGAAAGCTTCTGCTGTGGTTAGCTGTCCTGTCCTTTTTCAAGGCTGAGTACAGTACCGCAGTGGATTTTTGCATACTTTTCCACCAAATCTTTGAGGTAATATCTGACTTAATTCTTGACTCTCTTTTATACAGTCTCGTGGCAATAGGGGTATTGTGAATTCGTTGTGATTGAGTTGTGAGGTTTAATACTTATCGTAGACATAGCTGGTTAATAATTATAAGTTTACTTATATCATTATTAGGTAACACATTTACATCATACATGGTATTTATTTAACCTATTCTTGGAGAAATCTTACTTATAAGGATTACATCATTCTCCAGACTCTTAGATAGACTTGGATATTGCTCGCCTATTTGTGCTTCTTCCCTGGAGGTTATTACATCTACAGGACCGTCATAACTGGTACTCTTGCTCAGGTCCATTTGTACCTGTAAGCTTCTGGTCGCTGGTGTTTAACTTGCATAAACATGCCTTCATCATATTGCAGATCCGGAACTGGAGGGGATGCTGTCCTGTGATTGGCTGGTCTGGTTTGAAACCAGGACTGTGGTTGGCTGGGACAATTTATCATGCTCATAACTGCTGCTTGGTCCCATAGAACATGAGAAGCTCTGGGCGGCAAGGGTGGCTCCTGCATTTTCTTGTCTCTCCTCTGCTTCCGTGTTGTTGGTTTATCTTGTGGATCCAGTTGCAGACTGGCAATTCTGCAGCTGGCTTTTGCATTTGGCTGTAGCAACCCCGTCATTTCACCACTATCGGCGAGGAAAAAGTTGCGACCTCGCGATTGAAGAATGTAGGATCGGGTGGTGGTTGTGTTCATGACGGGTGTCAGGTTTTATAAAGTGAGCAGCCATAATGTGGTAGGGACGTCCATCGGTTTGTTGACATCCATGGTCAGGTTTAATTGGAGAGGTACTTCGGCGTGAGCAGCTAGTTGTATCAGCTGCTTAGGAGTTTTCACAGGTTTTAGTTTGATGCCATCAAAAATGTGTACACTGTTTATTTTCATTGCTGGTGGAGCCGCCGAAGGGGTCGCTGTAGGAGGAGGTGTCCTTGGAGGAGGTCTGGTCACTGCTAGATGGAGAGGAGTAGTGACTCGGACAGGGATGGCTGGTGATGAGTGCTTGGAGGTAGGTGGGGCTGGACCAGGTAGGGGTGACCTCGCATTAGTTGGTGTGGCTATCAGTGGAGCTGGCAAGGTAGGTTTGGGGTGACCTCGCCGGATGTATGTAGGTTTGAAGGAAGGCGCCCATCGTTGAGGGGGCACCACACGTCGACCAGATCTTGTGCATGTAGGGTTAGATTGAGTAGGAATTAGTGAAGGTGGAAAAACATGTGATCGTGGGGAAGGTGAAGAAGCAGAGCTAGAAGATTGTGATGGTTTATTTGTTATGTTAATGTCTGGGACGAATTAATGGAGAAGGTAGTGAGTTATAAGATGATTGAGGAATGGCCCTGGTAAGTACTGGAAGAGGTCGTGTCACTGGTTTAATTTGGGATTGAGATCCGGAAGGGACTGGAGATTTTAGTTTAGATGCAGAAGATTGGGGACCGGAAAGATTAGAAACAAGAGGTATAGGTAAAGAAAGAGGCAAAGAAGAGGGAGGGTTAGGATCGGAAGTGACAGATGGAGTAATGAGATTAGGAATGTTGGCAATTATGGGAGTTGTAGGTAGAGTACCTGAGGATTCTGAAACGTTAGGTACACGGACAGATGGTGAGGCCTGAACAGGTAAAGAGAGTGGTTGATGACCAACTTGAGAAGGAAGGATTGAAGGAGCAGAGACAGTGCGTGTAGGTAGAACAGGGATGGGTGTGTACACAATAGGGGGTGGGTGTATGAGCTAAAGTGTTCAAATCTGGCAGGGTTATTTGTTTGCGGGTGGGTGTCACAGGTAGAGTGAGGTCAGGTAAGGCAGGTTCTGTGGATCCTTAATTTTGGTTATTAGTTGCAGGCAATGTGTCATTCTGAATGGGGTCAGCAAGCATAACTATATTCTCATTAATAGGTTGAAATCTACGGACATGCCTGTTACGATATGTGCGCGACTCGCCAAAATAATTGATGATAACCTGGTAGTAGTCTGGGACAGACAAAATGTCAAAAGGTCCTTTAACCCTTATTTAGCGGGCTAGGTGGTCTATTTGACCGTAGCGCCAAGCGGGTTTTTTTTACCCTAAATAGGGTTGTTTACGTGATCATTTTCATGCCTAAATAAGACCCAGAGCGTAAAACAAGTATCTATCCCGGAAAGGGCGTAAACAGAGCTTTCCAATGACACCCGAACCATTCTTGTACAACCACTGGTTCTCTTGCAACGATCGATCGTGCAACACGAGTGCAAATACCGTATAATTAGGTCATTTCCTTACATAATTCCCTGTGTAGCGAGTGTGAGAGGGGGGAAGAAGGTGGGATACAGTTCAGTTGGTCCACCGCGGTGGTGGGGAACGGTCATAGGGTTGCTACGCTCCTCCCACCACTCAGCTCTCTCTCTCCGCAACATTACGTGCTGAAAATGGCGGTCGACATAAGTTGTGCACCGCCACATAGTCCATATATATTTCACTAGACATAAGTTGCGCGCCGCCAGTTAAGGGTTAAACCTGTGTTTGAGCTTGGATGGTACTGGTAAGTGGGCAACCATAACTAGATCACCAATACAGTGAGGGCTGGACTTGGGAGTTTCATCAGGTTGCAGATCTGATTCGGATTTGAATTGGCTATAGTTCTGTGGCTTCTCTCGCAGATTGAATTCCCTTGAGGCCAGTATGGGGAGGAATGCCTTATTTTGAAACCACACTTCATCGATAACTGCGACCATATGTGACTGGTAAATTCTGGGGCATTATTGGAATGGATTGCTTCTGGTAGCCCAAAATAAGGGAAGACATGCTGAATAAGTGCTTCAGCTACTACAATGGCTGAATGATCTTTTGATGGACATGCAATGACATACTTGGAGTAATTGTCCACAAAAGTGATGATACACTTTAATCCGTGACTATTTTCTAATGGGCCCATCACGTCTACTGCAAGCAATTGCCAAGATTGGGAGGCAATTAATTTTCCGGATGGCCCAGCTATGCGGGTTCTGTCCTTTCCCAACGCACATGCTTTGCATGACTCAGTGATACGTTTTGCGGTGACGTAAGGTGATGGGGTCCAGTAAACTTGTTGGAAGGTGGAGATGAGCTTTCTTTGTGCAAGATGGATCCCATTATCCATATGAATGGACTGCATCGTGGTTAAGGCAGCTTGTGGGGTTATTACAATTTTACCTTCCATGGTAAAAAAGATTATCACCTCGCCTGGTTAGTTGGTTGAAAATTTTCCTTGGCATCCAGTCTGGCTTGTTTTGCTGTTGATATGCTTGTAGAAGGTCCTGTTGACTGTTGCTTGATGAGTCCTGATGATGAATAGCGAGAATGGTGTGTGTTGGTTCGTCGTGGTGAGGTGCAGATTCGGAGGATGATAAAGGTAGACGAGAAAGTGCATCAGCATTAGTATGTAACTTTCCTGGTCGGTATGCAATCTCTATGTCAAATTCTTAGAGAGATTCCCTCCACCTGACTGTCATAGCATTTTTGGTATCTGATTTTCGCAGCCATTGAAGGGCGTGGTGGTCTGTGATGACGGTGACCTTGACTCCGGCCAGATACGCTTTGAAATACTGTAAAGCCCAAATAATGCCGAGACATTCCCGTTTGGTTACAGGGTAATTAATTTCAGCCGAGTTGAGGGTGCGGCTGGCACATGCAATGATATGTTCCTTGCCGTCTCTGGTCTGTCCTAATACGGCCCCAATGCCAAATTGTGACACATCAGTGTACAACCGGAATGGCTGGGTGTAGTCGGGAAAGGAGACCACCGGAGATGCAACTAATTTGGTCTTGAGATCATTGAAGGCTTGAAGTCTTAAATCTGTCCATAAGAAGGGCTCTTCTTTCCTTGTGAGGTCATGTAGAGGTTTGGCAATGGTAGCAAAGTTCTTCACAAACCTTCTGTAGTATGAAGCTAAACCAAGGAAAGCATGTACACCTTTTACATTAATGGGAGGGGTGATTTTGCTGGTAGCTTCAAGCTTACTTGGGTCAGGTGCAATTCCTTCTTCCGAGACAATGTGTCCAAGAAAGTTGACCTTGGTTTTTGCTAGAGTGCATTTGGCAGGTTTTAGTTTCAGGTTAGCATCTCGGATTCATTGAAATACTTGTTGGAGTCGTTGCAGATGTTCTGCCCATGTTTTACAGAACACAATGATGTCATCAAGGTAAGCTAGGCAAGTTTCCCAGGTTAGTCCTTGTAGCACCGATTCCATCAGTCTTGAAAATGTAGCTGGACCATTACATAACCCAAAAGGTAACACAGTGAACTCATACAGGCGTCCTTGGCTGGTGGAAAATGCTGTTTTTTGTTGATGTTCTGGCAAGACAGGTACTTGCCAGTAGCCAGCTTGCAGATCTAGAGTAGTGAACCATTTTGCACCAAGTACTGAGTCGAGAGAGTCATCAATCCTGGGAAAGGGTGTAGCGTCTTTAATGGTGACGTCATTAAGTTGCCGGTAATCAATGCAAAACCGGGTTGATCCGTCCTTTTAACGGACCAGTACCACCGGAGAAGACCAAGGGCTGGTGGAAGATTTTACAACCCCTGTGGCGAGCATATCTTGGACTTGCTTCTCCTCTTCCTGTCGTTGAATCGGGTTTTTCCTCCTAATTGGTTGCTTGATGGGGTGTCCCACGGTGTGAATGGGATGATGAAACGTGTCCGTTTTCCCCATATCTCGGCTAGAAGTAGCGAAAATATCTTTATAGGAAATTAGGAGGTTTCTGAGGTCAGTTTGTTGGTTAGAAGTGAGAGTGGAGGGGATGCCAGGAAGGGCTTTTTTATAGGGAGGTGAAGATTCAGAGGGAACAGAGAATTCGTCTGAATACATTTCTAGGTCGCGAATGGCAAGGCCCTTTGGCAGAGTAATAGGTTTGTCTGATATATTAGCAATTTTGATGCAATTCATCTGGTGTGGTAGCAAGCAAGGACCGGTTTGGCATACCCCATTGAAAGGGCTTTGGAGGTGTGGGGTCACAAGGACATTTCCTTGAAAGATAGGTACTAATGGTACCCATTTTTCGTGATGAGGGGGAACTGTAATGGAGGAGGAAACTATAGCTTGAGAAATTACATGTGGTTGAAGAGGGGCACTATCTTGAGTACTTTGGGGTGCACCAGTGATAGGTAGGGATATATGCAAAGTTGTGGATTTTAGCTACTTCAAGTTGTCATTAGAGGGTTTTTTTTCAGGTTTGGAAGGTGGATCATAAGATAAGGTTCGGTGCCTACAATTTATTGAGGCACCTAAAGATGTTAACAAATCGAGACCTAAATATCCATCATATTTAGACTCGCTGGGATTGTATATCACGAAAGAGTGATGAACTCTGTGATTGGGATGAGGGGTGTTAACATATAATGGGAGTGTCTGACCAAGATTAGGAATAACTTGATCATTGGCACTAATTAATATTATGAAGGAAGACTGCATTTGTCCAAAAACATGCTTATGTTTCTGGAAAAATGGAAGGAATAAGCAAGAACGGGAAGCCCCCGCATCAATGAGGAGTCGAACTTTCACCCCATTCAGCGTGATTTTGTGGTACACCGGAAGTCCGTCATCCGATGTCCCATTTTGAGCCCCCGCCATGGTTACGACTATTTGTTTGGGGGGGCAGCCTAAAAATCCTGTGGATCTGGCTGGATAATTTCAGGCTGATATCTCTCTAGTTCTCCTTCTGCTTCTCCTTCTTCAATTCCGGCCGTCCCGTCGTCAATAATAGTAGCGATCTGCCTCGTCTTGATCCAGGGGATCTGTGCCCACCAACTTGGAGTCCTTGTCCTCTTCCTCGTGAGTTCGTTGAAAGACCTCTTGAGAGACCAGAGCATACAGGGCCCGGAGCAGGGTTTCCAGTCTGCTGGACGAATTCGGGCCCAGTCCTCGGCTTTGTCTGCTGCCCGAGGATCTACTGGACTACTGCTGGGTGTTGTGTTAGTAGAGGGGTGGGTGGTGGCTCTACTTATCACAGCAATTTTGTTGGCTTGTTCCCTGGACTTTCTCAATGCCATGATTCTTCTGATCACAGGCAGATCCGCATCGTAGTTTGTTGGCTCAAATATTGAGAAGTGATCGGCCCCGGGGTCAGGCAGCATTCTTACCAAGGTTTTGAAGATTATTTTCTTCCTCTGTGCGCTAGTTTCTTCAGGAAATGCCGTCAATGCGATTTGTTGCAATTTCTCAACAGTATCATCCAAGTCTCCTGTAAACTTAACGTCATGGATCTTCTTGTCATCTATGGTTTGTCCCAAAACTGGATTGATTGCGGTTCTTACATATACCTCAAACTGCGCCCAGGTTAACCCAGGCATATTGCCGTGCACATACCCCGACACTTTAGTTGCATATTTCCCTAATTTCACCACAATTGTATGGATCTTGGAAGTATCCTCGTTTCCGAACATAATGTCCAGGACCGGTTTGACTATTTCCAGGTAGGTATAAATATCATAATCCTCAGGCTTGAATGCCGGGATATCAAGAGACCTAGTAGCTGCCATGATGAATAATGTAAATACACTAATTGAATACAGAAAAAAAAAATGAGATAAGAACACTCGTGTTGGTAGCCGTATTGAGACACCGCTGCCGCCAGTGTATTATCGGGGTATAACAGTTAAAGCTTGTGATATAGTCTTTACTAAAATCCAGATATGGACTTATAGACCGTAAATAATCCCAACAGGGACTTCCCGAACACGTTCTTAATATCACAAATAAGTATTCAACTAGGTACTACAGAACTCAGTAACAACACACATGTGAATTATATACACAAGTTTATTCAAAGGCATAGGAATGGTATCTTTACTTATTGGCTTTGGTTTATAGGAGTAATTCAGGGTGTAGCATTACCTTAATAATTATGAGAATTATAAGGCAACGAAGCGAATATATATAAGTAGAATAGACCAAACTGAGATCAATTATACTTCAGTGGTGGTAATAAACAAAGCAGGAAATATGCAATTAAATAAACACGTGACCTATAGTATCAACCCTTAATAATAATAATGATGCGGGTCGAGTGTGTTACGTGAATGAAACAACAATAAATATAATTGTACAATCTTGATACAAGGGAAGATGAATGAATTGAGAGGTAAAATAAATATACAGGCAGTGGGAGCGAGATGTACGAATGGGGCGCGCGCGCTTGAGCTAAGCAAACGCTCTCAAGTTAATGCGACCTTTAATCAGCTAGCGTGTCAGATCATACGTTCTACTGTGGGGTTGGAAAATACAAATCTAGTTTGTGTAAATATGAACTTAATCTCAGAGATATTATGATAAAACTGGGGACAATGTAATGTTTAATTCTTTTCACAATTTACTATGTACGTAGCTCAAATTATGTAATTTCTGTCTTGAACTTTATATTCATTTCAATCGAACGTATGCAATAATTACGAACTCGGTCGAGGAATTCAGATGTAATGATAGGAATACAATTATGAATCAACTATGGAGAAATATCTATTAATTGTATATAAAGACAAAGTCTAATTAACCAAATGAGATTGGTTAACAGATGTCCTAGAAACGCTTATAATGATAATAGCGCAAATGATAATTGATACAATATTAATTATGCGAAAAGTGACGCACAAGATGAAGTTGTACTGCGGAAATACTCAGAAGGGTATTAGCAAGATGTCTGAACGAGTTAACAGAGTCTTAATAAGAATTCACCTTAATAAACGGTGTATTCGAGATGATGGAAAAATTAGATAATAGACGCTATGCAATGCTAGAATTCCCAGACAGTACGAATCAGAATTATCTAAATCAGTAATCAAATGAACGGTAATACTAGTACATCAAATAATTACAAAAACAATTAAGTAATTGAACGTAAATATGTGGGCTTGGGAAGTATATATATTAAGTAAATGATAAAGCTTCACAACGGATACTGAGATAAATTAATTATGAAATTGAGCGTAGGTTTTAGATAATAAGTTAAGAGTAAAGAAGGGGAATCAAAACACGAAATACACTTCGACATCAACTTGTAACCTACATAACAGAATACATATACTAGGAAAATCTGTGAGTGCGTGGCGAGATGAATTAATTAACACGAGTATATAACGTATGCGTAGGACGTTCTATAGGATATTTAAACAAGATGAATATAGGATCTTGAACACAGATCTAGATAAGAGTTAATATCAGTTTCAGAAGGATTAACACATACGCAATTAAGGATCTTGGGCACAGATCTAAATACAATCTCACGCTTACACAATTCACATATTTTAACGTATACCTTGACAACAATAATCACAACGTAAGATATACAGAGACACTTAGGGTAATGTTGAAGGGTAGAGAGATAGCAAGGCTGGCCGACGTAGATCGTAGGTTCATGGAGCAGCACTTCAGGGGGGTAGGGCGTCACTCGAGCAGGACTTCAGAGGGCACCACAGGTCTAGCACTCTCTCTGGCAGGGGGCAAGTTTGGGGTAAGCTTCTGCTGTGGTTAGCTGTCCTGTCCTTTTTCAAGGCTGAGTACAGTACCGCAGTGGATTTTTGCATACTTTTCCACTAAATCTTTGAGGTAATATCTGACTTAATTCTTGACTCTCTTTTATACAGTCTCGTGGCAATAGGGGTATTGTGAATTCGTTGTGATTGAGTTGTGAGGTTTAATACTTATCGTAGACATAGCTGGTTAATAATTATAAGTTTACTTATATCATTATTAGGTAACACATTTACATCATCTACATTTATTTAACCTATTCTTGGAGAAATCTTACTTATAAGGATTACATCATTCTCCAGACTCTTAGATAGACTTGGATATTGCTCGCCTATTTGTGCTTCTTCCCTGGAGGTTATTACATCTACAGGACCGTCATAACTGGTACTCTTGCTCAGGTCCATTTGTACCTGTAAGCTTCTGGTCGCTGGTGTTTATCTTGCATAAACACGCCTTCATCATATTGCAGATCCGGAACTGGAAGGATGCTGTCCTGTGATTGGCTGGTCTGGTTTGAAACCAGGACTGTGGTTGGCTGGGACAATTTATCATGCTCATAACTGCTTGTGTGTCCCATAGAACATGAGAAGCTCTGGGCGGCAAGGGTGGCTCCTGCATTTTCTTGTCTCTCCTCTGCTTCCTGGTGTTGGTTTATCTTGTGGATCCAGTTGCAGACTGGCAATTCTGCAGCTGGCTTTGCATTTGGCTGTAGCAACCCCGTCATTTCACCACTATCGGCGACGAAAAAGTTGCGACCTCGCGATTGAAGAATGTAGGATCGGGTGGTGTTGTTGTTCATGACGGGTGTCAGGTTTTATAAAGTGAGCAGCCATAATGTGGTAGGGACTGTGACGCATGTCCAGTGGTGAGCATGGGGCTGATACAGAATGCCTAGCTCATGCCCCACTCTCGCTAGGATCGTCAGGGCAGGAAACTTTGGCTGTAGTCTATGTAGAGTTTCCTAACTTCGTTCATGTGAGCAGTTGTACTATAAGTAGTATGAATATGTATGTTGTTTTCATCTGTGTCAACGAGTTCTATGTTATATCATTAGTTATAAGTATTGTGTGTAAAACTTATTTGTAATGATGGGAGAAGCGGCAGCCACAGTTGGGGGTCAGTGGGTGCGCCATGTGTAGGTGGGCCTAACTCACTAGCACTCCCCCCCCCCTCCCCCCTCCCCTCAGTGCTAGGGGAGCCTTTGTCTATCCCAGAGGAGAGAGAGAAATTACGTAATGATTGTCAGTGGGCGGGCCTTAGTAGTTCACAGTTGGCCGCACTAGAGGGCCGAGTATAAAAAGGGAAGTCTAGCCATTTTTTGATCAGAACTCATTAGGCAGAGCGACTTCTCATTTCCCTTGCTAACTATATATATTCTTCTGACTGATGTGAACTTTCTCTACTACCTTACATTCTTATCTCCTCTTTTCCCTGCCCTTTTTAACTTCCATGGTCCCGTTGGTGCAGAGCTAGTCAGCCAACGTATTAGCGCTTGAGTTCTCACGAGATACTTGCCTATTAGATAGCCTATTTTGGAAGGGTTAACTTAGAATAGGATTGTTTTATGTTTGTTGCACTTGTATATGCATTTCCCTTTGTGTTATTATTATTATTCCTGGTTTCTGCTAGTCTAGGTAATGCTAGACTGGGGTAAGGCTTTTCTGTGTTACGAGTTGTTGTTTGATGCAGTGGTTAAGCGATAAACCTGCATACTCGTTTCGGTTCAGTGAAGCCTAGGTTGTCTTCGCGGCTGACTGTGTGAGTTAATAATTTACAGTGCGTGAGGGCAAGAGCCTAACCACCCTGTAGTGTATTAACAGTTGTTTTTACTTTGTCAAGGAGCCGGGAGAAAACCAGATACAAGGGATCTGGATTTCTCAAAGTGCACTTGTCAGTTTTAACGTAATACTTTAAACAGTTGTGAGGACTTCGCTAGGCTACGAGCCGTTTTTGCTCAGTCACTGCTACCTTTTGCCCACAGTACCCCAGCTAGACTTTGCTCGATTAGTAGATACAGAATAGTATTGAAGCTTTCCTTATGTATGATATTGTTTATGCACTATTGATTTCATGTGTTGCAAGCTTGGCTACTTTAGTGATTAGTGGCCCACGAGCACAATCCGAGTAGGCTATTGCCGTTGCATTGCGGAGTACTTCTTTTTAATGTTTGCCATTTACTATTGCATATTCTTTTAATTATTCTTATGCCAATTTAAACCTTTAATAGTAATTAATTGCCAGTGTTTTTGCTTATTGAATTACTGTTCAAAATCCGATACGTACTTCTTACGAGCATCCGAGAAGCATCTATCTTTTTTCAGAAGATTCCTTGCTCGATGCTTAAGGACTATTAATTAACGTAACGTAATAGTGCCGATCCGAAGTAGAGGGTGGAGGACTTCTTAAGTTCTTAGTCAAGGGTGGATTACTTCGGCTTCGGCCAACACTATTCTTTGGGGTTGTTGTTTCTTACTTCTTTGTTTGATTGTTGACCAGACTAGAGAATTCCTGTCTCTTTCTTAGTCTGTTGTTGAACACTAGTACCGAGTTCTTGTATACCCCGTTATAGCAGAGTGAACTCTGGAGGGTATTGGTGTTTTTTGTTCGGCTGGCAGTACTCAGGGGTTGGGATCGTGTGTTTCCGTTGTGGCAGCGAGCCGTATTCGAGTCCGGATTGAGAGCCCTTGTGTACCCGAGTGCCAGTTCGTAACAAATGGCGACCTTGCTTAGGATTTTGTGAACAGTATACATTTTTGCAGAGTTGTACAACATTTGTTTGTTTGTATTTTAGCGTGCATATTGAAGAATATTTTTTTTGTATGGCAATTAGTAAAGCATTTTAAGAGACTCCAGTTAATTTAGTAATTAGTGCTTGCATAGGAAGTTTAAACACTTTTGTCTCGAGAATTTTTTTGTGGACTTCAGTATGTCGTGCATTAGCACTGACGATGAGCGAGAGATGTCATTTGAAGGTGTGCCGTTAGTAACCCGTTAGGAGGATGCTAGAGTTTTTGTGAGTAAGCGGTACCACGTGACGGAGGAGAGGCTGACTGGGGTGGATGTTTGTGGCTTGCACCTGAAGCCAAGGTTTTGGGAATTTCCAATGTAGTAGGGATGTCCAAGGGGGAGCTGATTTCCTGGGTGTTGCGTGGGCGACATGGGGTTTCGGAGGAGAGGGCGTTTGGGGGGGTTCCTCCCCAGATCCCCTCTCACTCGACTCCCACAGTGCCGTCCACATCAGTTACCGGAGGTTAGCACTCTCCCACAGAGGGATGAGAATTGGCAGATTGGAGTGCCCTCGGGTGGTGCACATGGTGGTTCCCCAGTTTTTGCCCCCCCTCCTTCAGTAGTGGCAGCTCCCTCTTCCTGCCTGTCTCCAGATATGGTATTTAGACTTGAGCTTGCTAAGAATGAGGCTAGAAAGCAGGAGGATGAGACCAGGAAGCAGGAGAATGAGACTATGAGGCAGGAGATTGAGAGGAGGAGGCAAGAGGATGAGACCAGGAGTCATGAGGCTGAGCCTAGGTACGACGGGGAGAAATATTGTGCTAAATTAGATTTAGATAAGACTCGTGCAGAGTCGACAGGGACTCGGATGGGCCGTGAGGGCCAAGTAAGAGAAACAGTCCTTGGCCCACTTAGTCAAATTGGTGCCGGTATTTAGTGAAACTGAAGTCACAGCATTTTTTAATCGTTTTGAGAAGTAAGTGTAGGGAGCATAATTGGCCTGAAGAGAAGTGGGCAGCTCTAGTCTCCTCAAGACTTACGGGTAAGGGTCTGAAGGATTATGATGCACTGCCTTTAGAGTCTTGCATTGACTACCCAGAATTGAAGAGAGCTGTCCTACGGGCATACGAGTTGCAACCGGAAACATATCGATTGAAGTTTCGGGGTGTTACAAAGACTAGGGAGGCGACCTTTCTTGAACATGCCCGGGACTTAAAAGATTCACTTAAAAACTGGACACGTTCTGAGAAAGCTGAGACGGGCAGAACAGTTGACTGAGCTGTTTCTGCTGGAGCAGTTTTATAAGTGTACTGGTGCAGAAATGACTTTAACTATTAAAGAAAAGAACCCAAAAACTCTACAGGAGGCAGCTGAGATGGCTGACCCCCGGCTATCACTAATTCGTGGGTGCGGGTCTGCCCAGCGTAGTGAGGCAGGTAACAAGGGGCGTGACGCCCCACCCCCCCGAGTTAGTGATATACCTTATGCAAACAAGTACAAGAGCCATGATGCCAAGACTGACCACAAGACTAGCACCGTCCCATTTAAAAAGGGGCCGGGCCCTTCCCAGTACCAGGGGAATCCCAAAGGGGAGTTGGAGTGTTATCATTGTCATAAAAAGGGGCACTTTGCAAGAGTCTGTCCTAGCAAACCACCTACAGCAGCTGTGTCTTTGGCCTGCAACATTGGTGTGTCTCCGAAGTCATCTGAGTTTGCCCGGGGCAGTTCGTCAGAGGCTGAGGCACAGCCAATGCAGAAGCACCTGGGAGGCTCAAACCCTGCTCAGGATGTTTTTTGCGACCATAGAGGGCGGGGTTGCGTGATGTGGGCGGGGCGCAAGCATGGAGTAGAGGTCTTGCGTGATACAGGTGCTTCCCAGACTCTGATGAAAAACTTGACTGGCTACCCTATAAACGCGGCTTGGGGTGGTAGTGGTGCAGGGTATTAATGCAATTCGGTCATACCCGCTGGTGCGGTTGGAGTTGGAGGTGGATGGTGTGGCACGTGAATTGGATGTCGGGATTGTGGAGAAACTGCCAGTGGAGGGCGTCGACCTTCTTCTCGGCAACGACTTTGCAATGCCCGCTTCTGAGGTTCTACCCTTAGTCGTTGCCGAGAGGCCGGCCGATGTGAGTAGGGAAGAGCAAGAGTGGGTCGAGCGGTGCCAGACACAACCCATGGCGTGTGTTGTCACCCGAGCTCGGGCAGCTAAAGTGTCACAGCCTAGTCCTCCGTCTTCAGACCAGCGGAGGAACGATCAACAGGAGGAGGCTAAAGCTGGAGTTGATTTTAAGAGTTTTGACTCGGCGGCTCTCCTGGGTCATTCAGTATTAGCACCATTACTTAATTCTGGAGTAGCCCCTGGGCCTGTCATCGAGAGTGACGAGGCTGGGCATGACGAGTCTCCACGACAGCAACGTTATGTACATCGAGAGAGACAGAGGGAGCAGCCCAGTATCGGGGAAGGGCATGCATTGGCGCGGGAGCAGTTAGATCGCTTGGCACCCTCAGATATACGTCGGTTGCAACTAGAAGACCCTGAGCTCCAAACGTGTGCTAATGGAGCTGTAGAGCTCGACGAGGATGGCGATGCACAGCCAGGAGATTTTTTTTATTTAGAAGGCATTCTCTATAGGCGTTTTCAAGACCCTAAACGTAGTTGGCAAAAGGGATCCGGAGTAGTGGACCAGTTGGTGGTGCCACGGGAGTGCAGGGATAGCCTGCTGAGGTTGGCGCATGACATACCACTGGCAGGACATCTGGGGGTGAGAAAAACGGTGGCGGCTTTGGGGAAATTGTTTTGGTGGCCGGGGATGAAGTCTCATGTGCAGTCATGGATAAACTCATGTGATATTTGTCAACGTGTCGGGAAACCGAACCAAGTTATTCCTAAGGCTCCGTTACACCCTATTCCTGTGATTGGGCCACCCTTTAGTAAATTTATTGTTGACATGGTTGGTCCACTCCCTCCGACTAAGGCTGGAAATAAATTTTTGTTAACCATAATGGATGTTGCCACTAGATAGCCCGATGCATACCCTATGAAAAATGGAATGACTAAGATGGTAGTCAGTAACTTGTTGTGGTACTTCTCAAGGTACGGGTACCCGGAGGAGATTCAGTCTGATCAGGGATCTAATTTCACCTCCAACATGTTCAAGCAAACACTGCAACAGCATGGGATACGAGCAGTAGTATCGTCAGCGTATCCCTGAAAGTCAAGGGGTGCTTGAGCGGTGGCATGCTACACTTAAAAGCATGCTCAGGTGTTATTGTGCTGACAACGGTATGGATTGGGATCTTGGATTGCCTTATGTGCTGTTTGCTGCTCGGGGGGTACCTGGTGAGAGCCTGGGATTTAGTCCAAACGAGCTGATTTTTGGACACCGTGTCAGGGGCCCCCTTAACATGCTGAAAGAAATTTGGGAGGGGACTGTGCAGCCTTGTCCATTATTAAAGTATGTGCTTGAAAGCCGTGAGCGCATGCTTAAGAGTCTGGAGATGGCAGGTAGAAATTTGACAGAATCACAAGCTTCGATGAAGGACAGGTATGATCGCAAAGTGAGGCTCCGGAAGTTCACTGTAGGACAAGAGGTATTAATTTTGTTGCCTTTGGTTGGTAACCCCCTCTCTGCGAAGTACACTGGACCTTATAAAATTGTAGAAAAAATTTCAGACTTAGATTACCTTGTTGCCACTCCAGACAGGAGGAAAAAGAACCAGTTATGTCACATGAACCTTATTAAAGAGTATGTGAGGCGCCCCTCTGAGCCTCTCACTGTCCCTGTGTTGGCTTGTTGCGGCCGTGGTGGAGAAGGAGAGGGGGACAGTCAAGCTTCAGAGGAGGATAGCTGGGATCAATATGTTTCAGCGGATCAGTGGGCGGGGAACTCGAGCCTTAGGGCTGACGACGCTATAGCTCATTTGCCTGAGCCGCAGTTTGATGCAATCCGTCAGTTGTTCGGTTCATACCCCACTGTATTTGCTGAACACCCAGGCCTCACTACTCAGGCTATGCATGATGTTGACGTGGGCGACCATCTACCCTTTAAGTCAATCCCGTACCGTGTGCCCCCCATAAAACTACCAGCTCTGAGGGATGAGTTGGAGTATATGCTCGGTAGAGGGTTGATAGAGAAAGGCACAGTTAAGTGGACTTCCCCCGTAACACTGCAGCCTAAGCCAGATGGCAAGGTACGCTTTTGTATTGATTTCCGTAGGTTAAACGGTTTGACTCCAACTAACCCATATCCTCTTCCTCGGGTTGATGATAGTGTTGACAAATTTGGTAATGCTCGTTTTTTGTCTAAAGTAGATTTAGTAAAAGGTTACTGGCAAGTACCTTTGTCCGAGCGTGCTAAAGAGGTATGTGGTTTTGTTGTGGATGGGAGTACCTACCGGTGCAATGTTATGCCTTACGGACTTAAGAATGCACCAGCAACGTTTCAGAACCTGATGAATGAAATTGTAAAGGACATTCCAAATTGCACCGTATATTTGGACGATGTAATCATTTATGATGACGACTTTGAGAGCCATTGTGAGCACCTTGAGACTTTGTTCCGGAAACTTAGTGAAGCAAGTCTGGTAGTAAATTTGGCAAAGTGTGACTTCGTAAAAGCCACGGTGCAGTACCTTGGGTTTGTAGTGGGAAGGGGACAGGTGTGCCCTCCTCAGAACAAGGTACAGGCTATCAATAAATTTCCGCACCCAACAACCAAGAAGCAGATTATGAGATTCTTGGGTATGATAGGCTACTACAGACGCTTCATAAAAGGTTACTCAACGGTGTTGGCACCTCTCACAGATTTGTTATCTAAAGACAAAAAGTTTTTGTGGGCACCAGAGTGTGAAAAGGCTTTCACTTTGGTGAAACATTTGCTATGTACTCACCCGATACTCAGGGCCCCAGACTTTAACAGGCCTTTTCAGCTGGCAACAGATGCTAGTGGTGTAGGGGCTGGTATCGTCTTGCTACAGACTGACAATGAAGGTGTGGAACACCCAGTAAGTTTCTTTTCTAAGAAGTTCAATGCTGCACAAAAAAACTATTCTACAATAGAAAAGGAATTACTGGCGATTGTGCTGTCGCTCAGGCACTTAGAGGTGTATGTTCCAGCCTATGGCCCAGTCGTGGTTATCTACACTGATCATCACCCTTTGAGATTCCTGAATCAATTTCACAATCGCAATATGAGACTGACCAGGTGGTCTTTGATGTTGCAGGAGTATAACCTGGATATCCGTCATATTGCTGGATGTGACAATGTGATCGCGGATTGTTTATCAAGGGTGGATGATCAGTCGTAGGCTATCACAGGTGTGTGGGTTTGAGTGGAGGAAAATAGGCTGCCCTTATAGTGCAGCCGGGAAAAACATATTAAAATATAAAAATCATATAAAAAAAAAAAAAAAATCTTTCTTTTGATATAGATAATCGTATAAGTTTGTCATAGCCTATAGAGTTTGAGTAGTCCACGAACTATCAAACGGCTGAGCTGCTGTAAGCTCGCTCTGGGAGCATGATATTGTGTCTTTTTGCTATTGTTGGGAGGAGTTATAAAATGTGAATTTTTTGTTAATAATAAGATGTGTTTTGGTGATAAACTCAGCTTTGTTTTAGTGCCATGCGGTCGCTGGGTCGCTGGGTGTGAGGGGCTTGATGGGGTTCTGTGTTTGTCAGATTTTTTTAGCTCAGGGTTGAGCAAGTAAAATCTTGGGGGAGGTGTGACGCTTGTCCAGTGTGAGCATGCTGTACAGAACGCCTAGTCATGCCCCACTCTCGCTAGGATCGTCAGGGCAGGAACTTTGGCTGTAGTCTATGTAGAGTTTCCTAACTTAGTTCATGTGAGCCGTTGTACTATAAGTATTATGAATATGTATTTTGTTTTCATCTGAGTCAACGAGTTCTATTTTATATCATTAGTTATAAGTATTGTGTGTAAAACTTATTTGTAATGATGGGAAGAGAAACAGCTACAGTTGGGGGTCAGTGGGTGTGCCAGGCGGGAGGTGGGCCTAACTCACTAGCACTCCCCCCTCCCCTCAGTGCTAGAGGAGCCTTTGTCTATCCCAGAGGAGAGAGAGAAATTACGTAATGGTTGTCAGTGGGCGGTCCTTAGTAGTTCACGTTGGGCTCACTAGAGGGCCGGGTATAAAAAGGGAAGTCTAGCCATTTTTTCATCAGAACTCATTAGGCAGAGCGACTTCTCATTTTCCTTGCTAACTATATATATTCTTCTGACTGATGTGAACTTTCTCTACTACCTTACATTCTTATCTCCTCTTTTCCCTGCCTTTTTTAACTTCCATGGTCCCGTTGGTGCAGAGCTAGTCAGCCAACGTATTATCGCTTGAGTTCTCACGAGATACTTGCCGATTAGATAGCCTATTTTGGAAGGGTTAACTTAGAATAGGATTGATTTATGTTTGTTGCACTTGTATATGCATTTCCCTGGGTGTTATTATTATTATTCCTGTTTTCTGCTAGTCTAGGTAATGCTAGACTGGGGTAAGGCTTTTCTGTGTTACGAGTTGTTGTTTGATGCAGTGGTTAAGCGATAAACCTGCATACTCGTTTCGGTTCAGTGAAGCCTAGGTTGTCTTCGCGGCTGACTGTGTTGAGTTAATAATTTACAGTGCGTGAGGGCAAGAGCCTAACCACCCTGTATTTATTAACAGTTTGTTTTTACTTTGTCAAGGAGCCGGGAGAAAACCAGATACAAGGGATCTGGATTTCTCAAAGTGCACTTGTCAGTTTTAACGTAATACTTTAAACAGTTGTGAGGACTTCGCTAGGCTACGAGCCGTTTTTGCTCAGTCACTGCTACCTTTTGCCCACAGTACCCCAGCTAGACTTTGCTCGATTAGTAGATACAGAATAGTATTGAAGCTTTCCTTATGTATGATATTGTTTATGCACTATTGATTTCATGTGTTGCAAGCTTGGCTACTTTAGTGATTAGTGGCCCACGAGCACAATCCGAGTAGGCTATTGCCGTTGCATTTGCGGAGTACTTCTTTTTAATGTTTGCCATTTACTATTGCATATTCTTTTAATTATTCTTATGCCAATTTAAACCTTTAATAGTATTTAATTGCCAGTGTTTTTGCTTATTGAATTACTGTTCAAAATCCGATACGTACTTCTTACGAGCATCCGAGCAGCATCTAACTTTTTTCAGAAGATTCCTTGCTCGATGCTTAAGGACTATTAATTAACGTAACGTAATAGTGCCGATCCGAAGTAGAGGGTGGAGGACTTCTTAAGTTCTTAGTCAAGGGTGAATTACTTCGGCTTCGGCCAACACTATTCTTTGGTGTTGTTGTTTCTTACTTCATTGTTTGATTGTTGACCAGACTAGATAATTCCTGTCTCTTTATTAGTCTGTTGTTGAACACTAGTACCGAGTTCTTGTATACCCCGTTATAGCAGATTGAACTCTGGAGGGTATTGGTGTTTTTTGTTCGGCTGGCAGTACTCAGGGGTTGGGATCGTGTGTTTCCGTTGTGGCAGCGAGCCGTATTCGAGTCCTGATTGAGAGCCCTTGTGTACCCGAGTGCCAGTTCGTAACAGGAGGAAACTAAAATAATAATACAAAGATAAATAGATAAGCAAATATTTATTAGCCCAATGGAGAGAAAAGATTTAGAGTGGAAGAAGAAGGATTAAAGGTTCGAAATAAATAACAAATGTGGGGCCGACATCAAAGGCGGTCAGGGATACAAGTAGGGTGCTGGACTGACTGCTCTATATGGTCATTTGGGATAGGACATATGTAGGTTTGTTCACCAGGTTGGTCACTTATCCCATTCAGTACCGGTGACATCCTTTGTATTATATTTTGGCAACTATTAGACGATTTTATTATGCTCAAGAAGGACGTCTACCAATTAATAGACTCAAGATTATCTCAATTAATCCTTTTAGCTACCAAATATCCATCCCAAGCTTCCTAAAATCGTGTTAATGAAGCTGAAATAAAATATAAAATACTTCGCCAGCACTGTAAGGATTAAATGAGAGGAGAGGTACTGGCGGTGATGAATACTGAAATCCCCCAAGATGGAGATTTTTGAGAGGTTGAAAGAATCTGGTCCACTTTAGAATTCAGAATTAATTTGTTGTTTCCTGTAATACATCGCAATGACCTTTCGTATTCAAAGGGTCATTCTTAAGGGGAGATGGGCCATATTTCAGGTCCCCCTTCTTCCTCATGTTTAGCCCCATTAGTTTTCAGATTTTAAGACGTTCGCCCCATTAGTTTGTCGATCTTAAAACCTTTCGTCCCATTTCTATATCAATATCAAGAATGTTCGTGCCATTTAGTTGTCGAATTTCTTAAACGGCATATAAAGAGGGCACACGAAGTAATAATAAGCATCCCTGGTATTTTTAATGTGAAGAAATATACATGCACAAGACGACGCCGGTACAGAAGGGTTTAATAACATTGTCACAAGCAATAAAAGACATGCTTCTTTTATTGGCGCATACACATTGCATAGGATTTTATGGACGGCTTGTTGAACTCCTGCATTCTTGAAAATTGTATTGCATATGTTGCAGGACATCATGTTTCGCAACCTGAACGAACTATATATTATTACCTTGATGCTCAATTGGCCTCTTGCGAGATATAAATATCTAACAGAGATGAAACTAAATGAGTTTGTGATGGATAGGAAGGTTGTTGAATTTGATTTTATGAATTTGTAAATGTACTACAACCAAAATACTGTTGGTCATTCTGCTAAATATTAATGTCTACAGATCCAACTTTCCTATAGCCTGAAACTCGCAAGTGGCCAACTGAGAATGGGCTATACAGTATGGAATAGTTTGCATTTGTTGTAATTACTAACTCCTTGAAGATTGTGGCGCATTTTGACAGTTTATTCTGGCTATCATTAGACGATTTTATAGTTTAAGAAGGATCTGTGGGAATTAATGTAGCCACTCTTCATGCTGACTGTTTACTAAATAAATAATATAATAATGCAGGTGCTTTCCAATTTACTCTCTAATTATCAGTATATGTTTATATGTTTGAAATTAAAACTTAACACAATATTTGAGGTAAAGGACCAATCAAAGAGTTTTATTAAACTGAATTACATTTTAGAACTTGCCAACTCTGGGCCGATAGTTTGATAATGAATACCTGTTTTATTATGCTCATAATTGCTGTGGCTTCTTTAACTTCACACACACACACACATACACACACATACACATACATACACACACACACAGCGGCCAGACGCACTAAATCACCGTGCTCTCTCTCTCTCTCTCTCTCTCTCTCTCTCTCTCTCTCTCTCTCTCTATCTCTCTCTCTCTCTCTCTCTCTCTCTCTCTCTCTCTCTCTCTCTCTCTCTCTCTCTCTCTCTCTCTCTCTCTCTCCTGTCCCATTTTCTTGTGATCTACGCACAAAGTTTCCCGGCCAAACTTATCGAAGAAAATCCATTAAGTTCCTCCCTGGTCCAAAGTGTTTTACTCGACTCCTGGATATTTGGCAGCATAAGCCGAGAGGAGGGAGGTAATACATTTGTAGGGGGTTCACCGGCTTTGTTTTATCTTTCTCTCCTTTTCTCTCTTTCCCTGGCTTGTATCCATTCTGCCCCATTCAACCAACTGTTTTAAGACGTTTATCCCCATCCAGGTGTCGATATCTTCCTGGCGAGCGATAGCGAGCCAGCATTGTATGGAGAGATCCGGCTTCGCCGGAGAAGTTTTTCTATCGAAAAATGTACAAATTTAGCTTGCTATCAAAACAAACATATATATATGCTGGCTCGCTACCGCTCACCAGGAAAATATTGACACCTGGATTGGGTAAACGTCTTCAAACAGTAGGCTGAATGGGGCCGAATGAATACAAATCAAAGAGAGAGGGAGAGAAAGAGAAAACAAGCGAGGTAGGCTCCCTTAAGCTCGTCGTTACACTTTCACGTTTTACGATACTCTGATAAAATACATGACCGAGTTCTTGAGTAGGAGGAAATAATGAGAGAGATCATACTTTTGTAATTATTTAATTGCCATATAACCTATTTGTTTAATCTATAGTCAGACGCATAGATGGTCAAGCACCAGTTGGAACATAATCGACTGCAAACGAGCCAATACAATGATATACTATATATATATATACCGGTATATATATATACATATATATATATACAGTATATATATATATATATATATATATATATATATATATATATATATATATATAAATATATATGCAGTATATATACATATACAGTATATATGGATACATTAAGTGTAGTAAATAACTGTTGAACACATGTGTGTTTCTGTGTGTTTTATATGGCGTGTTAGGATTTGATAACTTTAATTTAACAAATACTATAACATGTGTATTTCATAATAACTATCCGCTTGATAGATTATTAAATGGTGGCAATTTAAATGGATTTATTTGCATACATAAACATCACAAGAGCTCATGAATATTTGTCAGTTTCTGTGCCAGTTTTCCTCTTCTTCTCTACAATTTGGGAGAAGCTAAAGCCAGCTATATCAAAGCATTTTCCTGGGAGTTGCAGTTCTAGGAAACGACAGGATCCGGGGCTGTGTGCCAGAAGTAAAGGAGTGAATTCTAAAACAATTTGGATAGAAACACAAAGGAGAGAGAAGCCTTCTGTTAAAGGTTGAGATTGTGCCTTGGGAACTTTTACCATAATGCAAGAATATATACAGACGTAGAGATGAGAGACCAAAATGTAAGAGAAGGAAAGGAGAAAAACGAGGATATAATTATTTGGAGAGTGTGGAATACAAGACAGAACATTACTGATCCATGTCATATAGTAGAAAATATATTTATTCCAACTAATAGATGGAGAAAGTGCTCTAATTGCCTACAATATGTAGTAAAACGTTTTACAGATCAAACTGTATATAGTTATAATGTATCAATATTAGAACGATGCCTCACGTTGAATTATTTGTGTTTATTATCTTCTTGCTCATGTGATTATTTTCGTAATCATCTTGGGACATTTTTCGACCGAAAAAGGTACAAATGTATCTCGAAGGGGGTCTTTGGGGTGTTTCTTAAAGCTTGATAGAGGTCTAAGGAACAAGCTAAAAATCCTCCCTTAACCCCTTCAGACAGGATATATTAACTTACTGACGGGTTAGCAGACCGCCCGGTATTTCCCCTACAACTGTCTATCTCACACTGAGGGACCGTTAGAAGTCGGAGGAATTTGGGGTTGCCACCAATCGACAGATTCTGATCTAACTTACCTAACTTACTGAGCTCAAAATGATGCAGAAGCGTCATACAACTTATTATTGAGCTATTTCACTAGGCTCATATGACGCGATCGTGTCATATGGGCGGAACCGCCATATGACGCAATCACGTCATATGAGACGGAGAGGGTTAAGATGAGGATGAGTTAATTTCTCGCTAGCTTAGAAAAATGGCTATAGGCCCTTAACACCTTAAGAGCGGCCTATGCGGTTTATTTATATGTACCGCCCAGCGGGGTGTTTTTAGCCAAAATAGGGCTGTTTACGTGATCATTTTCATGCCTAAATAAGACCCAGAACGTAAAACAAGTATCTATCCCTGAAAGGGCATAAACAGAGCTTTCGAATGACACCATAACGATCCTTTTATGATGGCTAGTTTTCTTGCAATAACCGTGCAACGCGAGTGCAAAAAGCATGTAATTAGGCACTTTCCCCATACAATTCCTTATATAGCGAGTGAGAGAGGTAGGAGGGAGGTGAGATTCGTGTCAGTAGGTTCGCCGCGGTGGTCTGGAGCAGTCATACGCTCGCTAATCTCCTGCCACCACTTGTCTCTCTCTCTCAGCAACATTACGTGCTGAAATTGCCACTCGAGTTATGTCGAGCGCCGCCACATAGTCCAGCTTTATTTAACTCGACTTATGTGGTGAGCCGCTAATTAAGGGTTAAAGAAGACTCTATTAGATGTGTGGACTTGTGTTTGTTAGCGGTGTCTAGTTCCTTCCTCTGCTCCTTATTGTTAATAATAATACCAAAGCTAATGTTGTCAAAAAATTAACATTAGATATCTTAATATACTCCATGTCAGATTGGTTATGAACAAAATTATATACACACTAAAATAAGATACAAACGCAACTAAAATTATACTATATAAGCTCATCCAAGAAATATAATACACACACACACACACACACACACACATATATATATATTGAGTATATATCACAAATACACGTGAGCCACGATAGCCGACGCTTTAATCAACTACTGCCGTGGTGTAGTTGATTAAAGCGTTGGCTATCGTCTTGACGGTCGGCGGTTCGAACCCCACTGAGAGATTAGAAACATATATACCGTATATATATATATATATATATATATATATATATTACTAAATATTTAAAGAAACATATATTCAGCACATAATTACGGCATAGAGAAAATATCCGCATGATATATTACATTTGTGTTCTGTGTGAATAAAGGAGACAAAAGGCAAAACTGTCTGTAACAAGTGTCCCCCTCAAGGTTGAAAGAGTGAGAGAGCCAAAAGCAAGGCACGGTAGATGTAATTTAGGTGTTTGGGAAAGAAATGTGGTTTACTTGTTTAATATAATGAAATTAATAGGAGGAGGAGGTGTTCTTGGCGTTAATCCTTGTATATCAGTTACAATATGTTGTATGTAGTTACCACGTCACTCTAGAAATTAAAATACTAGTTTTTATGTATATATATATATATATATATATGTGTAATGTGTGTAATGTTGAAGGATGTAATTGCATAGATGGTGATATGCAAACAACTGAGAACTGAATCATGACAGTTAGGGCTGCTTCATGTTTAGAATACCTAATGAAAATGTTGAATAAAAAGCAGATATTTAATAAAAATTTGTTTAAGGTGAACATGGAATTAAAATTATAATTGATAGATAATACATATACTTCTTATATACTTTAAAATATGATTACATGATAACACGAATTACATAATTATATTTCAGTCATGTATGTGTGCTTAGAACTTGATTGGCTATTAATATTCATAGAGGTAGACTGAACACAAATGCTTTGAAGTTATTTATTTAATTTTTTTTTAAAAAAGACCTCCGTCTACGTATTGTGAAAAACCTGTTATCCTCCGGCAAATTGTGGGGTTGAGTGAGTGGGATTGAGGGGGGACAGTGAATGAAGGAGGATGCATGTTTTTCATAATACGTGTTGCTAGCCCCAAACGCGCGAGCAACTGTGGCTTTCAACCATCCGACACATCCCCTTTTATTAATGTGCATCACACATGTTACATACAAATAAGGTTTATGTTTTGTTTTACCCTACTGTGGAAAGACTACGGATACACCACTCCTGCCGGGGCCTCACGCAGTGGCATGCCCCAGTCCTATCGAACTGATCTCATGACGCTGGTGGCATTGCCCCGGAGGATAGCCATCCCTAGTCTTTGCTTGAGCCAGAGGGTTTCCCGGGGTTCTCCTGAAACTTCTCTGATTTTACGGCCTATTTCATTCACCATCTTAAGGGTGGTAGGGCCGAAGACTCCTGAAGTTTCGAATGCCAGGGGCTCGAACTGATGAATTCTGGCGATGGCTTGATATTTTTCTCGCTTTTTATTTTCTGCTATCCGGGCGGCTTCACCTGCTTCGTCGGCGTTTCTGGCGGCGTTGGTTGTGGAGAAAGTGTCAACACATGTGGCATCCCACACGAGGCACCGGCCATTCTTGTAAGAGAAAGTGGTCATCCTATCTGGCCGTTTGCCGTCTTCTCTGTGAAGTCCATGTGGTTCGAGGATTGATGCACAGTTAGCACTCTGCAGGGCCCGTTTTATGACATCATTTAGTGCAGAGTGTCTTGGCAGGCGGCCTGCGTTGTAATTACATGACAAGGCATGGTGACCTTGAGCATCCATCCTCCCATCACACTTGCAAGTGTGTGGGTGACAAACTGCCGCACCCACTCTGAGCGCGATGGCGACCCGGAGCGCTTCAGCATCCAAGTGAGTTCCAAGAGGTGGGATGGGGATGGCGTGTAACCACAAGCCACTCTCCGAACGGGCGGCTGCCTGGAGGCGTGCTTTTGCAACCTGGTCTGCATTGGTTAGGAGATTTTCTTGAGTTTTCTTCGCCGAGATGGTATCCCACGCTTTCTGCTTGCTCCTGGAGGTACCCTGAGGCTCCTCCTCTACTCCTGTACTTCCCTTCCAGGTGTTAATCGCTGCTGTTACGTCCCCATTAAGTGTCATTCCGGGTTTAGAATAAAGGATGGACAATACGAGGTCGTTGGTCGCGATGAGGGAAGAGATAAAGGCTGGGGAGGCAATATCCGAGGCTCTCCGTATGCCCAAGCCCCCGAGGCGGACAGGAAGGGTGGCTTGTGTCCAGGCCCGTTCTTTAAATTCCACGTTGGTGATGCTGGTCACTGCTTCTCGGATTATGCTGTCTAATTCTTGGAGGCCGCCATTGTTCGTGTAAGTCATCGATGTGCGCAGGAGGTATTGGAGTTTTGGGATGGAGAAACAGTTCTTGAGCAGGGCCAGAGCTGAGTGGGCATCGATGTGTATCAGGCGACTCACGAGACGTTGAAGCTCCTCCTTTTTAACTTGAAGTGCTGGTGGGATTGCTGCCAGAGTTAGTGGGGAACCTAATAGGGTTTGCTGGTGCTCCTGAAGGATCTTTACATCTGGCAATATGTTTCGGAACAGGGCCTGAGTCTCTTCTCCTTGTTCACGTGTGTGGTTGAGGAGAACAAGTTCACATTTGGTGTCATTTATCACTAGCCCGGCCTGGCCGAGGTCAGTTATGATGTTATTTAGGTCGGTTAGAACGTTCTCTACTGACCCACCCAAGGTTGCATCGTCCAGGTACCATACATTCAGCTCTGACCTTACTTTGTTAGCTGCTGCATCCACCCCTATTGAGAAAAGAGCAGGACCACCTGGATCTCCCTGCTGTAACCCGGTCTCTGATGGGATTACCGTCTCGCCAAAAATCAGGATTGAAGGTTTGGAATAAGCCTGCCAAAGTAGGGGGTACAGAGTGGGGATGTGTTCTTGAGCTGCACGGAGGAAGACATCCCTGCGAATGCTGTTGAATGCGTTCCGCATGTCAATCTTTAGAAGCACTCGTTTTTCTTGGGCTTGGCTGAGGTAGGTGCGGGTTGCGTGTACAGCAGCTTCACACCCCCCTGGAGTTCCGAAACCTAGTTGAACTGGTCTTAAGTGTTGACCTAGGCCATTCGAGAGTGGTTTCAAACCCACCTTTGTGGCAAGGCGGCGGAAGGTGTTCCCTACTGCTATTGGGCGCACACCGCCATCTTTTTTTGCCAGTGCACAGAGTGATGCCCCAAAAAATAGGGGTGTGGCACAGTCGGGTACTTCCCCTCTTAAAACCATGTTGATGAATTTGGTGAGGGTTTCCAAGAGTGCCTCCCCAGCAGCTCCTGATCCCTGACCCAAGAGGCCTTTGAGGTGGGCGGGTCGGATACCATCTGGGCCCGCGGCTGAGCCTGCTGGGAATGAAGTCACTGCGGCGACCACCTGCTCCTTCGTGACAACTAAAGGTTGGCGCATCTGGTCATTTGGGGCAGGGGGGAGGTTTAGGTCCCTAGGTGTAGGTGGGTGCTTTTCTTGTAGGGCTTCAACAACTTCGGTGCCTTGACCAGCAAAACCTTCTGAAGAGGACAGCAGTCTGACGGCCCCTTTGATGTCACTATCCGCCAGCTTCGCAGCGACCCTCTTACGTAGCTGTTCAGCCTCTTCCTCTTCCTTCTCCTGGTGCTTCTGGGCCCTGTTTGGTTGCTGTTCGGGGGTTCCACCAGTTTGTTTCCATCCATATACTGTGCTACTTGACGTTTCACTCTGGTGGCTAGTGAAACCTGAAGATGGTCTTGTATGTTGGTTCTGGGTGGTTTTCGGAGGGCCCCATAGGAGAAACCCAGGAGCCGTGCCCATGCGAGGGGTGTCTTGAGCTGTAGGGCCTGCTTTATGATGGTTGTAAGGGCCTCCGCCACTTGGATTCTGGCTCCTTTAGGTACCCGGGCAAGGACCTGGATCCGTGCTTTCCATTTGGTCACCAGTTGGATCAAGTCGGCGACCGGTGTTGCCGGTGTTGCCCCGGTTGGCTCTGCAGTGGGCCTTGGGCATGCGAGACATTTCCAGTTTGGTTGTTCTCCTGATGTTTTCTTTGTCAGCTTAGCACAAGATAAATGAATAGATCTAAGACAGCCGGAACATTTTCGCGAATTCTTTCTTGCATTGGTTGTTCCGCACTTAAGACACTTAGTATCTGCTAGGCCATAGTCTTCCAAGATTATCCGTTCCTCTGCCTCTACCAGGCCGTCCTCCTGATCTTCCCGTGGTGCTTCCATCTCTACCATGTCTCCCTTGTTTCAGAAACCCCGGGAAATCTCTCCTGGCACATATCTAGATTATTGCTGTTGTTATTAATGTATAATTGGCTGGATGCATAACAATTCACTTATCATAGTCGACCTTTCTGATGGGATATGTAACAAAAAAAAAAAACAAAAAAAACATCACATATCATAGTCAACCTTTCTGATGGGCAATTGGCCTGCTTCTCCTAAAGCTAAGTGGTTAAATGTATAAATCCTCGGCATTGGGCACCGGTACAACTAAAAGATCTAACTGATTGAAAGGAAGCACGCCAATTATATCCTATGATTACTTACACTGGCGACGCCACCCTGATGTTGAGTATTAATGAATGCTTAGGATATTAATAATGCTGTCAACATCAAGATAGGGAGAGAGCCAGAGAGTGAGCGAGAGCCAGGATCTGAGTGGGTAACCGGATCTAGGGCAGCAGTTATGGAAAAATTATTAAATTGTACAAAATGTTAAGAGAGAGAGAGAGAGAGCAGGGGCGGGGGCGAGGGAGAAAGAAAGCGAGCTGGAGAGGGGGCTGGCCTGGTTGGGTATGAAAGATGTTAGAGGAAAACAAATAACTAAAATGATAAAAAGCGATCTGAAGTTATAGATAACCAAAAAAATAATGGCAATGAGGCGGTTAAGTGCGGTGATTGAAAGTGGATGGAAAGATGTTAAGGAGAGAGAGAGAGAGAGAGAGAGAGAGAGAGAGAGAGAGAGAGAGAGAGAGAGAGAGAGAGAGAGAGAGAGAGAGATAAATGAAAATGGACCTTGTAGCAAGTATTTCCTAAATGGTTAGAGAGAGGGAAATGAAAATGGACCTTATAGCAAATACTTCATAAAGGTTAGAATTGTTTGAGAAGTTGAAGGACCGAGGGTCAGGTCCTTGGGGTAGATGGAAGATGAGGCCTATGGTGGGGAACCATAAGGGTGAAACTGCCTGCCCTATAAACGGTCACCTCACTCACCTTGTGGTCACTGCTGGAGGTTTATGGTGCCTGGGCAGGGCTGGGCTAGTGCCTGACGGCTCCTTGTCCCCTCACTGATACTGGTAATAACACTCTCAAGATTAAACTAAATATGCTTTGTGGGCGATGTTTAAACAAGAAACCAGTTCTGTTTACTATGTGCCGAAACACCATATCATCGCCGATCTTCTGATACGTATATGGGTCACTCAGTCCCACGATACCCCTCCGAAAATCCCCTCTTTTGAGGAGCTCAACCAACCCGTGTGCTCTCACTGTGCTCTCACTCACTCGCTCAAGTTATTGAAATGGTGCAATACATGAACTAGAGCACTCTCATTCGTCTACTGTCAAACAATACCATTGTTTGCACAGAGAGAGATATATATATATATATATATATATATATATATATATATATATATATATATATATACTGTATATATATATACCGTATATATATATATATATATATATATATATATATATATATATATATATATATATATATATATATATATATTTGTGTATATCTATATATATTTTTTGTTTCTATGTGAATGAGGGAGACAAAAGGCATAACTGCCTGCAGCGAGTGCCTCCCCCAGATTTAAAAGAGTGACAGGGCCGAAATCAAGAGACGTTCGTGCTAAAATACCTGGACACACGGAGTTTGAAGCAATTGAAGTCATAGGAAGAGGGAAAGACTGATTCTGGGAGAGAGTTCCAAAGCTCAGCAGTTGAATAGAAGAAAGTCTGAGAATAGCGTTTCACTCTTGGGTTGGACAGTTGCACAGAGTAGGGGTGGGATTGTGTTGCAAGGCGGGTACTATGTACCCTACGTAGATGAGGTGGTATACACTGGGAAAGCTCCGAGGAACACAGATTATTGTAGTAGCGATAGAATAGTGAGAGAGATGCAACATTGCGGCGAAGAGAGAGAGATTGCAGAGAATTGGTGAGTGGAAGGGAGATAATGATATGAAAGGCTTTCCTTTCTACTTTATCTAGGAGTGCGGTGTGAGAGGATCCTCCCCACACATGTGAACAATACTCAATACAAGGACGCACTGTGCCTCTGTACAGAGCAAGTAACCGCGCAGGGGTAAAGAACACCTTGAGGCGGTTGAGCACACCCAGCTTCTGGGAGGTTGCCTTAGCGAGACTGGTAATATGGTCTCACCAAATGAGAGCAGAAGAAAAAGAGACACCGAGAACATTGAGGGAAGATGAAGGGTTGATTTTTGTATTGTTGAAGAATAAGGGATAGTCCTCTGGAGGTTCCGGAGTTTTGGAAGCATTAAATGTAACAAGGTTTTCTCTACCCCAATTGGAAATAGTAGCTAGATCAGAAGATAAGCACTTTATGGCTTCATTACGTTTACCTTAGACTGCATCACCGTTGATTCATTTAAACTCCGCCTAGACAAATATCTCGCATCAAACCCGCGACTGACTGCGTTTGTAAATGAATAACTTTATTTTATCCCCCCCTCAGTTACTAACCCATCTGTCCCCTACTAACTTCCTAATCCTGCCACGGACATTAGTTCCAGGGCAGTAATTCCCTTTCCAATGTTCCCTTACCCACTCTAAACCACTGTTTGGACACTTGATCCTCAGTGTTTTGGAGGACAAGCAACCTAGAAGGGTCACTAGATCTGTTGTTGCTTGATTTCCTTTGTACTCCTTTGTACTCCTTTGTACTCCTTTGTACCTTTGAGGGACTGATGGCTGGGGCGTTCTGGAAAACTAATTGAGTGGTGTAAAGTAGAGTCGTCTGCATATGAATGGATGGGACTAGATGTACAGTTGAGAAGATCATTTATGAAAATTAGAAAGAGAATAGAAGATAGGACAGAACCCTGAGGAACACCGGAGTTGATAGGATGAGGAATTGAGCGATGCCCGTCAACAACCGCAGCTATAGAACGGCCGGAAAGGAAATTAGAGACTAAGGCACAGATGAAGGGACAGAAACCGAAGGAGGGCAGTTTGGAAATTAAAGATTTGTGCCAGACTCTATCGAAGGCCTTCGATATGTCTAGTGCAACAGAAAAAGTATCACCGAAGTCCCGAAAGTTGGATGACCAAGAGTTAGTAAGATATGAAAGATCACCAGTAGAGTGACCCTTAAGGAAGCCATACTGGCGATCTGAGAGCAGATTATGAGAAGAGAAATTTGGAAGCAACAATAGTTTCAAAAACTTTAGAGCTACAAGAGATGAGAGCAATTGGACAATAGTTGGAGGGTTGAGAGCGGTCACCCTTCTTTGGGACAGTTAAATGAGAGCAAACTTCCAGCAAGAAGGACAGACGTTAGAGGAAAGACAGAGACGAAAGAGTTTGCCTAGGCAGGGGGTCAGCACGGAAGCACAGTTTTTAAGTACAACAGGAGGAACACCGTCCGGCCCGTACGCCTTCTTAGTATTAAGCCCAGAGAGGGTAGAAAGTACATGTTTAGAAGAGATTAGGATATTAGGCAAAAGTAGGAGAGAGGGGGGTGGAGAGGGAGGAATAGCACCGGAATCATTCAAGGTAGAGTTTCTGGCAAAAGTTTGAGCAAAGAGTTCAGCTTTGTCAGAGGAAGAAGTGATGGTTGTGCCATCAGAGTGGAAAAGGGGAGGGAAAGACAAGGAAGAAAAGTTGTTGGAGAGGTTTTTGGCTAGATGCCAGAAAGCTTGGGAAGAGCTAGAGTTGGATTGTTCAGTGCATTTATTATTGATGAAAGAGTGCTTGGAAAGTCGAAGAACAGATTTGGCTTGATTCCGGGCAGAAACATAGCAAGAATGAGATTCTTGAGTTTTAAGGCGTCGGTACCGTTTGAATACTTCCTCCTTGTTGTGGACAGCAGTAGAACAAGAGTGAGTAAACCAAGATTTTTTTGCATTTGACTGAGAAAAAGAAAATGGAATGTACGCTTCCATGCCCAAGAGGATTACCTCGGTAATGCGTTCAGCACTCTCTGAGGGTCCTCGGCCACGGAAGCAGAAGTCATTCTATGGGAAATCAAAGAAGTACTGCCGGACAGCCTCCAAGTCGGCAGCGCCAAAGTGCCATAAGCGCTGCCGGCTGGGAGGATCGGATGGCCGTACTGAAGAGATAGGACAGGTGACGGAGATAAGTTTATGGTCGGAGGAGCCCAAAGGAGAGAAAAGATTGACAGTATAAGAAGATGAGTTAGAAGTCAGAAATAAGTCAAGAATGATGGGCCGATCTCCGAAGCGATCCGGGATACCGGTGGGTTGCTGGACCAGCTGCTCTACTGTAGGTCATTTCTGATAGAAAAGACGTAGCTGGCTTGTTCACCAGGTTTGTCAGTAGAGTGAGAGGAGAGCCATTGGCGGGGGTGATAGTTGAATACTCCTTAGATGGAGATTTCAGAGAAGGGAGAGATAGATAGAATGTGTTCCACTTTAGAGTTTAGATAGTCGAAGAATTTGGGAAAGTCGGTAGAGTTAGGGGAAAGATAGACAGCACAGAAATATTTAGTATGAGAATGACAGGATAGTTTGAGCCATAAAGTTGAGAATTCAGAGAAGTCGAAATCGGGAACACGAGAGCAAGTGAGTTTGTTTTGCACGTAAGCACAACATCCGCCGTTGGCATTGAAACTAGGATAGAGAAAGTAGGAGGATAAAGAGAAGGGGCTGCTGGCAGTTGCTTCAGACACCTGAGTTTCGGTGAGAAAAAGAAGATCAGGTTTGGAGGAGGAGAGATGGTTTCGATAGAGTGAAAATTAGAGGAAGGCCGCGAATATTGCAAAAGTTGATAGTAAGAGTGACAGGCCGTGGTCCAGAATATTTAGAGTGGTCGTCGGGGGAAGGTCGGGCATGTGTGGGGGTATTTATGGTCCCCCCCCCCTGGGGACTCCGAGGCTGGGCCTTTGTTCATAATTTTTTGTTTTAATAATTATGAAGGAGGAAGTGTGGTGTGCATGTTAAGTGTAGTGAAGTAGATAGGAGGAGGAGGGGTTTGTGAGAGCATGCTGGGTTACTCTCAGTGTAAGTGAGGCACAAAGGGAATCAGTAAGAGAGGCCAAGCAAATGAAACAGGAGTTCCAGCGATTCCTTATCAAATGCCCACAGCCTCTCCCGGGTATAGCCGTGTTCGATTGGTGCCTACAATCTACCCCCATTCCCCCTATTAGTCGCCTTGTACGACACTACACGCAGCAGGACGCGTGGGGCATATTCTTGTTTTCCTCCACCATAAGATGGAGGCCTCCTTACCCCCAAGGGGGGTATATATATATATATATATATATATATATATATATATTGTGACGTTAACCACTCCGTTAGAACCGCATGGCTTGTCCTACAGTGACTCGCTAGGATCGCCAGGGTAGTGGATGTGGCTACAGTTGATGTATTGTTGTGTGCTTTATTTCATATGAAAGCTCGTGTCATGGGCAGTCCAGAAAGGCTCTTTTTTTTTCTCCCATGTCAAGGCTTTATATATTTAATTGCAAAGTATATGTTTTATCATTAAGTAGTAATGATAGGAATTGAGAGAGAGAGAGAGAGAGAGAGTAGAACAGAGTGAGAGGAGGCGTGTTTTGCTATACTCGATGACGTCATAGCTGGCTGGCCTCGTGGGGATTCGTTGAAGGAGTTTTTTTACCATGCTTTGTGATGTCATGTTTGGCTAGCTTCTTTAGCATTGGCTGGAGGACTTGTTACCGCTTTTTTCCCACGCGGCTCGAGCTAGTGCTAGTATATATACAGCTCCCTCGCCACTCTCTCCCTCAGATCTGGTTTCTAGAATGCATCCCTCTTATCCCTTTGATACCTGTCCTCCTCTCTGCACCTGAGAACCTTTTCCTCTGCCTATATCTCTCATTTTCCATACCTTTCACCACCTTTTATTAATATTATATCCCCTCTGGTTACCTCTGCATAATCAGCTTCAAGCTGGCCAGTTGTATTGTGCGTTAAGGTCTGATATAACCCATGTATGTTAGTTGTTAAGATAAGTTGATCACGAAGCATTGGTTGGCATTCATATTGTTCAGTACCGCTTCCTATAATTATTAGTTTTCTGCTGGATTAGATAATGCTAGACTAGGAGTCTGATACTATAAGGTATTGTTTCCGATGGGTGCTGGCTTTAGTTAAAAGCTGCACGACATACCTGAGAACTGGAGTTGATTGGGTAAATTCTAGTCTGTGTGCCATTGAGAGTAGAGCATGCACGAATGAGGGCTTTTTGCCTATACCATTTTGCACTGTTCTAAGCTCGTTGTTTGTCCTTGAGGTACGCCAGGAGAACGCTTAATACTTCGGTATTAAGGTTTCTCAAGAGAGCTACCCTTCATTATAACGTAATATTTGACGCACAGACTTGAGATTTGCACTAGGCTATGCGGCATGCCATGCACACCAGTATCTCGTATCATTGACTCTAGCTAGACTTTATCAGTCACAGTAGACATTAAGTATATTAAACCAATTACTCTTTTTATGCATACCCGTTTATGATTACACAAGCATTTCGCAGCATAGTTTGATGTATTGAGACACAAACGACTTAGGCTCTTTTTGTTGATAGGAATACTGCATTGTCGTGGCGATTATTATTATTGTTGTGGCGTTTAGGATATTCTTGGCTCTGACTGCATTATATCTCCTGCCTTTTTGTGTACATAGCCTGCATGAGCATTGTTCCGCTGCCTGCCTTTTTGGGTTCCATTTCCGATTCGAGCATCTTGATAGCATCTAACATTTAAAGAAGATTCCTTGTTGGTGTTGAAAGACTTTAGTGCACTTTCTTTCATGCAGGAGTGCCTGACATTTATTGATTAAAGTAACGTAAGCTGTAACATCTCTTACCACCTTACTTTGCATACCATAACCAAGCACCTTCGGTTATAGATAGTAATAGGCTGTTTTCACATAACATTAAGCCTAGAGTAGACGCACATTTATTGAGAGTTTAGTAACCTATTATTGCATATAGAACTCCGGAGAGTATTTGTGTTCTTTGTTCACTGGGAATATACATCAGAGGTTGGATCTAGCGCTTTCTGTTGTAGCATTTATGCCATTACTAGTCCAATGAATAAGAGCCCTGATATATTTAAACCTCAGTCGTAACAAATGGCGACCTTACCTAGGATTTGGTGAACCTACATTTATTAGCAGGGAACATTTGTTGTTTTGGGGAATATTTTACGGGGATCAGCAAGAATAATGTATTTTTGCAACATAGTATAGCCCTTGAGTATTTCCGAGAATTTTTGTCTGTATATTGAGGTATAAGAGTTTGGGGTGCTTCTTTTCTGAATATTGAGGTGGGAAATTTTTGTGAGCATCATGTCTTATACCGGATCAGAAGAGAATGGAGACACAGTACGTAATGTCGAAACTGAGGAACAGCAGCATGATGAAAGGGTTAATCAGGTGAACTGTGAGGAGGATGCTAGGATATTTTTGCAATGGCCTGTTACTGCCGAGCGGTTGGAGGGTATGGATCGGTACGGTCTTCAATGCCTGGCCGCAGCTATCGGTCATGCGGGTACTAGCAGCATGACCAGGGATAACTTGATAACGTGTGTACTGGGCAGAGTGACTGGTGAGCGAGATGGGTTGAGTGCTCAGAGCCCTTCGGCCATGCTTCCCCTACACTCGACTCCCAGCCATCCCAGTAGTTTGCCGGCCCCGAGTACGCGTCCACAGTGGGGTGGGGACTGGCAGGGTGGGTTGCCCCTGGGGGGACCACCGGTAATTTCAAACATTGTAGCACCTTCACCTCCTCAAGGGTTATCTCCAGAATTATTGCTTCAGCTCGAATTAGCTAAGATCGAAGAGAGAAAGGCTATCAGGATATGTGAACTTCAGCAGCAAACAGAGCTAGCAAAAATCCAAGCTGATTTAGAGTCGACTAGCTACTGTGCCGACATGGACGTAGAGAAGTCGCGGGTAGAGGTAACGGGACAGCGACTTGGGGCTGGTAACCGTGCTCATGATCAATCTCTCTCGCACTTATTGAAACTGGTTCCGGTGTTTGATGAGAGTGGGGTAACAGAATTTTTCGCACGCTTTGAGAAGAAGTGCCAGGAACACCAGTGGCCAGAGAATAAATGGGCAGCACTTGTATCCTCTAGATTAATAGGCAAGGGTCTTAAAGCCTACGATGCGTTACCTTTGGAGTCATGTATTGTGTATGAGGATCTCAAGGAGGCTGTCCTGAGGGCATACGAACTGCAACCAGAAACGTACCGTTTGAAGTTCCGGGGTGTAACTAAGGGAAGAGATAGCACCCTTTTGGAACACGCCCGGTACTTGTATGATGCTATGGGGAACTGGCTCCGATCTGAGAGGGTAACAACATTTGATGGACTTAAGCAGTTAATGATGTTGGAGCAGTTCTTTAAGAGCACGGGCGGTGATCTAACTTTGAACTTAAAGGAGAAAACCCCAAGAACTCTAGTCGAAGCAGTAGAAATGGCTGATCGACGGCTGTCGTCGATTCGGGGTTGCGGGTCCTCACAGAAGTACGATGCAAGTGCTAGGGACCGTTACCATCCCCCTCCCCGTAGCAATGACCCATTTAAACAAAAGGGCAATGAAACTAAAACTGAATCCAAACCCAACACCACGCCGTATAAGACAAGTCAGGGGCCTTTTACATCACAGTATAAGCCGAAACCGAATTTATGTGTTTTAAGTGCCACCAGGAGGGTCATAAGGCAAATGAGTGCCCTAGTCGACCTCCTCCGGCAGCCATGTCTTTTGCTCACGGCGTTGGAGTGTTCAAGAGGACATCGGAGTTTGTTAGAGGCAATTCTTCCGAGGTAAATACACTGCCAGTGCAGAAGGATCCGGAACGCTTATTCCCTGTCTGTGATGCCTTTAGTGACCACAGGGGACTCGGTTGTGTGGAGTGGGTGGGTAGAAGACATGAGGTGAGAATTTTGCGTGACACTGGGGCATCGCAAACATTGTTCAGGAATTTCACTGGTAAACCTGTAAATACGGCGCGGGTGGTTGTGGTTCAGGGAGTTAATGCAACAAGGTCATACCCGCTTGTAAGAATGAAGATGGAAGTTGATGGTGTGACTCGTGACCTGGATGTAGGAATTGTGGAGAAGTTGCCTGTTGGGGGCGTCGACCTCCTTCTCGGCAACGACTTTGCGGGGCCTACTTCTGAGGCTCCACCCTTGGTCGTTGCCGAGAAGCCGGCCGACGTGAGTAGGGAGGAGCAGGAGTGGGTTGAGAAGTGTCAGGTGCAACCTATGGCGTGTGTTGTCACCAGATCTCTTGCATCCAGGGAGTCACATTCTGGTCAACAGTCTTTAGACAAGCGGAGGAAAGGTACCGAGGTGTTGAAAGTTGATGCGGTTGAGAGGTTAGTATCAACGGACATTCTCGGGGACTCATTATTAGGACCAATTTTCGAATCTGGAGAAGACCCATTAACTGTTAGTAAGAAGGCAGAGGATGGGCTTAAAAAGACGAAGAGACAGCAACGATACACAGAGAGAGAGCAACGGGAGGCTAAATTCAGTGTAGGAGGGGGGCATGAGTTGTTTCGCAAACACTTAGATAAGCTTGCTCCTTCGGACATTCGTAAATTGCAGTTAAAAGACCCGGAGGTTCTTGAGTGTGGTACCGGTGCTGTCGAGTTGAAGGAGGACAGTGATGCACAGTCGGGAGATGTAGCAACAAGGTACCCTGACACGTACCCTATGAGAAATGGGTCAGCGAAGACCGTGGTCCGGAACTTGCTAGTGTATTTTTCCCAGTATGGTTACCCGCGGGAGATTCAGTCAGACCAAGGATCCAACTTCACTTCTAGCCTCTTTGTTCAAGCAGTACCGCAGCATGGGATTGTTACGGTTGTGTCATCTGCGTATCATCCAGAGAGCCAGGGTGTGTTAGAGCGATGGCACTCAGCCTTGGAATCTGTGCTTCGTTATTGTTGCTTTGAGAGTGGGAAGGGTTGGGATCTTGGCCTGCCATATGTTTTGTTTGCTGCACGGGAGGTACCTGGGGAGAGTTTGGGATTCAGCCCTAATGAGCTCGTCTTTGGACACCGTGTCAGAGAGCCTCTCCATATGGTTGAAGAAATACGGGAGGGCACAGAAAAACCTTGTTCTAGGCTCAAGTATGTCCTCGACAGTCGAGAACTGATGTCGCGCAGTCTGGAGTTGGCTGGCAGTAATTCGACTAGCTCTCAGGCCCTCATGAAGGACAGGTATGACCTCCAGGTTAAACTCAGGGAGTTCCACGTGGGTCAGGAGGTGTTGATTCTACTGCCCCTTGTAGGTCATCCCTTATCCGCGAAGTACACTGGTCCTTATAGGGTGGGTGAGAGGCTATCGGACCTGGATTGCTTGGTGGCCGCTCCAGACAGACGTATGCGCAATCAGTTATGTCACGTTAATCTCATGAAGGAGTATGTGAGGCACCCCCCTGAGCCTCTCACTGTGCCTGTGATGACGTTTAGCAGTCAAGGTGGAGAAGGAAAACGGGACAGTCAAGCTCAGGTGGACGATAAATGGAAGGATAAGAAAGTCAAATGGGCGCCTGAGTGTGAGAAGGCGTTTAGAGTAGTAAAACACCTGTTGTGCACTCACCCGATCCTCAGGGCACCTGACTTTAGCCTACCTTTCCAACGAGCAACGGATGCTAGTGGTGTGGGGGCTGGTGCCGTCCTTGTGAAAAAGGACGATGATGGGCTGGAGCATCCTGTTAGTTTCTGCTCGGAGAAGTTCAATTCGGCCCAGGGGAGCTGCTCTGTTGTCAAGGAGGAGCTGCTGGCGGTTGTGCTTGCGCTGGGGCATTTAGGGGTCTATGTTCCAGCCTATGGTCCGGTCGTTGTAGTTTACCCAGATCATCACCCTCTCAAGTTCTTGGACCAGTTTCACAATCGGAATATGAGGCTGACCAGGTGGTTACTAAGGTTACTGGTATATAACCTGGACATACGCCAATTGCCGGTTGTGACAACGTGGTTGCAGATTGTCTTTCAAGGGTATATGATCCTGGGTAGATTGACACACGGGTAGCCTCCTGCTTTAGTTTGAATAGTATTTTGCGCTTGGTGCTTGTTGGCTCGCGGTTGTAGTCCAGCGTATTGGGTCGTAAAGCAGGAGTTGAGCGTTTGGTATAGAAGAAAAAAACTAGGCTTGCCCCTATAGTGCAGCCGAAATAAACAAATTAAAAATATAAAAATCAAATAAAAAACTCTTTCTTTGATAGTTGAATTTTTTCAGTATGTTATAGCAGTAATTCTGAGTTGCACTCCTCTCAGAATGCTGGGCTAGAGAAGCTCGCTCTTGAGGAGCATAACTACATATGATTTAACCTATTGTGTTGGGGAGGGTTATAATTTTGTAAAATGTTTTGTTGAGAACTGTGCCAGATATTTTACTGCCGCTGGGTGATGGGAAGTAGAGATATAGCATGGGTTCTAACAATCAGATTTTTGTGAGCCTTGGGCCTCTGAGAAAAATCTTGGGGGGGGGGGTGTGACGTTAACCACTCCGTTAGAACCGCATGGCTTGTCCTACAGTGACTCACTAGGATCGCCAGGGCAGTGGATGTGGCTACAGTTGATGTATTGTTGTGTGCTTTATTTCATATGAAAGCTTGTGTCATGGGCAGTCCAGAAAGGCTCTTTGTTTTCGCCCATGTCAAGGCTATATATATTTAATTGCAAAGTATATGTTTTATCATTAAGTAGTAATGATAGGAATTGAGAGAGAGAGAGAGAGTAGAACAGAGTGAGAGGAGGCGCGCAGTGTTTTGCTATACTCGATGACGTCATAGCTGGCTGGCCTCGTGGGGATTCGTTGAAGGAGTTTTTTACCATGCTTTGTGACGTCATGTTTGGCTAGCTTCTTTAGCATTGGCTGGAGGACTTGTTACCGCTTTTTTCCCACGCGGCTCGAGCTAGTGCTAGTATATATACAGCTCCCTCGCCACTCTCTCCATCAGATCTGGTTTCTAGAACGCATCCCTCTTATCCCTTTGATACCTGTCCCCCTCTCTACACCTGAGAACCATTTCCTCTGCGTATCTCTCTCATTTTCCATATCTTTCACCACCTTTTATTAATATATCCCTGGTTACCTCTGCATAATCAGCTTCATGCTGGCCAGTTGTATTGTGCGTTAAGGTCTGATATAACCCATGTATGTTAGTTGTTAAGATAAGTTGATCACGAAGCATTGGTTGGCATTCATATTGTTCAGTACCGCTTCCTATAATTATTAGTGTTCTGCTGAATTAGATAATGCTAGACTAGGAGTCTGATACTATAAGGTATTGTTTCCGATGGGTGCTGGCTTTAGTTAAAAGCTGCACGACATACCTGAGAACTGGAGTTGATTGGGTAAATTCTAGTCTGTGTGCCATTGAGAGTAGAACATGCACGAATGAGGGCTTTTTGCCTATACCCTTCTGCACTGTTCTAAGATCGTCGTTTGTCTTTGAGGTACGCCAGGAGAACGCTTAATACTTCGGTATTAAGGTTTCTCAAGAGAGCTACCTTCATTATAACGTAATATTTGACGCACAGACTTGAGATTTGCACTAGGCTATGCGGCATGCCATGTGCACCAGTATCTCGTATCATTGACTCTAGCTAGACTTTATCAGTCACAGTAGACATTAAGTATATTAAAACAATTACTCTTTTTATGCATACCGGTTTATGATTACACAAGCATTTCGCAGCCTAGTTTGATGTATTGAGACACAAACGACTTAGGCTCTTTTTGTTGACAGGAATACTGCATTGTCGTGGCGATTATTATTATTGTTGTGGCGTTTAGGATATTCTTGGCTCCGACTGCATTATATCTACTGCCTTTTTGTGTGCATAGCCTGCACGAGCATTGTTCCGCTGCCTGCCTTTTTGGGTTCCATTTCCGATTCGAGCATCTTGATAGCATCTAACATTTAACACCTTACGAGCGGCCTATGCGGTTTATTTATGTGTACCGCACAGCGGGGTGTTTTTAGCCAAAATAGGGCTGTTTACGTGATCATTTTCATGCCTAAATAAGACCCAGAACGTAAAACAAGTACCTATCCCTGAAAGGGCATAAACAGAGCTTTCGAATGACACCATAACGATCCTTGTACGATGGATAGTTTTCTTGCAATAACCGTGCAACGCGAGTGCAAAAAGCAGGTAATTCGGTACTTTCAGTACATAATTGAGTATGTAGCGAGTGAGAGAGGGAGGAGGGAGCTGAGATTTGTGTCAGTAGGTTCGCCGCGGTGGTCTGGAGCAGTCATACGCTCGCTAGTCTCCTGCCACCACTTGTCTCTCTCTCTTTTACGTGCTGAAATTGCCACTCGAGTTATGTCGAGCGCCGCCTGCCTTTTTGGGTTCCATTTCTCGAGCATCTAATTTAAAGAAGATTCCTTGTTGGTGTTGAAGGACTTTAGTGCACTTTCTTTCATGCAGGAGTGCCTGACATTTATTGATTACAGTAACGTAAGCTGTAACTTCTCTTACCACCTTACTTTGCATACCATAACCAAGCACCTTCGGTTATAGGTAGTAAGGGGAGGTGTGGTGGAGTGGTCATGCCACTGGATTGGTAATCCAATGGACCCGGGTTCAAATCCCGATATGTCAATGGGAAGATATTATTGGGATTGAATTTGTGCTGTACCTAGTATCAGTGCATTACCACAAAGCCCACCAAAATGCCAAAAAATACCCTCATTGTTCCCTGATTAAATAACACTGTATGAATATTCCCATATTCAAAATATGTTACAGGGGGACAATGCCTAGTGAGTTCACTGCTCAATAGGTGGCGTTCTGAGAGTGAGGGTCTGAGCCTGGTGGGTGAAATGGTGAAGCACTTGGGCGAAGCAACCAGCCGCTTCAGAGATGGAGCTACTTCGAGCCATGATGGATGCTTCGCATGTCTCACTCCCCAGGCTGGAACAAGACCTCACGGGCTTCACCGTGTTGAGCGGTGGAATGTACAGGCTCTCAGCCTATGCCCGAGAGGGAGTAGTTGGAATATAGAAAAAAAAAAAAAAAAAAAAAGGCTGTTTTCACATAACATTAAGCCTAGAGTAGACGCACATTTATTGAGAGTTTAGTAACCTATTATTGCATATATAACTCTGGAGAGTATTTGTGTTCTTTGCTCACTGGGAATATACATCAGAGGTTGGATCTAGCGCTTTCGCTTTCCGTTGTAGCATTTATGCTATTACTAGTCCAATGAATAAGAGCCCTGATATATTTAAACCTCAGTTGTAACAATATATATATATATATATACTGTAGCAGAACATTATTTCATACAATATTTTCCATAAAACAACTTTGAGGTAGTTGTAATAGTGGAGGGTAAAATCACGTCTTGCTGAAGTTTGAGATGGAAGGAAGTTTTGAAGATAAACTATAAGGAGTATGTGTGTGTGTGTGCGTTTATGTGTGTGTGTAAGTGTGTATGTGAGTGTGTTTATATGTGTATGCGTGTGTGTGTTTATGTGAGTGCGTGTGTAAGTGTGTGTGTGTGTGTCAATGTGTGTGTCAATGTGTGTATGTGTGTGTTTCTGTGTGTGTGTGTGTCAATGTGGGTTTGTTTATGTGTGTGTGTGGCCTGTAATGAACCATAGATCCAAGTAGGAATTATAGATATATGAAACCCTTGTCAAAAGATGCATTCAAAGAAGGGAATATAATTATGAGAGTTCAAACATTGACAAATGATTGGGAATATTGACAAGGAGTTATAAAGGGTGGGTGGCAGTATTTATGTATCGTTTTTTTATTTAGTTTCCTCCCTAGACATCTATAAAGCTTAAACAAAACACCCCCAAGACCCCCCTTCAATATACATTTGTACAATTTTCGATAGCAAAATGTCTCGGCCGAAGATCGATTCCTCTTAAATTACAGGCTCGTTATCGCTCGGTAAATCGACACCTAAATTGTATGAAAGGTCTAAATATTGGCAACACATGGGGTGAAAGCACTTAAAATCGACAAACTAGTGATCTCAGAACTAATGGGGTTAATATGAAGGAGAAGGGGGACCAGAGAAGGCAACCATCCCCCCTTAAATATTAAAATAACACAGTAAGAGTTGCATGGCTTAACATGGAGAAACAACCTAAATATAACCAGTACAAAAAAATGTAATTAATTTGCCATTAATTAGCCCGTTTAGTACCGGAGACCTCTTTCTGTATATTAGTTTAGCCACACTTAGAGGACTTTGTGCAGTTTATGAAGGATCTGTGGTAGAATAAAAGGTTAAGTGAGATAGTTCGAAGCTTGTTAATAGCTTGTTAATAGCTTAGAGGACTTTGTGCAGTTTATGAAGGATCTGTGGTAGAATAAAAGGTTAAGTGAGATAGTTCGAAGCTTGTTAATAGCTTGTTAATAGCTTGTTAATAGCTTGTTAATAGCTTGTTAATAGCTTGTTAATAGCTTAGAGGACTTTGTGCAGTTTATGAAGGATCTGTGGTAGAATAAAAGGTTAAGTGAGATAGTTCGAAGCTTGTTAATAGCTTGTTAATAGCTTGTTAATAGCTTAGAGGACTTTGTGCAGTTTATGAAGGATCTGTGGTAGAATAAAAGGTTAAGTGAGATAGTTCGAAGCTTGTTAATAGCTTGTTAATAGCTTGTTAATAGCTTAGAGGACTTTGTGCAGTTTATGAAGGATCTGTGGTAGAATAAAAGGTTAAGTGAGATAGTTCGAAGCTTGTTAATAGCTTGTTAATAGCTTGTTAATAGCTTAGAGGACTTTGTGCAGTTTATGAAGGATCTGTGGTAGAATAAAAGGTTAAGTGAGATAGTTCGAAGCTTGTTAATAGCTTGTTAATAGCTTAGAGGACTTTGTGCAGTTTATGAAGGATCTGTGGTAGAATAAAAGGTTAAGTGAGATAGTTCGAAGCTTGTTAATAGCTTGTTAATAGCTTGTTAATAGCTTGTTAATAGCTTGTTAATAGCTTAGAGGACTTTGTGCAGTTTATGAAGGATCTGTGGTAGAATAAAAGGTTAAGTGAGATAGTTCGAAGCTTGTTAATAGCTTGTTAATAGCTTGTTAATAGCTTAGAGGACTTTGTGCAGTTTATGAAGGATCTGTGGTAGAATAAAAGGTTAAGTGAGATAGTTCGAAGCTTGTTAATAGCTTGTTCTTCATGATGCATTTTGACAGCTTGTTCTGGCTTTCATTATGCGATGTTGTACTATTTAGGAAGGATATGTGATATCAAAAGGATAAATACTATTTCAATTTACCCTCTCTCACACTTCCACATATCCTTCCTAAGCTGAATAAAATTAGAAAACTCAGACTGCAAGAAAGATTTGGGTGTATTTGTTAGCAACGATTTGAAGCCTATAAAACAGTGTATACGCGTTTGTAACAAGGCAAACAGGATTCTCGGGTTCATCTCAAGGAGTGTGAGGAACGGAAACTGCCGATGTTATTTGAAAACTTTATTTATCATTAGTGAGACCAAATACAGCTTATGCTGTCCAATTGTGGTGTCTTTATTACAGAATGGACATACATTCGTTGGAGAGAGTACAGGGAAGAATGACAACATAATATTCATTATAAATCTACCATATGGAGAAAGGTTGAACAAATTAGGCTTATATTCGTTAGAAAGACGCAGAGTTAGAGGGGATATGATAAAAGTGCTTAAGCGGGTTAGTAGGATTAATAAAGGAGACATGAACAAATTTACTGAGCTCAGTGATAGCGAAATAACTCGAACAAATGGTTTCAAATTAGATACATTTTGTTTCAGAAAAGATATAGGCAAATATTGGTTCGGTAACAGAGTTGTAGATATGTGGAATAGGTCTTTAACTATGTACAACACAAAACCAATGTAAATGGTATACCATATATATTTAACAATGTACAGTATATAACAAATGTAAATGCTATACTATTTGTCTTTAACCATGTATAATATATAACATATAAATGTTATAATATCTGTCTTTAACCATGTACAGTATATAACAGATATAAATGTTATAATATTTGTCTTTAACCATGTACATTTTTTTTTTTTTTTTTTTTTTTTTTAAAGAGACAATGAACGGAGGAAGGAAAACACAGATAAAACAAAAAGGTCCATGTGCCTAAAGGCATCCTCCATTCATAAAATGTTTGTAACAACTGGATTTAAACATTTGTAGATTGTAAGTTTGTGGAAAGCAATTAGAGGGAAGTGAATTCCAAAGAGTAGTAGCTCTGGGGATAAATGAATTCTGATAAGCAGAAGTTCTGCATTGTGGAGGAGAAAGTGTAAATTCATGGGTGCTCTCAGCTGCCCTAGTTCTACGGGGAAAGATGTGGAGAGGCGGCACAATTGAAGCAAGTTCCTCGGAACAATTGCTGTGAAAATATCTGTAGAATAATGCAAGGGATGCAACGTTTCTTCGTATGGATAATGTAGGAAGGTCCTGTGTGATTGCAGGGTTTATTGATTAATCTAATAGCTTTATTTTGAATTTTGTCCAACTGCCTCAATGCAACCACTCCACTTCCACCCCACAGAGGTGAACAGTAATTTATCTGAGAACGCACATGACTTTTATATATCACGGCCAACTGCTCGTCAGTGAAGAATTCTCGAACTCTGTACAGGAGTCCCAGTTTTTTAGAGGCATTCTTAGCAATGCTTCTAACATAATGTGTCCAGCTCAAGTTAGTAGTTAATGTTACAACCGAGAATGTCAATACTAGGGGAAGTGGGAATATATTACATCATTAAAAAATATATGGGAGTCAGTGAGATTCTGTCGGTTAGAAAATTGAATGTATTTGGTTTTCTGTGCATTAAAGGAAACTAGATTCTGTTGTCCCCATCCATTAATTCTAGAAAGGTCCTGGTTTCAGAGAAATTGCAGTGTTTATTTTTGAATTTATAAGATCGGGTTGGGTGAAAGAATTGGTAAATGTGAAGGAACTGTGGAGTGTTGAGTCATCTGCGTAGGAATGTATTGGATTATGAGTGGTAGATATGAGATCATTGATATGAATGAGGAACAGAATTGGGGCCAAAACTGATCCCTGGGGAACACCAGCATTTATTGAGTGAAATTGAGAATAAAGGCCATCTACCATTACACGTATTTTTCTGTTATGAAGATAAGAAGAAATTAGTGGAACTAATGATGCTAGGCCGTAGTGTGACATCTTCGACAATAAGGATTGATGCCAGACTCTATCAAATGCCTTTGATATATCCATTGCTATTGTATGTGTTTCACCATGTTGGTCTGTAGCTTGGTTGATTTGATGCGTAAGAAGGCAAAGCATGTCTGCAGTTGATCGACATCGTCTAAAACCATATTGCCTATCACTGATTAATTTATTATTCTCAAGATGCTTAATTATGTGATTATTTAATATAATTTCAAAGACTTTACCAAGAGTGGAAGTTATAGCTATTGGTGTGTAGTTTGATGGATCTGAAGAGGCAACTTTTTTAGGAACTGGATGGATGTTTGCTTCTTTCCAGGGTACTGGGAAGCATGAGGTATGAGTACACAGACGGATTTTTTTTGCCAATATAGGAGCGAGCACCAAGGAGCAATTCTTAAGTACTATTGGAGGAATTTCATCTGGACCAGGAGCCTTATCTCCTGAGAGATTCTGCAAAATAGTTTTGACATGTCTGGTGTGGATCTTAAGTGAGGGAATTTCAGGCGAATTAAAATTAAGTACAGGGACATCTTGATTTATTTCATCTAAGGTTGAGTTGGTGGAGAAAATATCCGCAAGAAGGTTAGCTTTACCTCGTGGGTCACTTACAAGATTGCCAGTCGGAGATTTTAATGGTGGAATGGATGAAGCAGTAGTGAAGTTGGATTTAAATGAGTTAAGAGTAGACCAAAATATTTTGTTATCATTTGGATTATTTAGAAGTTTATTTGCCTGCTTGTGGAGAAAGTTTGATTTAGTTAGGTTTAATACAGTTTTGGCATGATTTCCTGATGTTTCCTTAAAGTAATTAAAAGGCTTCATGAGTTTTTGATCTTGTGGTATGCATTGTAGGCTATTGCTTTTTGTTCAGTTACTCTAGCACCAGTATGGTCAAAACCATTTAGGTGAATTAGATCTTTTTTACTGTACGTTTTGATGAGGAAATAAAAAGTTTCCATTCCAATTCTGTACAAAATCATTGTATGTGGCTCAAGGTGGAGTGTGCGATACATTAGAAAAGAAAGAGGTCCAGGGAATACTCAATAAAGAAAACCTTGAAGGACCCTCCCAGTCCTGCCCTATCGTAATGCCATTTAGTCCACCAAAACAAGGTTCCAGAGGTGGGAAGGTGTGGTAGGTGATAGACAGGTGGCCTGTATCAGACAGTGATCAGAAAGGTCCAAGCGGTGACCTCACTGTAACATCATAATTTTCTGAATTGGTTGTTAAAAAATAAGTCCAGTAGGTGGGAATTATGATTAGGATTATCCTGGTACACGGGGGGGTTGGTTGACTAGTTGAAGTGAGATTAAATGAGTCCTGCCAAAATAGCTCACATTCAAGAACCAGCCATCATCAGTCCTGGCTGAATGGAGGTGTGCCATTCAACCATTATGGGACATTTAAAATCACCAAACACAGTGGATTTTCAGAAGAAACATATAAGTTGAGGACACTGAGTTGTGAGGACAGAGAATCAAAAAGACTTTGCTCTGGAGGATTATTTGCGGGAACGGTAGATGACAAACCATATGTATTTAAGTTTACCAGCAGAAACTAATTTGTATATAGAATAATCAAAATAGGGACAATTGAAACTAGTAACCTCCTCCAGGGCAATTAAGATTTTGCGAAGCAACAATACACCTCCGATAGGTCTGAAATTTTGGAGCAGTTGATTAACCTGGACAAATTAAATCTAGACGTTGTCAGAGAGTGGATGTTACTTGACGTCTGTGTCAAAAAAAAGGAGAGTAGGGGGATTCTGCTTGAAGAAATTGGTGTACAGAATTGATGATAGAGTGAAGTCCCATTATATTGCTAAAGAAAAAGCTGCACCGTCGTGCAGCTTAGGGACGTTGCAATGACTCTTGACACAGTCGCATGATGGACGACCGGGAGTGCCCTGTGTCAATGACCCAACCCTGCCGGGGGTGGATATCCGAGGTGACCACCAGGTTTGCTCTTAACAATGGTACTGCCATATTTATTGGGTAAGGTGTATGGTGTTACATTTATGGATATGTAGTGGGAAGAGTAGTGTTTTATGGATAGAAGGATAGCAATGTAGGGCAATTGTTGTGAAGTTGGATGTGTATGTTATATAAAGAGGGTTTTTCTAATACCCCTGATGTGTGAGGCAGAAAGATTATGTATCCAGCTGCTACCAAGGCCTGGGAGAGAAAATGGAATTCAGGCTATTCCCTGAGTCTCCCACGAAACCTTGGCGGTAGTACTTCCCTGGGCGGGGCTGACTACCCCTACTACCTTACAAAAAGTAATATAACAAATATAAATGTTATAATATTTGTCTTTAACAATGTACAGGATATAAAACAAATATAAATGTTAAAATATTTGTCTTTAACCATGTACAGTATATAACAAATTAAAAATGTTATAATATTTGTCTTTAACCATGTACAGGATATAACCAAATATAAATGTTATAATATTTGTCTTGAACCCATGTACAGTATATAACAAATTATAAATGTTATAATATTTGTCTTTAACCATGTTTGTGACGATTCTGCATAGTAGACCACATGCGGGCATGCGGCGGCGCGTCGGCCTGCCCAGCCATTTAGAAAACCGGCTGGTGGCAGCCGGCGGCCGGCTTTTCCTTAGTATATATCCTACGACAATGTAACTAATGTCTGGGATATTATTATATTGTTTCACAGCTTGTAGCTGCCCTTATTCTTAACCCAAAGGATCTTAGTATATTTTATTCTTCGATAGTTGATTGTTTAAGATAAATATATAAGATGTAAGTCTAGTGAGAGTGGGAGGAGACGAGCGGGGAGAGAGAGACCGGCGGCGGGATGTTGCGTCGCGCGGAGAGTCCAGCTTGGGACGAGCAATGATGTTGCTACATGCATTCGAATTGCAACGTCTAGGCTTATTTTAGACCGCACGCACGGGTGTAGACGATTTTGGACCGGCAAACTGTGTTGAGTGTTGCCAAGCCTGGGATGTTGTTCTGCCTGCCTAGAGCGGGGTTCCAGACAGATTCAAGACCTCAGAGCTACACCTAACTGTCGTACCCTTCGGAACCCCCTTGATATCAATACCTCTCAACCCCACTTAGAAACTTTCCCTCTTACTTGGTATAACTGCCTCCCACTACATCATCAATCTATTTAATTATCCCATCCCCTCTGATAGACCTTATATCTATTATTGTATTAACGACCGAGCTCTCAGATAACTAGATAGGAGTTTGGGCCTTATGGCAGAGATGTAATTGTTAATGAGACCTAAGGAAGCTTTTTTGTTGTCTCAATATTTGGTGGTTTCATGCTTGCTAGTGTGTTCTTGTGTCAGGTTAGCAGGGGCTAGACCGGAGGGGGAGGCTTTTTGCGCTCCTTTACGTAAAAGTCTGCTGGTGCGAGTCCTGTGGACCCGCACGACTTTAGTAGGTTACACGTGGGCGTCTGGGGGCATTTTCTTGTCTGTGTCCCTGGGGGTCTAGTGTTGCGTTGTGTGAGGGCCCTTGCCTAGTCCACTCAGCACTGCGCTAGCACGTCTTGCTTTTGTTGTAGGGTCGCCAGGAGAGAGTCAGATACCTGCGATCTGAGTCTCTCAAGAGAAGCAACCTTTCAATTAGAGTAATTTGGCCGCACAGACTTCGGAAACGTCCCTAGGGCTAGAGCAGGGGGATCAGCCGGGTTATCCGAAGCCTATATCCTTCCGGCTAGACCTCTGCCAACTGGCAGATTAACAGCTATGGGGTTTATTAATTCTGCATGCCTTGTTATATGTGCGCACCGTTTACCGTTTTTGTGAGCAGTGTGAGTTAGGGTGTGGCTTAGAGGAATCTGTCCGAGCAGGCTTGCATGACATAAGAGTGAGAAGCACACGGTATTGGGGGTTGGGTGTGTGTGGTGCATGCCTTTATTTAATTATACCTATGCCATTTAGACACTGTATGGCCAATCACTAGTATTTATTCCTGCTTATGAGTTAAGAGTTCTTTAAATCCGTAACGTACTTTCTTGGCTAAGCATCAGATCCTACAGTAGCAGCATGAAGTTTAGAAACCTGCATCTTGTTCTTACCTGTACGATGTTTTGAGGGACTGTTTTGCTTTCACCTTCTTTCACGCAGGGAAGTGATTAGTTGTATTAATTAACGTAACGTTAAATGTACTTTCTTCTAGTGTGTTATTAAATTTTTGTCTGCAATTTAATTCCGTTATCTATCTTTTCCTTGAAGCTTCTAAGTCACCTTAAGCTGTGTGATAGGTTATATAGCCGGCTTGAGTATCAGCAGTATCTAGTGCGTGCACCCTGTAAACGAGTCATAGGATAACTAGTTGTCCAGGCAGGACTCTTGACGGGTTTAGGGTGGTTTGTTGCCTGGGTTTATCGATAAGGGTTGGGTCTCGCGTTTTCCGTTGTTGCTTGTTGCCGATAACCTAGGCCAATAGAAAGA
>CM064580.1:34194380-34229380 GCA_032716605.1 Paralithodes platypus
CTCCAGCACCAAAGGCGAGGGAGGCTGTGCTATGTGAGGACTACGCCGGGATCAACAACAAAAAATCAAATCCCTGTCCATCACAGCTTTACATACAATGGAACCCAGACTGTTCAACTGTTACCAGCCCCTCTCAGGAACATGACGGGGTGTCTCCAGACACCTTCAAGAAACACTTGGACCATGTGGCTGGCCCAAAAATACCGGACCGGCCACCAACACCAGGATACCCCAGCACCAACTCCAACCGACTTCTGGAATGGAGAGTGGAAGAAAGGGAGCTGCTGGTCGCAGTGGAGCCCCAGCTCAACTGTGTCACTAACGGACGGAATACAACTGAAGTGTGACACTATGTTAAGGTGGGACAATGCCTGTGAGTTCGTCACTGCGCCGAAGATGTTCTTGAGCCGGCGCAGCGTACTGTCACAACTCATGAGGGGACGTGGCAAATGTTTGTGTGAACTGGCAATCTTAATAATGATGTGACTGGTCATGCTTCTGTGTCATACTCCCCTGGACAAGCTCACGGGCTTCACCGTGTTTGAGCGGTGGAATACTTACAGGGCTCTCATCCTAGCCGAGAGGGACTTGTTGGGGGATAGAGCCACGTAATGACTTTTGGGACCTGACTTATACTTGGGGTTTTTTTTTTTTTTTTGTAGCAGTATCGGATCGTAGGTTAGGATCTGCTTACTGGATAGTTTCCTAAAAACAAAAAAAAAAAAAAAAAAAAAAAAAAAAATAATAATAATAATAATCCGGTGGATAAAAAGTATATAGCCTAGGCCTAGCATAAGAACATAAGAACATAAGAAAATGGGAGTCTGCAGAAAGCCGATTGGCCCACACAAGGCAGATCCCTGTTACTCCCAATTCTAATTATAAGGCCTAATTATAAGCCCAGCTCACAAACACCATTAGGACTGACCTCACTGAAACGGTCAGAGGTCAGAAAACGGGGGTCTGCAGAGCGCCGATTGGCCAACACCTGACAGATTCCGATCACACCCAACCCATCACGTCCATATGGCTATCTAATGTTATCTTAAAGCTCCCTATCGTTCTTGATCCCATTATAGCACTTGGTAGCCTATTCCACCTGTCTACAACTCTGTTACCAAACCAATATTTGCCTATATCTTTCTTGAAACGAAATGTATCTAATTTGAAACCATCTGTAGGAGTTCTTTCGCTATCACTGAGCTTTAGTGCATTGTTCATGTCCCCTTTATTAATCCCACTAACCCACTTGAATACCTCTATCATATCCCCTCTAACTCTGCGTCTCTCTAACGAATGTAAGCCTAATTTCTTCAACCTTTCTTCATACGGAAGATTTCTAATATTATGGATCATTTGTGTCATTCTATGTTGTACTCTCTCCAATGAATCTATGTCCATTCTGTAATAAGGACACCAAAATTGAACAGCATAATCCATATGGGGTCTCACTAATGACAAGTAAAGTTTTAAGATAACATCAGCAGTTCTGTTACTCACACTTCTAGAGATGAACCCGAGAATCCTGTTTGCCTTGTTACGAACGCTTATACATTGTTTTCTAGGCTTCAAATCGTTGCTAACAAACACACCTAGATCGTTCTCACAGTCTGAGTTTTCTAATTCCATATTAGCTAGTTTATATTTAACATTTGTATGCATCTTCCCTATCTTTAATACCTTGCATTTGTCAATGTTAAACTTCATCTGCCAATTTACTGACCATTAGTGTAAGGTATCTAGATCCCTTTGGAGGCACTCTATATCTCTATCTGAATCAATTGTTCTCCCCATTTTGGTATCGTCTGCAAATTTACTTATCCTACTAGTTATACCTAAATCAAGGTCATTTATGTATATAACAAACAACAGAGGACCTAATACAGATCCCTGGGGGACACCACTCTTGACTGCTCCCCATTCTGACTTGGTACCATTGATGCTGACTCTCTGCTTCCTACCAATTAGCCATGACCTAATCCATCCTAACAACGCCCCACCTATTCCATGCGCCTCAACCTTTCTCATCAATCTCTCATGAGGGACTCTGTCGAAAGCTTTACTGAAATATAAATATATAATATCATATGACTTGTCATTATCTACTGCTTCATATACCTCTGAGAAAAAGCTAAGCAAATTAGTAATACAAGAACGTCCCTGAGTGAATTCATGCTGAGAAAAATTGATTAGGTTAAATGTTTCTAAGTGGTTTCTCAATTTTCCTAGCAATAATTGACTCTAGTAGCTTTCCTATGATTGATGTGAGACTAATGGGACGGTAATTGGATGCTATTGATTTATCACCTTTTTTGTAGATCGAAACTACATTTGCAAGCTTCCAAGCTTCTGGAATTATACCTGTTTCTAATGACTTGTTAAAAAGAAATGTTAGTCGGTAACTTAACTCATATCTGCATTCTTTTAATATTCTAGCATATACCTCATCAGGACCAGGCGATTTCTGAGGTTTCAGTCTGTCAATTTCCTAAAGCACATAATTTCTACTTATAGTAACCGTACTTAACATATTTTCTATTCTATCTCTATATACCTTACGGACTTCTGGAATCTGTGCCAAATTTTCATTAGTGAAAACGGGTAAAACTGACTATTTAATGTACTGCACATTTCTAAATCATTTTATGTCATTTCTCCTATGGAAGTTTTAAGGGGGCCTATTACATTTCTAACTTTAGATTTATATAGTTGGTAAAAAGTTTTAGTTTTTTTTGTTTAGTTGTTGGCTATCCTTACACGAGTAAGGGAGGTAAGGAAACTACAAATAAAGGTAAGTGTAAGCTTATCAATGTTGTTGGAGACTCTATGGTTAGGTATTTAGGTGACAATCTCTCCACCAAAGTTAGGAAGCTGGAGTGTCTCCCCGGGGCAGGTATAGGTAGAGCTTGTGAGAGATTGGAGGACGTCAATGACGACTTTGGAGATAAACCCATAGTCGTACTTAGTGCAGGTAGCAATGACGTGGGAAAGCTTACCAGTGTTGAACTGCGTAAGTTGTATAGGGTAGCCTTAGATAAGATTAGGATGAAGGGTGGGATTCCCATTGCTTGCTCTATCTTGCCAAAAAGAGGTGTCAGACGTGAATGGTTGTCCAGAGCAATTGGTTTTAATTGCTGGCTGGCAAAGCTGTGCAAAGAGTTGTCATTACCATTCATAGACAACTGGAGCCTCTACTACGGTAACGATAGCTTGTACGCAAGGGACGGGGTGCATTTAAGTAGGAAAGGGATAGGGATGCTAGGAAAGTTAGTTGATAGAGCAGTTGAGGTGGGGTTTTAAATTGGAAATGCCCCATCAAAAGAAAACAAAATAAATTAGGTGATAGAAAAAATAGTCAGGAAAGGAAATTAGATGTTATTAATAACAGTGAAACAATAGGTGACAATGCAGTAATAGAAGTTAGTCATATAAATAGTGGTACAATATCTACCTTAGTACAAGATAATAACAACAGTCAATTAGATACTAATAGAAGAAAGGAAGGTCCACCAGACACCAGTAAAAGAAATACATTGAGATTATATTACACAAACTGTAGGAGTTTATGTAATAAGTGGACGAACTTAGAGCACTTGTTAGCAATGAAAATATAGACATAATAGCGCTTACTGAAACATGGATTAATACAGAATCCAAGCATTTTTTAGCAGAATTTGATATACCAGGATATAGTTTGTTTAAATATGACCGAACAAGTAGGAGGGGCGGCGGTATAGCAGTGTTTGTCAGTAGTTCATTAAACTGCTGTACTAAATCAGGTATTAGGCTAAATAATGATAACGAAAGTGTTTGGGTATAGGTTAGCGAAGGTAGCGAGACCATATTTATTGGAGTAATTTATAGACCACCAAATATGAGTAGAAATGAAGGTAAATCTTTATGGCAGGAAGTGAAAATAGCATCAAGGTTTAGCAATGTGTGCATTATGGGGGATTTTAATTTTCCGAAGATAGATTGGCAGCATCAGATCGGCGACTCAGATTCTGAGGAGTTTATTGAGGCGGTACAAGATAGTTTTTTATTTCAATTCATTGACTCGCCGACTAGAGGTAATAATATCCTTGATTTAGTTCTCAGTAATAATGAACATATGATAAATAATGTTGAGATAGGGGACCAACTAGGAAATAGTGATCACAAATCTATTTATTTTAATATACAACGGACAGGAAATGCTAAAGAGAATCCGTCACTTATCCCAGATTTCAGAAAAGCCGATTATGGTGGGATAAGAAGAGCCTTAAGGGTGGACCCTATTGTTAAACAATTAAGTCAGGATAAGTCAGAGTTAAGCTTGACAGCTACATATGAACAGTTTATTTCTTCACTTCACAATGCGCAAAATAAATATATCCCAAAAAGAAGATTTAGATCGATACAGAACCAACCAAATGGATGAATAATAAACTAATAGATCTTATAGGAAAAAGGAAAGGAATATATAGAAAAATTAAGAAAGGCGAAACTCACCTACTTATTTACTATCAGACTCTATCAAGACAGGTCAAAAAGGAAATTAGGACAGCAAAAAGAAATTATGAAATAAGGATAGCCAACGACTCAAAAAATAACCCTAAAGCTTTTTACCAACTATATAAATCTAAAGTTAGAAATGTAATAGGCCCCCTAAAAACTTCGATAGGAGAAATGACAGAAAATGATTTAGAAATGTGCAGTACATTAAATAGTCAGTTTCTATCCGTTTTCACTAATGAAAATTTGACACAGATTCCAGAAGTCAGCAAGGTATATAGCGATAGTATAGAAAATAGGTTAAGTACGGTTACTATAAGTAGAAATGATGTGCTTAAGGAAATTGACAGACTGAAGCCTCAGAAATCACCTGGTCCTGATGAGGTATATGCTAGAGTATTAAAAGAATGCAGAGATGAGTTAAGTTACCCATTAACATTTCTTTTTAACAAGTCATTAGAAACAGGTATAGTTCCAGAAGCATATGTAGTTCCGATCTTCAAAAAAGGTGATAAATCCATAGCATCAAATTATCGTCCCATTAGTCTCACTTCAATCATAGGAAAGCTACTAGAGTCAATTATTGCTAGGAAAATGAGATACCACTTAGAAACATTTAACTTAATCAATTCTTCTCAGCATGGATTCACTCAGGGACGTCAGGGACGCCTTACTAATTTGCTTAGCTTTTTCTCAGAGGTATATGAAGCAGTAGATAATGACAAATCATATGATATTATATATTTAGATTTCAGTAAAGCTTTCGACAGAGTCCCTCATGAGAGATTGATGAGAAAGGTTGAGGCACATGGAATAGGTGGGGCGTTGTTAGGATGGATTAGGTCATGGCTAATTGGTAGGAAGCAGAGAGTCAGCATAAATGGTACTAAGTCAGAGTGGGGATCAGTCAAGAGTGGTGTCCCCCAGGGATCTGTATTGGGTCCTATGTTATTTATCATGTACATAAATTACCTTGATTTAGGTATAACTAGTAGGATAAGTAAATTCGCAGACGATACCAAAATAGGGAGACCAATAGATTCAGATAGCGACATAGAGTGCCTCCAAAGGGATCTAGATACCTTACACGAATGGTCAGTAAAGTGGCAGATGAATTTTAACATTGACAAATGCAAGGTATTAAAGATAGGGAAGACAAATACTAATGCAAAATATAAACTAGCTAATGCTGAATTAGAAAACTCAGACTGCGAGAAAGATTTGGGTGTGTTTGTTAGCAACGATTTGAAACCTAGAAAACAGTGTATAAGCGTACGTAACAAGGCAAACAGGATTCTGGGGTTCATCTCAAGGAGTGTGAGTAACAGAACTGCCGATGTTATCTTGAAGCTTTACTTGTCATTAGTGAGACCTCATAATTATGTATTATGCTGTCCAATTTTGGTTTCCTTATTACAGAATGGATATAGATTCCTTGGATCAAGTACAGCGAAGAATGACAAAAGTGATTCATAATATTAGAAATCTACCATATGAAGAAAGGTTGAACAAATTAGGCTTACATTCGTTAGAAAGACGCAGGGTTAGAGTGGGTATGATAGAAGTGTTCAAGTGGTTCAATGGGGTAAATAAAGGAAACATGAAAAATGTACTGAAGCTCAGTGATAGCGAAAGAACTCGAACAAATGGTTATAAATTATATAAATTTCGTTTCAGAAAAGATATAGGCAAATATTGGTTTGGTGACAGAGTTGTAGATGGGTGGAATAGGCTACCAAGTGATATAGTGGGATCAATAACGATAGGGAGCTTTAAGATAAAATTAGATAGGCATATGGACGAGATGGGTTGGGTGTGAGGGGGATCTACCAGGTGTGGGCCAATCGGCGCTCAGCAGACCCCCGTTATCTTGTGTTAATCTCTGACCGTTTTGGTGGGGTCAGTACTCAAGGTATTAGTGAGTTGGGCCTATAATTGGGTCTTGTAATTGGGGTTGGGTGTGACAGGGATCTGCCTTGTATGGGCCGATCGGCTTTTTGCAGACTCCCATTTTCTTATGTTCTTACTTCATAATTTCTTTTTGCTGTCCTAATTTCCTTTTTGACCTGTCTTGATAAAGTCTGATAGTAAATAAGTAGGTGATTTTCGCCTTTCTTAATTTTTCTATATATTCCTTTCTTTTTTCCTATAAGATCTATTAGATTATTATTCATCCATTTTGGTTGGTTCTGTGTCGATCTAAATCTTGTTTTGGGAATATATTTATGTTGCGCATTGTGAAGTGAAGAAATAAACTGTTCATATGTAGCTGTCAAGCTTAACTCTGGCTTATCCTGACTTAATTGTTTAACAATAGGGTCCACCCTTAAGGCTCTTCTATTATCCCACCCTGTTTGTCTTTTCTGAAATCTGGGATAAGTGAAGGATTCTCTTTAGCATTTCCTGTCCATTGTATATTAAAGTAAATATATTTGTGATCGCTATTTCCTAGTTGGTCCCCTATCTCTACATTATTTATCATATGTTCATTATTAACGCTATGTAACTATCTCTCTCATACATACCGGTAATATTAATTAGTTGTACTGAACACTGCAATTAATATTATACTCTTTATTAACTGTTGGTGTACTGTACTGTATGTTTGCTTAAATGTTCATTTTCCGTATATAGGCTATGTATTCACAAAATAGTTCACATTTCCTAGATTACAATAAATATGATTACATTATCTTGTATTTATCATTAGGTGCTATTGTTGTTGATATAGAAATCAGTGTCATTCTTAACTCCCAGGGTAAGCATATTTTGATTTAACTCTGGAATTTAGGAAACACAGTTAGTACTACCAAACGTGGCTAGGTACCACGTCTTGGACTGATTCCTTTGTTAATAATCGAGCATGGCATTACAGGGGAGGCCTCGTAGGCATGTGATAAGGAGTTGCTGGAACCTCTGTTTCATTGGCCTGGCCTCCCTTACTGTTTCTGTTTGTGTCTCACCAATAGAGAGAGTGATCCAGCAAGCTCTCAAAAATACCTCCTACTTCTAGTAACCCTTTCAAGCTCCAATAAGCATTTCTGTTCTGTTTCTGGCTACTATTAGAAGATTTTATTCAGATTAGTAACGGTATATGGAAGTCAAAGGGTTGATTGAGATAGTATTTACCCTTTTAATACCCACACATACTTCCTAAGCTGCATAAAATCGTCTAATGATAGCCAAAATAAACTGCTAAAACGCGTCAGAGCTTCAAGGGGTTAATTTCACTACACCTAAACAAGCACACCAGACTTCTTTCCAATACACCACTTTTATTTTATTTTATATTTTTTTTTTTTTTTTTTTTATGACCACCAACCGCTCTTAATTTGGCTTTGTCACTCTTTCAATTTTTGGGTAAACACTTGTTACAGGCAGCTTTGCCGTTTGTGTCCCTCATACACAGAGAACAATAAAATACCCTAGGATCTTGGCTGGTTTAATTAAAGAGGGATGAGCGTATTTATCCCCTCATTTATATATGTTTTTATCGTTTCATTCGTGTCCTCCCTAGACATCCATCAAATTTAAAATACCCCCCCCCCCCCCCCCCCCCCCCATCCCCCCCCCCCCCACCCCCCCCCCCCCCCCCCCCCCCCCCTACCCCCACCCCCCCCCCCCCCCCCCCCACCCCCCCCCCCCCCCCCCCCCCCCCCCAGACGCTCCTTCAAAATTAATTTTTACATTTTTCGATAGAAAATGTCCCGGCCAAAGGCCGGTCCCTTATAATTTACAGGGTCGCTATCCCTCGCCAAGAAAAAATCGACACCTAAATGACACGAAAAGTCTTAATATTGACAAAGAAATGGGGCGACAGGTCGTAAAATCGCCAAAATAATGGGCCAAACGTCATTAAATCTGAAAACTAATGGGGCTAAACATGAGGAAAAAGGGGGACCAGAAAAAAGACCCATCTCCTCTTAATTTAAATTGGTTAAGCCATCCTACATGGGGTATGGTGTTTATATATATATATAAACATGTGTGTGTGTGTGTGTGCGTGTAAATATTGGTTTATTTAATTTATATTAGTAATATATGCATGTCTATACATAAAAGTTGGATTTTCTCATTCTTAAAAACTTACAGATAATATTATTCATTATAAAATAGAGTATAGATAATATATTCCGACATTTAGGTTGTTTATGGTGTAGCCTGATTCATGCCCTGTGCAGCTGAAGGTCGCGGAGGTTTACTCTAGTCAAGATCTGGGCTTCAGGTGTTGAGTGAGGCTGTGGAGGGATGGGAGGGCAAGGGTCTGAGGAGAGTGGAGGCGACGATATAAGAGAGGTAATGATGCTAAATCAGGAACATAAAAGTTTCGGAAAATAAAGTATATTACATAATTATCACACTCCTCACAGCATTTCATTCACAAAAGGAAGAGAGACATGTTTCACAAACATGAACAAGCCATATACTTTACATGGGAAGAAACATTTTAATCTAAGAACATTACTCATAAATTGATTATATGATCGGACAAGTGTGCTTGTTATGTGTGAAAGAGAAAGCTTGCGGGCGGGTGATTATCTGTTTTTTTTATGCAACCTATTATTACTTTACTAGGTATGCTTTGATATTAATATAGATACTTTCCTATTTCAGTGATTGCAGTCGCCAGTGGTCATACAGTGTGGGCTGCAGTGTGTGTTATGCACCTACATCACCATCGGGCAGGTGGTACAACACCAACCTAGACTCGTAAATTTAGTGGCGCAGTGTATTGGCGGGGCTCTGGCCGTGGTAGGGCTGGTGGGGCACTTCGGGGCGGGGTGGGGTGGGGTGGGCATGGTAGGAGGGCACCACACCAGTGCGGTTGAGTGGGCAAACCCCGGGGCTGCCAGTGCCAGCAGGTCTGGCGGTGTGAGAGTGTGTGTAAGGTGATGAGTGAGGTGCTCCCCCAGGATGCTTACCCTTCCGGCACCCCAGTTCAGGACCATTTGTCTAAAACAACTCCACAGGGCCCTCAGCACCAGCAGGATATTCAGCTGGAGCGGCATGAGGGCCAGAACCTAAGTGTTGGTGAGGGTGACGGCGGGATGAGCACAACTGACGACGACGACCCCAGGAAGATGTCTGAAGATTCTCTGGTGTCAGGCAGTGGGAGGGGGTCGCCTCTTTTGCGACCCACTGGTTCCCGCCGCTACCAGGATTCTGATTCATGCCCTAGTGTGTCCCCGAGCCCAGATCCCGACTCTCGCCTCGCCACCTTTGACTTTACCGCAGTAGAGGGGCCTGGGCAGCTGGAGGGAATCTCGGCAGCGCTGCAAGCGGAAAGGGAATTTTTAGATTTCATGTCGTCACTACATCAAGTGCAAAAGGAAGATTCTAGCCGCCCACAACCACAGCGTGAAGGTCCTAGGAGACCTGTGCAACAGCAGAGAGATGTATCTGTATCTCACGAGGTTGGTGGACCGCTACCTGATGCACTGCCACAAGAACAAAAGAGTACAACTCGAGCCCCAGGCGGTGCAGGCGGCACAAAGATGGGGCTAGAGCACCTCGATAATTTGTGTCGAATGATGGAACAACTGGGGGAGCTCCGAGAACAAAACAGTCGTTTGCAGCGCCGTGTAAATTATTTGGAAGAACTACAGACATTACAAGAGATGCACCGACACCTTCAAGAGACCCTAGAGGCGCGCCGTTCCGGTCTTGCTCTCGGGCCCGTCCATCTCTCAGACTCAGACTTACACTTGGACGACGACGGTGAAGGAGAATGCCAAGTTTCTCGCGCCGGATCCCAGGAGAGTATGCTGTTGCTGTCACGGTCACGTACAGGTAAGCCCCGCCCCACCCCATGCAGGCTTCGTACACGTAGCAAGTCAGTGGGCACCCACCTGATAGATCCCCCGCAGCCACCACCTAAAACCAAAGTGTCAGGGTGGCGGCGGGTGCGAGAGGCACTCAAATGGGAGCGTGCCACCCTCTTGCCCCCAGCCCCCACCCCTGCCACAGCCACAACCGCCCACCACCCCACTACCTCCCCCCACCCCTCACCAAGCCCTATAGCTCGTACCCGCCAGGCCCCTCCCCCTCGTCCCCCATCCTCGTCCTCGTCCTCGAGCGGCCTTACGGAAATTATGACCGAAGAGGATCTGCTAAATCTCTATCGCCAAGCCTTCGACCTCAGTGAGTACCCAATCCTCTCATACCATAGCCCTAATTGAAGGGAGTGTACAGGTGGTGAGAGATGTAATGATTTTGATATTAGATAAGTCTACCTCTACCTGTTTAGTCTACCTCGTCGACTGAAGGTTAGTGTCATTGGATATTTTATGTTTTGCACTCTTACTTTAAACGAATGTTAAATTAGCATATTCTAATTTTGTCTTTCTCTTTTCTTGCAATGAGTACCGTTTTAATTTTACACATTCATCGGGTTTTAGTAAGTGGAAGAGGTGTAAGGGATAAATTTGATAATATAAATTAATATTGGCTTGTTTTGATAAATTAGAGCAATTTCACCTTCATCTAAAAAAATACAGCGCAGTTGAAATATTACAGGTTAATAATGCATTATATTGCTGTGAGTCTGTGACATCTATGGTTTTCAATATCAAATTTAACTAACCTCCACGAATATGCAGTTATCCCTTAGTCTTCAGTCATAGTGCATACTTAATTGCTTGCAAGTGTTCTATCTTCCACTGCAATGTTTATATCATATAGGCTAAGTGTTCATATTCTACTATCTGTGTTATCCTTTTGTGTGAATTTAATGGGAGGCAGTTGGTTTTCGAATCCTCCTCCTCCCTCATGTTTAGCCCTATTAGTTATGAGATTTCAAAACATTCGCCCCATTACTTTGGCGATTTTCAGACCTTTTGCCCCGTTTCTTTGCCAATATTAAGACCTTTCGTGCCATTTAGGTGATGATTGTTTGTCTGGCGAGTGATAGCGAGCCTGTATTTGAAGAGGAGTCGGCCTTCATCCGGGACATTTTTCTACCGAAAAATATACAAATTTATATCGAAGAGGGGTCTTGTGGGTGTTTTTTTAAGCTTGATAGAGGTTTAGAGAGCAAAATAAACCCCTTCCTTAATCCATTGAGCCGAACCATTAAATTATGCTGCACAATACCGTCTGAGCTCAATTCGATATATAATAATTGTGTGCGTATATCAAAGAAAACTAGGCCTCTTCTTGTCTGCGGTATCTGTTTCCCCTTTATTAGTCTCCTCCCCACCCACTTTCAGCTCTTCCACACATTCCTTTAGTCCAACTTATTATTACATATTATATTCCTCACTTCATTATTTAGTCTATTTTTCACACACACACACACACACACACACTCCACCGTTCTCATCATAGCCTGCTTTAATATCCCATTACTCTTACCTTCGTCTAGCTTACCCTACCCTCATAATATTTATAATCTGCCTAGCATATCATTCTCTGACGTATATTTTTACATTGCTATCATTATAATATACAGTATATAATCTCATCAACGTATGTTGTTCTATCCTTGCTTTATAGTTTACTCTGGGTCATCATATTATATTCTTTATTAATTTCAACCCCAATCTTGTGTTCCGGTTATGCTTTCTCCTCTCTACCCTTTGCATCAGTTTTTACAACAGAAGACCTCAGTGATATCCCTACACCATCGCCGATTCAGATTGATAATTCAGATGTTCTAAGCAATATCACCGTTACAGAGAGAGAAGTATTGAATTGTTTAGATAAACTCAAGGTAAATAAAACGCCAGGACCTGATACAATCTCGCCTAGAGTTCTAAAGGAAGCAAAGAATGAGCTCTCCAAACCACTGACATTACTATTCAATAAATCCTTGCAGTCTGGAACTATGCCTGATCAGTGGAAGCTAGCCAACGTAACACCGATATTCAAAAAAGGCAGCAAATCCCTACCCAGTAACTATCGTCCAATTAGCTTAACCTCAGTTGTATGTAAAATGCTAGAAACGGTCATACGAGACAGACTCGTAAATCACTTAGAGGAAAATAACATACTTAAAGATACTCAACACGGCTTTCGTAAAAAACGTTCCTGTTTAACAAACCTCTTAGACTTCTTCCACGATATCCTCAACCTCTACGATGAGAGTAAAGCTGTAGATATTATATACCTTGATTTTCAAAAGGCCTTTGACAAAGTTCCCCACAAACGTTTACTGCTAAAACTAAAAGCGCATGGAATACAAGACGGTGTGTTGAAATGGATAGAAAATTGGCTCAGCAACAGAAAGCAAAGGGTAGTCATAAACGGTAAGGCATCTAAATGGACCAATGTAAGTAGCGGGGTACCCCAGGGATCGGTACTAGGACCAATTCTCTTTCTAATTTACATCAACGACATAGATGAGGGTCTCACCTGCACAATCTCAAAATTTGCTGACGATACAAAAATTGCAAATAGCGTACTCTCAAAAGAACAAGTTGTCGATATGCAACACAATCTAGATAAATTGTCATGTTGGGCCCAAATTTGGCAAATGAGTTTCAATGCGGATAAATGTAAAGTACTACATGTCGGATACCTAAATGAGAAAGCAAACTATTCGATGAATGGCACTCAGCTTAAGAATGTAAACAGAGAAACTGATCTGGGAGTAACAATATCGAGTAACCTAAAACCGAGTCAACAATGTTCAGAAGTTGTTAAGAAGGCAAACAAAATAATTGGCTTTATAGGCAGGTCATTTGAGCATAAATCCAAAGAAGTTATCCTAACCCTTTACAATTCCTTAGTCCGCCCTCTTCTGGAATACTGCGTTCAATCCTGGTGCCCTTATTACCAAAAAGATATAAACAAGCTAGAACGAGTTCAACGTAGAGTTACCAAAATGATACCTAGCCTAAAGAACAAACCATACGAAGAGCGTCTTAGAGAATTAAATCTATTTCCTTTAACCCAGCGCAGATTAAGAGGCGACTTAATTCAAGTGTTCAAAATCATCAAAGGCATCGACAATATGAACTGTAGTAAGTACTTCACTATCGACCAATCTAATTACACGCGGGGAAACGGTTGCAAAATTATTGGTAAATCTTTTAACTCGCACGAATCTAAGAATTTCTTCTTCAATCGAGTTGTCAACTTGTGGAATGGGCTTCCCCGAGACGTTATAGACTGCAGCACCGTTGATTCATTTAAATTCCGCCTAGACAAATATCTCGCATCAAACCCGCGACTGACTGTGTTTGTAAATTAATAACTTTATCCTCCCCTCAGTTACTAACCCATATGTCCCCTACTAACTTCCTAGTCCTGCCACGTTAGTGGCAGGGCAGTAGTTCCCTTTCCAATGTTCCCTTACCCACTCTAAACCACTGTTTGGACACTTGATCCTCAGTGTTTTGGAGGACAAGCAACCTAGAAGGGTCACTAGACCTGTTGTTGCTTGATTTCCTTTGTACTCCTTTGTACTCCTTTGTACTCCCTTGCTAGCTCTCCTCTTCCCCCTCTAACCATCATATGTTACTCATTCCTTTCACCATTGTCTACTCCACGGTATATCAAACCTTAGTCTTCCGTCTTCAATGTATTGTATTTCTTCTCTCCCTTCGCTAGGTTTCCTCATTCTCCTCCCTTCACCATCATATTTTCCTTAAATAATATATAATGGTCAGCTCTGCCACATCCCAATATATTTGTCATCACCGTTAACCCCATTCCTCTATTCTTATTGTTTTCCTGCTGTTCACTTCCTCTTCTCTTCTTCCCCTCACCCTTCCTCATCCCTCTTCCCTGCGAGGTGACCCAGTTGGCTTCAGCAGTGACACAAGAGGACAGAGGACATACGAAGTTTTTGTCATCCTCTTGTCTTTACTCTTCCTCTTAGGCCTTCTAGTGTATTCATCTATATTTGTTTATACTTATCTCGTGTATTAAATTATCTAGTTTTGATATCAATGTCATGGAAATTGATTAGGCTATGTTTGTCCATCATGGTGTGTAGTTCATCAAAAAGGTGTTTACAAAATAGCTAACATATTTAGGCGAAATTTATTTACGGTATTTAATCTTCATTTTGTACTCCACTAGATTTAGGTAACTGTGGTTCAGAATTGATGACCCTGTGTCCAGTCTAAGAAGGTTTTCCTATTTTGTAACTAATTTCAGAGTAGTACTGTACTTCACAGTTATTAAAATATTTTAGAGGTTCATCTTAGTGTAGAATTGATGAATTCACTGTTCTCATGAAGATGTTGAAAGTCTGCCCGACTTTCATAGGCATTGCACTGTTACAGAAAACTATCATCTCCCGTGTTGGTTCTTACTCTCTTCTTTTCTTAAATATCACCCTCTATAATATTTGCATTGTTTTATTTATTGCATTTCTGTTTTGGTGTCGAGCGCACCTATGCTTTTTTGCGATTTACATTGTATATTTATATTCCTACTCTACTTTTTGCGGTTTACATTGTATATTTATATTCCTACTCTAATTTTGCGGTTTACATTGTATATTTATATTCCTACTCTAATTTTGCGGTTTACATTGTATATTTATATTCCTACTCTACTTTTTCGGTTTACATTGTATATTTATATTCCTACTCTACTTTTGCGGTTTACATTGTATATTTATATTCCTACTCTACTTTTGCGGTTTACATTGTATATTTATATTCCTACTCTACTTTTTGAGGCTTACATTGTATATTTATATTCCTACTCTACTTTTGCGGTTTACATTGTATATTTATATTCCTTCTCTACTTTTGCGGTTTACATTGTATATTTATATTCCTACTCTACTTTTGCGGTTTACATTGCATATTTATATTCCTACTCTACTTTTGCGGTTTACATTGTATATTTATATTCCTACTCTACTTTTTGCGGTTTACATTGTATATTTATATTCCTACTCTACTTTTCTCCTATGTGCGTATCGTTCTTCCGTCTTCTCTTCACCCCGTCTATACTACAGTTTTTGTTTCCCCTATTGTTCATCCTTTAGCAGCTAATGTATTGATATTTACTGAAAAATCATGAATCTACTATGCCTCTGCATGATATTAATACCAAATTCTCATAATTAGCAACATATTTAACTACATCATCGTAATAGCCGCGTAAAATAAATGGAAACAGGACAGTTTACCGTCAGCTGAAATTAAACAAACAAAATAAAGGGGAGGCAGACCGTTTTTCTGGACTCCCTTCTCCCTAATATTTAGCCCCACTAGTTTTGAGATTATAAGACGTTCGGCCCATTAGTTTGGCAATTTTAACACCTTTCGCCCCATTTCGTTGTCAATTTTAAGACCATTCTAGTCATTTAGGTGTCGATTTTTTCCTGGCGAGCGAAAGCGAGCCTGCAATTTTAAGAGGAACCTGCCTTCGGCCGGGACATTTTTCTATCGAAAAATGTACAAATTTATCTTGAAGGGGGGTCTAGGGTGTGTTTTTTCTAAGTTTGATGGAGGTCTAGGGAGGAAACTAAAAAAAATAATATGAATAAATGAATTAATAGACCAAACAAACGGTCAGTCTCCCCTTAACTCTGAGCCTGTTTTCCTTACTGTATAGTTCTTAACCTACTTACGTTGTCAGTGTTTTGTCTGCACTCCACTCCTTTCTCTAGTGTGAATAGCATTATTATCTTGTTTGACGGTATTATATTTTCTCTCTCTCTCTCTCTCTCTCTCTCTCTCTCTCTCTCTCTCTCTCTCTCTCTCTCTCTCTCTCTCTCTCTCTCTCTCTCTCTCTCTCTCTCTCTCTCTCTCTCTCTCTCTCTCTCTCTCTCTCTCTCTCTCTCTCTCTCTCTCTCTCTCTCTCTCTCTCTCTCTCTCATATACACACAACACACACACACACACCACCCATCGTTTACTGCTTCTCTATCGCTGTTTTGCTATCTATAGACCAAACCGGAAATGCCTGAGACTCTCTTGGCTGATGCATCTTTGGGACCTGCATTGCTTGCCCCCCTGTACCTTTGTGTAATAATGGTAACAACCTAGGTATAAGAATATTTGCAAAATGCCCATACTATAGGTAGCGCCAACGAACTTGACAATAATCTTGATCCCTGACCTCTCTCTAACTCAAAAGGGCCTGGCTGTAAATATTTACACCTATTTCCTGGTGAATTCTTCCCAAATGATAGAAACGTCAGCCAGATTGCTCTCATTCATTTCGAGTTATAAGAAGGTAAGGGGTCAACATTATTGTCAAATTCGCTGACGCTACATATAGGCAGCTCCCTTCTACATACTTTTTTTTTTATCATGTGGATATCTTAATTTTATTTGAATCTCCTCATTGTTCATGAATGTTATCATTACTAACTAAAGTGGACAACAATCAGTTCTACATAATATCTGTGAATGTGTTTGTTTCCATCTTTTTATCTGGAACTTATCTAACTTGAAATCGTGTTTTTGTCTGCTCCTATAGTTACAATTGTTTTAAGCCATCATATTGTGCCTACCTGTTATCACCTTTTGTAGAGTTCCCCACACATTTAGTTGCACCGATAAACCCGCCGTCCATCGTTCTGGCTGGTGATTTGGTGCAGTAGACTGTTCGAAGGGACAGCAAGCTTCCCTACGAAGATGGGATCATCGATATCGAGGGAACTCTTGAAGCTGTCTAACGAGATGCCCCTCACCTTGGGAGTTTTCCGAAGAGGCGTGATCCTTTATATGAAAACCAAGCTTCTCGCAATGAGCCCATAACCCCCAAGGTGTTGTGAATTGGTAGGTGTGAGCCGGAATGTGCGGGAAACAATTCAAGCATGGTTGAAATGTTCACAGATGGTCGGCGAGCTCCCCAAAATCGCCAGAAATCCTGGCTTGCCCGCAGATGCGTCTGCGGCATGTCATGTGAAGGCACAGGTAACTGCAGGCATGACTGGGGCAATTGGAGGCATTCTGTTCATGAATTTGGTGCCGTGTCTGCCGCCGACATACCTGTTTCATTTACTGCGGCAATCTTACGCGCGAGAGGGAGAGAGAGAGACTTGACTTAATAACCTTGAGAGAGAGTGAGAGAGAGAATGAAAGGCTACTGTGAAAGATCAAGTGATGTGTGCAGCATTTGAATGAGTTGGAATTTGAAAAGAGAGAATAGTTGAAGAGCTACATGAAAAAGAAAATATAGAGCTTAAATTTAATAGGATAATGTAGGTGTGTAAAAGGATTGAGGATAATGGATAACTATAGGTAGGGCCCACGAACTTGACAATAATCTTAATCCCTGACCTCTCTGTAACTCAAAAGTGCTTATAGCAAACTGGCTGTAAATATCTACACCTATTTCCTGGTGGATTCTTCCCAAATGATATAAACGTCAGCCCGATTGCTTTGATTCATTTCGAGTTATAAAAAGTTAAGGGGTCAAGCTAATTGTGAAGTTCGCTGGCGCTACCTATAGGAGGTGTTTATGTTTAACCCGGAGAAGATACGATGACTCATTTCTTTTCTGTTTCCTGGCTGTTATTAGACGATTGTATTCACATTAGAAAGGGTATATGGAACTCAGAGGGTTACTTGACATGGCCTCTACCCCTATCATTCCCACAGATCCTTCTTAAACTGTATAAAATCGTCTAATTATAACCATAATAAACTGCTAAAGCGTCTCTGCAGTTAAAAAAGTAGATAGAAAGGTAGAACAGTAGATATGCAAGATAGAGAGGAAGGTAGCATAGGTAAGGAGGTTGATAGGTAGGGTAGAAAGGTATATAAGCTAGGTAGAAAGGTATATACGCAATGTAGTAAGGTAGATAGGTAGGGTAGAAAGGTAGATATGCAAGGATTAAAGGAAGGTAGCTTCGGTAAGGAAGTAGGATAGGTTAGGAGATAAGGAAGCAAAAGGCATCAGTTAAATAAGGATGAAATGGGGATGGCTACCTAGGGAAGAAGGATGGGAAGGCAATGAGGAAGGTTAAGTAAGAAGGTAGGCATGGAGGCAGCAAGAAAGTCGGGGTAGGCAGAGAGGTATATAACGTAGACAGGGTAGGTAAAACCAAAAGATTGGTAGGAAGGGTAGGTAGGCAGAGGAGGCAGGCAAGCTGGGTAGGTAGAAAGGAAAGGTAGGCAGGCAGGGAAGACAGGCAGGCAGACAGGGTAAGCAAGATAGGAAGAATATGTAGGAAGGGAGGGTAGGTAGACAAGGCAGGGAAATAGGTAGTGTAGGCAGGGGAGATAAGTAGGTAGGCAGGGAGATAGTAAGTGTAGGCAAGGAAGTCAGAGACGAACTATGAGTTGGTCAAGAGAAGATGGAAGGATGTTTGGGAGGGCCACCTCTAGTGTAACGGTGTCCATCCGGCGGCGACCAACGGTATGCCATAAGTAAGCTGCCAGCTGAACCCAAGTGGTCTGTCGTGATCCGTCGAAGATGCACCGCAAATGGATCTGCGGTCATACCCACGGTGCACCTGCAACCCGCCTGAGGTTACCGCAGGAACGTCTCTGGTAATCTTGACATATCCCGTTAGAGCAACGACCACTTTCGGCACATACCGTTGCATGAGGGCGTGCATGACTAACGGGTACCGTCCCTCCCTGCAGGTATGTTGTCGGGGCTCCCCTCCTGTGGCAATAGTAATTGGCACGCCCACCATCATTATTTTTGAAAATCTGGAAATGGATCACTAACTAGGAATTCCAACGTGTATTGGCTGTTCCTTTTACTTATATATTTTCTAGATCTCAAGTGACGGCGTCTCTAACGTGGATTGACCTCCCAATCTACCAAGATTGGAAGCCAAAGCGTCACATTTTTCCCTTGCCCCTCAACTTTCTCTTCATAATTGCTGAGGGACACAGGGCCCTGGGTGGGGCTTTGGTTTCCCGGGCGTTTCCGCACCCTCCTCGGCTCCCCGCCATGGAGTGGCTTCGGTCACCCAGGCTTTGTTGTGGTCGGCGGGGAGGGTTCTGTGGGGGCGCTCGGTTGTGGCCTTGGCCTTGCTCGGGGCCTTGGGGCTGTTCGGCCAGGCAGCTTGGGGAACAACAACAACAACAAAAACGTGTATTGGCTCTCTCAGGGTCACAGTCACAGTTCGTGAATGTGTGACAGGGCTTTTGGTGTTCAATGTCGGATGTGGAGGCAGCTGTTTAGGAGGAGTAGTGCATCAAAAGTGCCGAAGACAACAACACTTTAGATAATCTCGTCGGTAGCAGAAATCCAGCAGGTTCACTTGGTTCATTTTAGCTCTGCGAACAAATTTGGTCGTAGTGTTTAATGTCGTCAAGGTAGCCGTTTAGGAGGAGTAGTGAATCAAATGCTTCGGAGATGACAAATCTCATGGTGCAAAAGCCACCATAGTCGGCAGTGGAAATATGCCAGGTTAACTTTGTTCAATTTGGCTCTGCGAACAACTTTTGTCTTGGTGTTTAATGTCTTGGAGGCAACGGTTTAAGAGGAGTAGTGCGTCAAAGGCTCCAGTGACAACAAAGCACAGCAAAATGACCTACTTAGCGAGAGTTGCAGAAATCCGGCAGGTTCACTTTGTTCATTTTGGGTCTGCGAACAACTTTAGTCTGTGTGTACAAATGTCGTGGAGGCAGCCATTTAGGAGGAGTAGTGTGTGAAACGTTCCTGAGACGACAAAATTCAATTCAGCAAAACACATCCCTCTTCCTAGTGGAATCGGGAAATGTTAACCCTTTCTGTACCGGTGATTTCCTCTTCATTATATTGTGGTTGTATTTAGAGGATTTTGAGCAGTTTATGAAGAATCTGTGGTAGTGAAAAGGGTTAAGTGAGATTGTTCGAAGCCTGTTAATTGCTGGAGGCCCTTTTGAAACTGAATAAAATCATCTAATAGTAGCCAGAATAAAATTCAAAATACGTCGCCGGTACAAAAGGGGTCAACAGCTACAGGTGATTGGAGGATACATCTGGTGTCTTTTGTTTTTGATAGTTTATCTCGTTTATTAATTTCACTCCCAACACCAAACACCTACCAATTAAATTAATGAAAGCATGTGATCCTACCGGGATTCGAACCTGAGTTACCACATACAGATCTTAAACACTCCAACCATTACACCTTCAAGACAGTTACAAATGTACCGGTAAACATCCTGCAGCACATGACCACGACTGATATCCATTTATCGAATACTGGATATTGATCTAATTATGTACTGTACCCAACTTCATTATGAATAGCCTTATGTTTAGGCGAGAGGAAAACATATTTTGGGGGACACAGATCACTAAGGACCGACCTCGCTATGAAATATTCTTGAACCAATTGATAATTTAAATGATTAATTTCACCCCAACCCCAAACACCTTCCAATGAAATTAATGAAAGCATGTGGTCCTACCGGGATTCGAACCTGGGTTACTATATCTCAACTTCTCAACTTCGCAGATCATTAATTAATTGTTGCATGGATGGGTGTGCCTGTATGTGATAATGTACTTTTAAGCTTGCCGCTTACCAAACTATATCGTTTAAAGCAATATCCAGAGACGGGCAATATAATAGTAGAGTTTGTGTAGCCGTCATTGCCAATATTAAGGCTCTTTAAAAGGTGCGAAGCCTTGATCATTATTGAAGTTTCTGGTTGATTAATTTGAAATATAAAGTTATCTAGAGACTTATGCAAGCTAACTTAAATGAGTGATACCACGTAAACCGAGTACTGACAGAGAGAGAGAGAGAGAGAGCGCGCAAAACAAGCACATGGCGTCCTCGACTGGATAAATCCTATATTCATTTTGTCGAAGCCCTTAAAAGCCAATTAAAAGAACATGGCGTTACTTTTAATTATGAATTTAGATATGTGATGGATGGGTGGATGGGACTTAGATATGGGTGGATGGGACTCTTTAGTCTTAGTCGGCAACCTATCTAGGGGAGACAACCTTATACAAATCCGGGTGGATGGGACTCGTCAGCCTTGGACGGCAACCTGTCTAGGGGAGAAAACCTTATACTGTAGAAAAATAGTGCTAAAAAGATACATAGAAGGCCTTGGAGTCGGACGGACCCTACATTTAGTGGTCAATCCTGTAAGTCCTTCAGCAAACTGGCACGGGTTGTCCTTCTCACAGGAAATAGGTCGCTTGGGGGCATTTTGTGTATGACCACTCTTATAATGGGCAGTAAGGCGTCCGGCAATAGATAGATAGATAGATAGATATGTAAAGACAACAGTAATTCTAGAGCATCACCTGTAAGTATTCTGTCTCCGAGGGTTGACTTTAGATTTTACCGTAGGTTGTTGTTGTTGTTGTTGTTCCCCAAGCTGCCTGGCCGAACAGCCCCAAGGCCCCGAGCAAGACCAAGGCCATAACCGAGCGCCCCCACAGAACCCTCCCAGCCGACCACAATAAAGCATGGGTGACCGAAGCCACTCCATGGCGGAGAGCTTTGGAGGGCGACAGAAACGCCCGGGAATCCAAAGCCCCACCCAGGGCCCTGTGCCCCTCAGCAATTATGAAGAGAAAGCTGAGGGGCAAAGGAAAAAATGTGACGCTTTGGCTTCCAATCTTGGTAGATTGGGAGGTCAATCCACGGAAGAGACGCCGTCACTTGAGATCTAGAAAATATATAAGAGGTTAGGATGCATTGCTATATTTACTTGTACATCGGTGAATCCATGGACAATTTGGTTTTAAGAGTGAGATAATTATGAAAAGGAATACAGAAAATATTTACGTGAAATAACATTGTGTTGGTCATTTTAGTCTTCCAAGTACGTTCATAGTAATAATAATAAAGAATAACTATAACTTTGTATACTTAGTGATATGATTATAAGAAGGGACTTTTAAATAGCCTCTCGTTTTGTAGTTTGTGGTGTTCTAAGCTTTTTTTAATCACTGATTTATATTTTTGTATTAGGCTCTTCATTTCATGCTATATTGCCATCTACCAATAGTTTATGTAATCACCAATTTTGAAGCATTGTTTTCAGCCAAGTACTTAGTAGTCAGATAGAAAGCCTTTTAATTTGACAATCTTTCTACATTTTCTTCCCACACTTGCATAATAGAGCTACTTTGGTGCTGACATATACAGTATATACATGTGATGAAACCGATTGTTTGGACTCCTTAACCCTTTCCGTACATTGGCGTCAATCTCAATATATTTTGGCCAATACAAGACAGTGTTTATTCAGTTTTGGATTGACTTCTGGGAATATATGGAATAAACACATCATTAAAAGTAGAATAAAACAGTCAAATAATAGCATCAATACAATTAAAATAACGTGGAAACACAAAAGTGGATAATGCAGAGGGAAAGAAAATAGGCCAAGATTATTGTCTTATTGTCTTAAGGGGGGATGGGCGTATTTATTGTCTTAAGGGGGGATGGGCGTATTTATTTACTCATTTATGTATCTTGTTACTATTAGTTTACCTTCCTCCCTAGACTTTCAAAAAGCTTAAAATTACACCCCCTAGACCCTTTTTCAAGATAAATGTGTAAATTTTTCGGTAGAAAAATGTCCCGGTCGAATGCTGGTTTCTCCTAAAATTACAAGCTCGCTATCGCTCGCCAGGAAAATGTCGACACCTAAACGGCACGAAAGGTTTTTAATTTGACAATGAAATGGGGCGAAAGGTGTTAAAATGGCCAAACCAATGGGCCGAACATCTATAATCTCAAAACTATGATGCTAAACATAAGGGAGAAGGGGGGCCTGAAAAACCAGCCCATCTCCTCTTAGCCCTATAATAGCGGTGAAATAAAATACTATCTACTCAGCCAGGGTTGTGGAGGGAAAAGTTGGGTACCTTCCGGTGATTATTCTCTGTACAATTACATGGCGTGTAAAACCTAGACACTCGTGATAAGCATGAAGATGTCCCCTACAATTTGATATGGGAACATTTTGAAGGGTGTCCTTGTGTCACCACTGATAATATTTGTATACAGGACAAGGGTACACTGATAATATTTGTATACAGGACAAGGGTACACTGATAATATTTGTATACAGGACAAGGGTACACTGATAATATTTGTATACAGGACAAGGGTAGGGTACGCTGATAATATTTGTATACAGGACAAGGGTACACTGATAATATTTGTATACAGGACAAGGGTACACTGATAATATTTGTATACAGGACAAGGGTACGCTGATCATATTTGTATACAGGACAAGGGTACACTGATAATATTTCACTGATGGATTATTTGTATCCCTAATATCGTTACCACCGTAACTAATTTATCATTGTGAAATCATTTTTGTTTTAACCTTAACAAATTGTGTTCAGCTTAGGTCAGACAAAATACTCTTTAAAAGCTCCCTGAGATAAACGATGTAATTGTCTCTACATTGTGGCTAATATTAGACAAAATTAGATGAATATGTTAGGACTTATCATTCATAATTAAGTGTTTACATGTTTATCTTACAATCCTCTTTTTTCTGATCTTCATTGACTTCTATACCATATTTCCTTCTGTTTTTGTTTTCTTTGTTCTGTTTTTTTCTTTTTGTTTACGGGATTGGCTACTGACTGGCAGATTGAATAAAATCAGGTGTGGTATATCAAAGGCTCTTATCAACAAATTTCCGTGCCAAGTGAAGCCCCCAATCTCTCCTCTATAAACTCTAACCCAGGGTAGCTGGTAGTTGGGTAAAACAGGCTACCACCAACTAGACATCTGGACGCCATCTTGATTCCTACTCTAGCTGTATCCTGTAATGCACCATTGTTTCTACACTTCATTACCTATTCAGTACTTTAGATTAGTTTAGATTAGTTTTCCAGAACGCCCCAGCCTACAGTCCCTCAAAAGCAAACGTAATGAAGCCATAAAATACTTATCTTCTGATCTAGCTACTATTTCCAATTGGGGTAGAGAAAACCTTGTTGCATTTAATGCTTCCAAAACTCAATTTATCCATCTTACTAAATCGTCAGTAACCTCCAGAGGACTATCCCTTATTCTTCAACAATACAAAAATCAAACCTTCATCTTCTCTCAATGTCCTTGGTGTCTCTTTTTCTTCTTACTTGGAAAGACCATATTACCAGTCTCGCTAAGGCAGCCTCCCAGAAGCTGCGTGTGCTCAACCGCCTCAAGGGGTCCTTTACCCCTGTGCAGCTTCTTGCTCTGTACAGGGGCACAGTGCGTCCTTGTATTAAGTATTGTTCACATGTGTGGGGAGGATCCTCTCACACCGCACTCCTAGACAAAGTAGAAAGGAAAGCCTTTCATATCATTAACTCCCGTCCACTCACCAACTCTCTGCAATCTCTCTCTCTTCGTTGCAATGTTGCATCTCTCTCGCTATTCTATCGCTACTACAATAATCAGTGTTCCTCGGAGCTCTCCAAGTGTATACCACCTCCTCTACGTAGGGCACGTAGTACCCGCCTTGCAACACAATCCTACCTCTACTCTGTGCAACTCTCCAACCCAAGAGTGAAACGTTATTCTCAGATTTTCTTCTATTCAACTGCTGAGCTTTGGAACTCTCTCCCAGAATCAGTCTTTCCCTCTTCCTATGACTTAAATTGCTTCAAACTCTGTGTGTCCAGGCATTTTAGCTCGAACGTCCCTTGATTTTGGCTCTGTCACTCTTTCAAATATGGGGGAGGCACTCGCTGCAGGCAGTTATGCCTTTTGTCTCCCTCATTCACATAGAAAACAAAATATATGTAACTTTCCATACTACTTTATATCAATTTATATCAATCTTATTGCTTGTACGAGATTGAATGCTTGACGAAAAAAGCCTATGAAACAAGATGGTAGCCAATGATTTGACTCCCTCAAACCAACTTTGGAGGGGCTCTGCTAATCTAGGTACTCTACTTTTACTGAGTCCACTTCGCACTCACTCACTCTTCACGCTTTGTTTCACGACTAATACACAGATTTGAGAGTGTGTGTGTGTGTATGTATGTGCGTGTGTGTAAGTTTGTGTGTGTGTGCGTGTGTGTGTGTTGCTGTTTGTGCTATAGACCATTCATTAAAAGTAGGCCGGAAATCGTGACCCCTAACTTCTGTAACTCAAAAAGGGCCAGAGCAAATGGGCTGTAAATACCCACACCTATGCCCTGGCTGACTCTTCCCTAATGGTAGAAATATTAGCTCGATTACTGTAGTAATTGTTTAGTTATAGAGGTTATTTTTCAAGATTTTTGGCCTACTTATTATGAATGTACGTGGGTTTGTTTGTGTATAGGTGAGCGCGTAATTGTTTTGTATTTTGGATCTGTTTGTCCTTATATAATGGGAAGGTTTTACGAGGCAACTTTGTATTGTATGCGGACATAATATTATGTAGGTAAATATAAGAGTGTACCCCATTGAATGAACGCCACATCTCTCTCTCTCTCTCTCTCTCTCTCTCTCTCTCTCTCTCTCTCTCTCTCTCTCTCTCTCTCTCTCTCTCTCTCTCTCTCTCTCTCTCTCTCTCTCTCTCTCTCTCTCTCTCTCTGATACCTCTAGCCCACGTCTGTACATTTACATTGCACACCTATAGTTCTTTACGTCACACATGCATCTGTATGTCCCACATTTGTAGCTATATTCCACACATGTAGCGCTATATCCAACATATGTAGCTGTATATCCAATTAATATAGCTCTATATTCCACACCTGTAGCTCTATATGCCACACCTGTAGGTCTATATCACACACCTATAACTCTATATCACACACCAGAAGGTTTATCCCACACCTGAATGCTATATATGTGTGTGCTTTGCAATCTATATAACAAACTCAATTATCAATATGTATACTTGATTGTGTCTGAATAATCAACATAACAAAGCTGAGTAACCTGTTCCATCATAAGAATATACATAATTATAGTTACTAAATATGTTTGAAATAATGCCCCCCTGTATCCCACAGTTCTACTCAGACACCACAGATCCTTATACTTACTAGCTCACTCCTCACGGCTAACATGTCATAACTCATAAGTCATCTTTTAACCCTCACAAGTCTCTCTACACCTTTCACCATCCACCTCTCAACTTGGTACTGTTATATATCAAACAACGTAATCATGTCGCCTGGTTTCTGAACCTCTGTTGTACCTACTGTATGTAAAATATAAATAGGTCTATAAAAAATATAAAATATAATAAACTCACTCCCCACATTCATCCCACAGCCTTCACCCAAGATGCACTCTACATTTCCCACATCTCACCACCCACATGCTCCACAGAACGATAAGACGTGCACATACATTTCAGAGGCCCTATCTCAAGCCTCTTAAAATAGAAGCATGGATGAACTGATTGGCCAAGACAACCAGATGTCATGGATATTTTCTGGTTGGAAGCTGTTGTTATTGCAGATTACGGCGGTTGTTAACTTGTGATGTAAATGTGTTGGTAGTTGTGAGAGCCGAGTGTGGTGACAGGTGGTGGCTGCGGCGATGGCTAGGGTAATAGTTGTGATAACCAGAGGTGTTAGTTAAAATTGTATAGGGTTGTAGCTACAAAGGGATAAAAGTTAGTTTTGGAAGAAAGAATTATTGCATACTGTGACAGATGGGGGTGCTGTACATATTTAGCTGCGAAAGTGGTAGCTGGTTTGCAAATGGTAGTATTTGTTGTAGTAAGTTGCTGTACTGTAGTTATGAAAGGATAATAGATAGTTTGTCATCAATTTGTTTGGTTGTGGTTCTAGACGTTGGTGTGTGTGATGACTGGGATAGCTGTGATGTCAGATGGTAGTATATTAAATACAGTATATAGTGACAGTTGATAGTGACATTGTTGGAAGCACTCCTAAACGATGGTAAAAGTAAGTGTTGTGATAGATAGAGGTCGATCTACAGGAAATTTGATGGCTAAGCGGTAGCTCAGAAGTATGATGCAAGATTTTACCTAATTTGACGGCGATAAGTCCCATTCTGGCCAATCTAATTTGTATTTACTTTTGTTTTAAATATGTAGTGCTTGTCATTGCGATTGTAATTTTGTTAATGCTGTGCGACTTTGTATTGTTGCAGCATTGTATTGTTCTTGTTGTTGCTGTTCCCCAAGCTGCCTGGCCGAACAGCCCCAAGGCCCCGAGCAAGGCCAAGGCCATAACCGAGCGCCCCCCACACAACCCTCCCTGCCGACCACAATAAACCTGAGTGACCGAAGCCACTCCATGGCGGGGAGCTGAGGAGGGTGAGGAAACACCCGGAAAGCCAAAGCCCCACCCAAGGCCCTGTGCCCCTCAGCAATTATGAAGAGAAAGTTGAGGGGCAAAGGAAAAATGTGACGCTTTGGCTTCCAATCTTGGTAGATTGGGAGGTCAATCCACGGAAAAGACGCCATCACTTGAGATCTAGAAAATATACAAGTAAAAGGCACAGTCAGAGTAAGCTATGGGTATGGCAGAGATCGCTCAGTTCTCACTCTGATAGACCAGCCCATCACCACATGCATTGTGTTAGTTGTAATAGGTGTAAAGGGATAGCCATAGCTGTTTTCTTCGCAGCAATTGTGCAGATTTCCGTGTTTATGGAAGTGGTCGTGTTGTGCTGCCATTATATTTGCTGTATTGATTATTATATAGTATCGTATATTTAATGTATTGGTTATTTATATGTTTGAACATGCATAGCTATAGTAATCATGTGAATGTCGTTTTCATGGGGATTTACATTGTGATAGTTTTGCTAGCTCTCATATTGATAACGAAAAGGCTTGTTATGTGACTTAATTTGTTGTTACGGTATTGTTGTATGATGTTGTTGTGGTGACAGTACTTAGTTTATTCGTGGTAGTTGTGTTTATTGTATGTGTTGCATAGTTGTTATTAGTGGTGGTGATAGTGGTAGTATTGTTATTGTTGTTTATTAGTTACGATCGCTTTAGTTGTTGTCATCGTGTCAGTTGATGTGGATGTCTTGGTTTTGTTATTGTTGTGGTATCGTTGTTACGGTGGTATGGTTGTGGTGGTGTGGTAGCAATCGTGGTGTGGTATTTGCCATGGTGTGGTAGCCTACTTGTTGTGATTGACTCATTTGTTTTCATTTTGCTAGCTGTATTGTTGGTGGCAGTTGTATGGAGAACGAAACCTGTTGTGGATGTCGAGATCATAGCAGGGAATTTGTTGTGGTGGTGTGGTAGTCGTTGATGTGGTGATGGTAATGGGGTAGTTGCTGTAATTGTGGTAGCTATATTGTTGCGGCAGTTGTGGCTGTGTTGGTGGTGTGGTAGTTGTGGTGGTGGCAGAGAAGGTGGCACTCCTGAGGGCTCTACTTGGCACCCGGCCCGCAGGCACTTAGTCAAGGCACCTCCACCATCACCACCACCCTCACTACCTCCCTCCGTCTCTTCCTTCCTTCCTTACTTGCTTGCTTCCTCCACCACCACCCTCATCTACCTCCCTCCGTCTCTTCCTTCCTTCCTCCCTCCACCACTACCCTCACTACCTCCCTCCGTCTCCTCCTTCCTTCCTTACTTACTTCCTCCCTCCACCACCACCCTCATCTACCTCCCTCCATCTCTTCCCGACTTCCTTCCTTCCTTCTTTCCTTACTTATTTACTTACTTCCTCCCTCCACCACCACCCTCATCTCCCCCTCCCTCTCTTCCTTCCTTACTTACTTACCTACTTCCTTCCCTCCACCATCACCCTCATCTACCTCCCTCCGTCTCTTCCTTCCTTCCTTACTTGCTTCCTCCCTCCACCACCACCACCCTTCTCTTCCTTCCTTCCTTACTCACTTCCTCCCTCCAACACCACCCTCATCCCCCCCCCCTTGTTTTTTGCTTCTTTCCTTTCATCACCTCCACCCTCATCCTCCCTCCCTTGTATTTCTTCCTTACTACCACCACCACCATCCTCATCCTCCCTCCCTTGTATTTCTTCCTTACTACCACCACCTCATCCTCCCTCCCATGTATTTCTTCCTTACTACCACCACCACCACCCTCATCCTCCCTCCCTTGTATTTCTTCCTTACTACCACCACCACCCTCATCCTCCCTCCCTCCCTGCTTCTCTTCCTTTATCACTTTCTTATTTTCCTCTTATTCCCACCTCTCTCTCTTTCATTCCGCTTTCTGAATTCCTTTATTCCACACTTACTTAATTTCTTATTTTCTCCTTCCCTCTCCCCTCTTTTTCTTCACTTCTTCTTTTTTCCTTTCTTAGTTTTATATTAACTTTCTTCTGTTTTCCTTCCTTCTCACCTCTCTTTCTTATGTATTTCTGTTGTCCCTTCCTTACTTCTCTACTTCCTTGTATCATGCTCTTTTCAATCATCTCTTTATACTTATATTTGTTTTGCTTTATAATTATCATTTAGCTGAGGCATCTCCTTCTCCACCACCACCATTATAGCCCTCTTTTCTCTCTCCTTACTTCCTCCCTTCCTTACTACTTGCTTTCTTTCTTTTATCCTCCCTCCCAATCTTAGTTATCGTTATGTTCGTATTTTCGTCCATTCTTTCTTATTTCCTTGCTGTATCCTTCCCACTCACATCTCTCTCTTCCGTCTTTCCTTCCTTCCTCCCTCACCATCCACCCCCCTCCCATTCTCTTCGTCACCACCCCTCTCTCTTTGTTCCTTCCTTCCACATCTTTTTCCTCTTTAGCTAATCGACTACCTCATCTCCGTCCGTTCCTTCTCTATTTCCACGTCTGCTGACTCACTTGCATATTTATTGTTTTTCTTATGTTCCTTCCTTCTCTGATTTCTCATTTGCTATTTTTTGTACTGACTATCATATATTTAATTAATTTCTTCACTTCGTATCTCATGTTCATGCCTTAATCCTTCATCATTTAAATATTGTATTCTTTCCTTGTATATTTCCTTTGTGTTCATAATTTCTACATGGTTGTTCATAATTGCCACCCGTCTAGTTTTCCTAAATGAATGGGGACAAACAACTTTGCCTGCACTAGCTGTCCTTCCCCATTCACATTACTCTTGTTATTGTTTGTAATAACGTCGTTTCTTTCATTGGCCTCTTCCTTATTTTCATGTTCTTCATACTTTTGCATTGCCTCCTTTCTTGCTTATAAACAATTTATAGTTTGCATCGTTTCATGTTCTTTTATAAATTATCCATTTATCTTATTTAACACATTTCTTCCTTCATCATATTTATGTGTACGTTCTATTCTTAGTTATAGTCTGTCTCTCTTCTTTATGTATTACCAAGCCTTAATGTGTATTATGTTATGCCTGTTATTTCTTATTGTGTTACTCTTGTATTAACTTATTAAGCATATTAATTTATATTAGTTTCTTATCTTTCTTTTTTACTATTGTTTTCCTTTCCATTGGATTTTAATCCAAGTATCTACCTTTGTGCATATCTCTCTCTCTCTCTCTCTCTCTCTCTCTCTCTCTCTCTCTCTCTCTCTCTCTCTCTCTCTCTCTCTCTCTCTCTCTCTCTCTCTCTCTGATCTAGATAATGGCATAAATAATTTAATTTCCAAATTCGCGGATGACACGAAGATAGGTAATGCAATAATTTCCGAAAGTGATAGAATAAACCTTCAAGCTGATTTAAATAAAGTCACAGAATGGTCGGAGAAGTGGAAAATGCCGTTTAATGTAAACAAATTTCAAATATTGCAAATAGGTTCTAAAAACAATAAATATGAATACTACATGAATGAAGAGCAGATATAAAATGTAACTCAAATAAAAGACTTGGGAGTGCTGATAAACGAAAACTTAAAATATTCCAATCAATGCACAGCAACTGCAAACAAAGCAAACAGGGCACTAGGTTTCATCAGAAGAAACTTCCACTATCACAGCAAAGACATAGTTTTGCCTTTATACAAAAGTATGGTGAGACCGCACCTCGAATACGATGTGCAGTTTTGGTCACCTCACCTCATAAAGGATGTTAAAAAATTGGAATCTGTGCAAAGGCAAGCCACTAAGCTAATCCCTTCATTGAGAAATAAATCATATGATGAAAGACTGAGAGAACTTGATCTATTTTCACTTAAGAAAAGAAGGATGAGAGGCCAATTGATAGAGTGTTTTAAAATTCTAAAAGGATTCAGTAACTTTAATCTAGATAAGTTATTCAAAAAAGCCGAAGACACATCTACAAGAGGAAACAATTTAAAATTATTAGGGAGAGCGTATCTAGATACAACAAAAAATGTCTTCACTCACAGTGTAATTGATGCGTGGAACAAACTTCCAAATAAAGTAATAGACAGCTCCTCTATAGATACATTTAAGCAAAATCTACTCATACCACAGAAAAATTGGTATGGAGTAGGCAGCAGTTATCACCGTTATTATTTGTTCAGCTGAAGAGAGCGTTAGAAAAGAAAAAAAGTAAATAAACAAATAAACAATAATAATAATAAAAATCATCATTAAATATGTACATACTACTAAGGGTGATGGGTTGGATGATTCCAATTAACCCCAAAATGTACAGTACATGCTGCTAAGGCGAAGGGTTACATGAATTTTTTATTTTATTTTTTTTTTTTTCATTAGTTTCCAATCTTTCCTGTAAATTCCTTCCGAGGATTTCGAAGCCCAGCAAGGTTAATCACTTCCAACTTTTTCATGTACGTTAATTGCCGGAGGGACAGAGGGTGGGGAGAGAGCCTTCTTCTTTTCTATCCTTTCCTTCAACTTTCCTTTTCTATAGGATATGCCATCTCTACTAGAATTAAGTCCTGACCACCTCGTTTGGATCGTAAGGTCTGTGTTGCCAGTGTGTCTATGTAAATCTATGTAAATCTCTATCTCTCCCTCTCTCTCTCTCTATATATATATATATATATATATATATATATATATAATATATATATATATATATATATACTGTATATACCGGTATATATATATATATATATATATATATATATATATACCGTATATATATATACCGGTATATATATATATATATATATATACTGTATATACTGTATATATATTATACATACAATATAAGAAGCTGAAATAATATATCCATGCAGGAGTAGTATATACCATGAAAATCTTCTAGTGTTACTGATAATAAAAGAGTGCAAATTGTGATATAATAACTCAATAATAGCAAGAGAGGTAGATAATCGATAAATACATACAGACAAACAGTAAGCATAAGTTATACGAGAAACTTCAAGTTAAAAATGCTTGATTTATATTATTGATATAAACTTTACGAATACAGTCACAATAGTTTACCTTTAGAAGATGAAATGTAAGCAACAATTTCACCTTAACGCCTTAGTCGTAGTCCTGACCGAAATCAAACGAGTTTCAAAGCAAAGACTGTGATGAACACTCTCCATGAAAATGTTCAGTCATTCATTCCTCCCTTGGAATATCGAGCGAGACTTTCCTTTTCCTTCCCAGCGAGTGGCCTCTCATCAAGATTATTATAACAGTCTAAGGGTTCATCATTCGCATCCTTAAACTTGTGATAGCTCAATGAAATAACTAGTCATTTTAGCAACTAATGTGCTTGTTAGACAGTATGAGTGATGTTCTGTAATATGAAATACAACTCATATTCGTACCTGATATATAGCTGTCACAAATAAATGTTGAATTAGCACTGTTTTTGGCATAATTCAGCTTCTAAAACTACTCTGGCTTGGACACACACCCTCCCATACCAATCACATAGAGCACACTGATCTCAGTATGGGTCAAGCTGGTCAAGTAAGTATGGGCAAGCTGAGAACTTCTTGGAAGTGTTTGACAATAAGCGGTGGGTTGGTCCAACCAACTTAGCCGGTAATACCAATATGTACAGGTATTACCTGTAATAATTACCCGTAATAATTACCCGTAATATGGGCTATTTTTTTGTTATAGGTTATGCCTTTTTTTATAGGACGTATGGAAACGTCAGCCACAACGAAGGTGTTAAATCATTTCAGATTCAGTTTCAGATACTTCTATTGGAACTTTTGTGAATAATATAATAAGTCTGGCTATATACATCAAATAATAACAAAGCTATTTATGTTGGACACTCGTTTTTGTAAATACTAAAACGAAAGCAAAATCTACTCCTCCTGTCTCCCCTTGACCACTCTTGAGAATTGGGAGACCACTAGCCATCCATAGCCTCAATGGTGTCGTAGATCTCTCTCTCTCTCTCTCTCTCTCTCTCTCTCTCTCTCTCTCTCTCTCTCTCTCTCTCTCTCTCTCTCTCTCTTGCGATGTTTAGCCGGAGGAGGTGGAGGATGCGGAGAGCGCATTCTAATTTGTTGTCCAATTCTTTTACTCTAATCTGTTCCTGTCTAGTAGTATTAAGGCCGGACCACCTAGTATGGACCGCAAGGTCTGTGTGGTCTGATCTGTGTAACTCTCATTATGTTTATCTCCATATAATCCTGTTGATGCGTTACTCATTATCTCCATACATTGTCTAAGCGTATTTCTGCAGAGAGAAAGAGCCATTCGGAATATACTATCTCACAGATATTCCTGTTCATATCAAGGATATACTGTTATTCCAAGAGAAACAATGCTAAGTAAGAAAATACTCTCTAAGCTACTCTTTAGAGAGAGAGAGAGAAAGAGAGAGAGAGGGGGGAGGGGAGACTGACTGATCCATTGATAGCTATTGTGGTGGCACGGACTTCACTTCACAGATGTACTGTCTGCACCGTTTTTCCTACACCCTCTTAGTCACCGCTGTAGTTCTCTGCTGTGTATGCCTGTGTGTATCCAGGAAAATATATGACTTGTTCATGTGTGTGTGTGTGTGTATGTGTGTATGTATGAATGGAAATATAGGAACCACCTTTGCGTGTGTATGTAGGAAAATATATGGCCCGCCTCTGTGTTTGTGAATGTGTGTGTGTGGAAATATTTGGCGTGTGTGTGTGTGTGTGTGTGTGTGTGTGTGTGTGTGTGTGTGTGTGTGTGTGTGTGTGTGTGTCGCAATATACTAGCCTTGGGGATAAGTTTGTACTTGATTATATGTTTATGATTGCAGCTGTTCATGCTTAATGTGTGTTTGTTTTGGCGTTTGCATTTGTCCTGTGACGTAGGTCGTGGGCGTATACATATATTATATATTTATTATTTGCATTATTAACATTCCTGGTCTATGATTCTTCCTCACATAGTTATAGTGTATATATACTATGTGTGGAATTATTCCTTCATGTCAATAATAGCCAAACAAATATATATAATAATAATGATAATAGTACGTGACTTCAATGGGGTGCGAATCCTTACCGCCAAAACAGTGTCTTGGTTATTTACAATCGGCACGTTAGACCAATCAGCCAACCAGACCTGTGTGTGTACATGTTTATGTTTGTACTTGTGTTTGTATGCATGTACAGTGTACACTCGGTCCAATAAGTATCTGCACCCTTACGCTGATTATCTGGTGTGTACAGCTCGGTAGGGTTGGCATCTCTACCTACAGCTATACCACTCCCTACCTATACTACCTAAGATCTACTACCTACGACCTACGACCTATATTACCTATCTGTACACACCAGATAATCAGTGTAGGGGTGCAAATACTTTTTGGACAGAGTGTACCTTATATGTGTGTATATGTCTGTGTGTATGAAGGCGTGGGGTTAGTATAATAATGACTACACGCGTGTGTGTAGAGTATATTCTTAAA
>CM064580.1:34234380-34338660 GCA_032716605.1 Paralithodes platypus
AGTTGCGGAAGAGAGATGGTGGAAGATAACCCTCTAGTAAATCATCCTTTGTACTGTCCTTGCCTTAATCATCTCACTCGGTGCACTCTTCTCACTCTCACATTTATCTTGCTGGCACCGTTCATATTGACAGTGCCAGTTAATGTTCACCTACTTCATTATTGGGGGCTGTCCTTAACCCACTCGCCTCCTTTCCTTCAAGCACAAAGAACTGTCATTACAAAGGCATGCACTCGATATGCATTTGACTTCACACTCTTGCACACACACACACACACACACACACACACACATATACAAGCAAATTTATAGCATACAACAGATACTTTCTCTTCCTCTAAGTGAAGGCAAATTGAACTACCTACTGTACTGTAAATCGACCCAACCTTTACATCACACTGGAAAAAAAAATCTTGAGACAAATATAGTGAACTAAATATACACCCTCTGTTATGAGTAGAAATATTAGTCACTGTTTACTTGGGACCGTCTCTTTGTTTTGTGTTTACTGACGTGGCACCGCATTAGCAGGTTGGCAATATTTATGGCACCACTGAGTCACTAAATTGATAAAACAGATGAGGTCAGAAAGACTTTGCTTATGGCATTTATAGATCAGGATTTGCATTTGAGTCCGTCGTAATATCAGCTGTTATGAGAATATTTCAGGCAAGAATTACGTGAAAGTTTCCGAACACATATAAAGCGATGAGACAGTATCAGTAAAGTTTAAAAATAAATTGAGAAAATGCAAATAAAAAAAGTATAAGATAGGGCGACGAAACCTGAACAAACCCCTTCACTGGGTATTTGAAAGACATAATTAGGAATCTTGAATGAGGCACTAAAAAATATTATTATTAATGGAGAATACCTAGACAACCTCAGATTCACTGGTGATATAATTCAGTTCAACGATTCAAGGGAGGGTTTACAGCACATGATGGAAGATCTAAACAGAGAAAGCCTTAAGGTAAGCCTGAAAATCCATAGTTATGTTCGATAATCTTCTACAACGGCTACAATATAGAGATCGAAGATACGGCAATAGAAGCCATTGAAAAATAAATATACCTTGGTCAGTTTGTAAATACAAACAAACCTAATTTACGGTAGATAATTCAAGCAAAACTTAGGCTTCGGATTAAGTGCATAGTGTAAACAGAATTCGATTACCTCTTTTCTCAAAGTGAAATGTGTAAAACCAATGTGTCATCCATACATAGTTTATAGATCAGAAGCTGGAGTGTAACAAACTCTCTAGAATATAAACTTTACTTAGGAGTGGCCATACGGGAATGATAAAGATACGTCTTGGAATAACTTGGAGAGATAGGAAGAGAACCTCTTGGATAACAGAACAGACAAAAGTAAAAACCAAGCACATTACTCTAAAAACAAAAATTAGTCTTGGGCAGGTGATATGTTTCCAAGAAAGGATAACAGATGACCTAGCAAAGAGACAGTAAGGAAACCTAGAGATGGAGTTATATGAAGAGATTGACAAATAACCATTTGGAGGGTTTTGATCCGAAAGTTTACCGAGATGGGATGGAACAGGACTGGTTAACAATGTTCAGAAGTTGTTAAGAAGGCAAACAAAATAATTGGCTTTATAGGCAGGTCATTTGAGCATAAATCCAAAGAAGTTATCCTAACCCTTTACAATTCCTTAGTCCGCCCTTTTCTTGAATACTGCGTTCAATCCTGGTGCCCTTATTACCAAAAAGATATAAACAAGCTAGAACGAGTTCAACGTAGAGTTACCAAAATGATACCTAGCCTAAAGAACAAACCATACGAAGAGCGTCTTAGAGAATTATATCTATTTCCTTTAACCCAGCGCAGATTAAGAGGTGACTTAATTCAAGTGTTCAAAATCATCAAAGGCATCGACAATATGAACTGTAGTAAGTACTTCACTATCGACCAATCTAATTACACGCGGGGAAACGGGTGCAAAATTATTGGTAAATCTTTTAACTCACACGAATCTAAGAATTTCTTCTTCAATCGAGTTGTTAACTTGTGGAATGGGCTTCCACGAAACGTTATAAACTGCAGCACCGTTGATTCATTTAAACTCCGCCTAGACAAATATCTCGCATCAAACCCGCGACTGACTGCGTTTGTAAATGAATAACTTTATTTTATCCTCCCCTCAGTTACTAACCCATCTGTCCTCTACTAACTTCCTAATCCTGCCACGGACATTAGTTCCAGGGCAGTAATTCCCTTTCCAATGTTCCCTTACCCACTCTAAACCACTGTTTGGACACTTGATCCTCAGTGTTTTGGAGGACAAGCAACCTAGAAGGGTCACTAGATCTATTGTTGCTTGATTGCCTTTGTACTCCTTTGTACTCCTTTGTTACAGTGAAAAGGTTTGAAAGAAGCCTTTGTCCTGCAGTGGATTGATGATGTTGACGAAACTACTTGTGCACTAGAGTTACACGTACATCTTCTTCCATATATATTTGACATTCTCTCTCTCTCTCTCTCTCTCTCTCTCTCTCTCTCTCTCTCTCTCTCTCTCTCTCTCTCTCTCTCTCTCTCTCTCTCTCTCTCTCTCTCTCTCTCTCTCTCTCTCTCTCACACAGATAAAGACTGATAGTCCAGTCAAATTAGCTGATATTTCCCCGAACCCACCACTAATTGCAACAGAAACGAAACCTGTTGGGATTTGTTCAGTAGAGTACCCTTCATGATATACTAAAAGTCCCACAATTTTTTTTGAGTGGATCAATATTTTTATCAGGGTTGAACTTTTGGATTTCTGTATTTTCTTGTATTTTTTTTTTTTTTTTTTTGGATTTCATTTTTGGTGCATGTATGAAGTATAGGTAGTAATATTCATAACTACATGTATGTTTTCCCATAATGCCTCCCTGTCTTGAATAAGTTTGAAACCTGCCGCCTTCCCGATCCCGGGTGTGGTATCACACCCCAAGAAAGCATGCACAAAGAGAATATGCCTGCAAACCTGGACCCCAAGCTTATGCTTGATCGAATTAACACCCATGCACCTGACTTCTGCTCCTTTCTTTGGTTCAGGTCGGAAGTGGATGTCATGTTTATTTTCTCCTGCAAGGTGGATGAGGAGAACAAGTAGGTCTGTGTCATCTCCGACTATCACAGTTTCTCTGTCCTCAGAGATTCTCACTGCAGTTTGGACAATAAAAGTATCTGCATCCCCTCTGGCATGGATAGCTTCACAGCTTTCTTTGGCCAAGGCATCTCCCAAAAGTTCAAGAAAGCGTTGCTTGTTCTCTTTGTTTGAGAGGAATTCCTTCTTTTTTAACTGGAGTTTCGTGGACAGATGGAATGTCACCTTCCTACCCTCACACTCCACTCGACGCTGATGTGTGCTGTCTTTTGTTGAAGGTCCCGCCTCATAACCATCAAACACAACCACTGCCTGACCATAGTGTTTTGTAACATATCTGGTATAGTCCTGCAATATCTTGTCGTATGTTTCACCAAGTTGCCATGGAATGCGATGGAGAAGAGCACCTCCATCAAGGACGTATGTGATATTTTGACATGGTGCTGGGTTGTGTGGTACCTCGGACCAGATGGCGTCAGCTAGTTGTGCCTTCACAGCTTTCAGGAGCTTTCCCTTCCCTTCGAACAAGGCAGGGGGGTAGTTGCAGAGCTCATAGGTGAGGGCATTCGGAAGATCATTTGCCTGAGATCCTGCAATGATGAGTCGTTGAAACAGAAGAAGAGGATCAATCTGTACTTCCTCATCACCTATCTTGACTGCAGACTTAGAGTCAAAAGTCACAGCTTGGGCTTTCCTTTTGAAACTGTACTTGACCACATGTTGTCCAACCATTTTATTAAGAATGTCATATCCGATCCTTTTTACATCATCCACATTAACCTCGGAACCAGCCGAGATTCCGCTGACTATGTTGCGGAGGGATGAGTCTGCTTCGAATGGAGACCTCCAGTCAATGGAGGACAGCAATGTGCTACAGTCACTACTGTCCCTTGTTTGCCGAGCTTGTGATATGTCTTTATGCTGTTCACTCGTCTGGTATGTGATGGATGTCAGCTGTTGCATTGCCATGTTTACTTCTGCACAAACTGGCCTTGAAAGACACCAGACCAGTCTTTGGGTTTCCGTCATTCCCCTCCCTCTGGCGAGACCTCTACTCGTCTTCAGACTTCTCATAAGTGCCTGTTCGATCACCAGGTCTGGAGACAACCCTGCCCAGAAGCGGTCACTCCTCCTGACTACATGTAGTCCCTGGGTGAACTGTTGGTAGACATTGGGGTGTGTGTCTTCCAGTTTTGTCATTTTCTGCAGATAGAGGTGCAATGACGTACAAGTTATGGCCGGAGGCAGCTAAGTACGAAAGCATGGCTTGCATCGTCTCCAGATGGAGGGACCAATCTCCGATTCGTTCTGATTGCATGAATGACCTCATGATGTCTATCATCTCCATGTATTGCAGCCACAGACATGCAGTACGGTAGCTCGATTCCAACATGTCCTTGTGTGTCTCAAGTTTCTGTTGTAGATCCTGCAGGTACAAAGATGATTCTACATCACTGAGCGTGATTTCACCAGAGAGGAGATCATCATAGAGGTTCCCTATTGTCTCCAATTCCAGTGGCACATTGTCATTAGATAAAGACAACTTGATCCCCAACAGGCTGCTCAAGAGAAGTGTGTGAAGGACGGAATCTACAAGGAGATGACCACGAATGGCACGAGCAACTGCGTGTCCAGTGAGAATATGGGTAACAGTGTTCCCAGCGAAGATCACTTCCAAGATATCTTGAAGGCCTGTTCCTCTCATCAAGTGCCCAATGCTACCCAGAAAGCTCATTAGTGCGTGAAATCCCCCAAGTCTTAAAATAATCGGATGCAGATCACTGTCCTCTCCAGCACTTTCCACAATTTGAGTTGCCTTGAACCACAACGGCTGGTCAAAAGTGAGCACTGGTGTTGCTCCATAGCGCTTGGCATGCTCTGCAACGAAGTGTAAAGTTGAGTTGACACACGTCATGTCACTCGGGTTCATATCAATCATGGGAAGGAACATGGTGGATGACTGTCCTGGGTGGTCTCCGTTGTTTACCATTTGCATGTATCCCGACCATGCTGGTCTTGGTAACCGGACTGACAGGGACGTTTTCCACAGGAGATCTACCTTGGGGCTTTCCGTGTGTTTGGGTTCCTCTGGTAGAGCTTCATACTTGATATTAGCAAGTTCATCACCAAGTGATATGAATTTCTTAATGCTGATGTGTCCTACAGCAGCGATCTCCTCTGCTGTCACAGACACACGTTTTTACCACAGAGGTGACATCACATTTGGGTGTTACAACTGCCATAATACCCATTCCGTGGAATGTCCCAGAGCCGTCAAGAGTCCTAGTGTCATGATCCACGTTGTCGGCCACATATTGAACAGACTGCCCAGGGAGGAACTCTGGAATGTCCAATCCCTGGTTGACAGCTGCACTCCGTTCATATTTTTGCACCTCTGAATATGAACTACAGAATCCATGGGCATTCAGTGTGTCAATCAGAAATCTTGAGGCAAAATGCGAATGCATTTGCACACCTAGACCTAATTGCAATGGTGCAGTCATAACTCTGGGGCGGGCAGCCTGCATTAATGGTTGAATATTAATATAGGCCTAAAGACAGACCTTATGGGAAAACATACATGTACTTATGAATATTACTACCTATACTGATGTCATACATGCACCAAAAATGAAATAAAAAAAATAAAAATAAATAAAAAAAAAAAAAAATATACAGAAATCCAAAAGTTCAACCCTGATAAAAATATTGATCCACTCAAAACAATTTGTGGGACTTTTCGTATATCATGAAGGGTACCCTACTGAACAAATCCCAACAGGTTTCGTTTCTGTTGCAATTAGTGGTGGGTCCTGGTGTACATTGACTGGACTATGAGGTGGATTGAGTATATAACTGCCATGTACTAACCTATGAACCTGATGTGCTTGGAGGCTGAATTGAATGAGGGAGTGTTAGGTGTTTGTTGTTCCTTAAGCGTGCATATTAATTCTTTCAGTATACAATGACGTTATTTTTACTATTATCCTGGCTTTCAGAAGACAATTTTATTTAGTTAGGACGCTGAGAGACCCATAGGGACTGGTTCTTCCTAATCTGTATAAAATCGTCTAATTTTAGTCGGAATACATACATACATACATACATACATACATGCGATGGTCTAACGTCGTTTTCCATCAGTCAAAAGGTGAATGTTGTATAGATGTGCACAACAAACTCACTTGCTCTCATGTCCCGACTTTGACTCTTGTGAATTCTCAACTCTGGTTCAAACTTTCCTGTCACTCTCAAAATATATATTTATGTGCTGTCTATCTATCCCCTAACTCTACTAACTTACCTAAATTATTTTATTATCTTATTTTTAAAGTGGAACACTTTCTATCCAGCTCTCCCTTCTCTGAAATCTCTTCTTGGGCGAGGTCAACATTCACCACCGCCAATGGTTCTTTCCTCAATTCACTGACCAACCTGGTGGACAAGCATACTTCTTTTCAGTCGTAAATTACCTACAGTAGAGCAGTTAGTCCAGCACCCTACTCGTATCTCTGCCCGCCTCCGTCTCCGTGGGTTCTTCACCCCCGCACAGCTCCTTGTTCTGTATAGGGGCACAGTGCGCCCATGTATCGAATATTGTTCGCATGTGTGAGGAGGTTCCACCCATACCTCACTTTTTGAAAGGGTGGAGTCAATAGCATATCTTCTTATCAATTCCCTACACCTCTCTCTACACGCCGCAATGTTGCATCTTTCTCAATCTTCTACCGCTAGTACAATAATCAATGTTTTTCAGAGCTTTCTCAATGTATATCTCCTCCCTTACTGAGAGCAGGGGGCACCCGCCTTTCAACACATTCCCAGTCTTATTATGTCCAATTCTCTAACCCAAGAGTGAACTGCTTTTCCCAGTCTTTATTCTAGTAAGCTTTGGAACTATTTCCCTTAATCTGTCTTTCTCTCATTTTATGATTAACCTGTTTCAAGCTCCGTGTGACATTTAGCCTCTAACGTACCTTCAATTTGGCTCTCATTTCATTCTTTCAACTTTGGGAGGAACACTTGTTTCGGGCACCTTTGCGCTTTGAATTCTTCATACATAGATTCCGCTTGTATTCTGTGCTTCACCAGCCATCCTGTCCATCGTCCGTCGTCCAGCGTTTTTAGTCCTTATTCTGTGTGTCCAGAAACTTCTCCTGGAGTGCGTGATGGATTTTCACCCAGTTTCGCAGGCACATCCAGTTTGTAAATGCAATAGTCAGTCAAAACAAATGTCTAAGTCAATCAATGGTCAAGGTCAAAAGTTGAGGTCCTACATTTGGTCAATATTTGCATATTTTAGGTTTTTACTCAGACTTCACCATTTGCACTATACTAGTTGCTGTATATATTGATATTATGTTGATCCAATTGCAGATAAATATTCCAATGGTTAATTTTCAAGATCAAGGTCAAAAGTCAACATAAGATTTTGACTATAAAAACAAATCGGGAAACTCACTGTGTTTGTTGCTCTTAACATACATAACATATTGGTCAAATTTCTTATACATTGTATAAAGGTCAAAGGTTAAAGCAAAAGATTAATAATTTTCCCCTCCTAGACCACTTGGATTGTCACCAAATATAATAGGCAAATTCGGTTGATTACCGCAATGATCACTCCATATAATATATACGGTATATTGTATATGTACTCGAATGCCAAGGTCAATGGTCATGTTCACAGATTATGACAACTCTGTTATTTTTAGGCTTTGACTCAAATTTCACCATATCCATCATATTATTTAATGCTAATGTTGGTATTATGCTGACCAAATCTTGGATTAATATTCCAATGGTTAAGATAGAAGGTCAAGGTCAAAGTATGATTTTTTGTCTTACCTATACTTACTGATAGATTCTCACTAGGCTATACATATCATATACCGGTATAAATTAAATGCCTAGACTATTGTTATGCCCCCTTCCTCCCCCCCCCCTAGTTTATATATATATATATATATATATATATATATATATATATATATATATATTTATTATTATTTTGTAATTATTATTTTTTATTTTTTTTGGGGGGGATAGGGGTTAGTGTCGATGAGGTGAGGTAAGGATATGTGTTGTTACCTTATTGTTTCCCCCACGTTACAGCATGGCTGTGTTCTCTTTCACAACAACCTATATACTCTGGGGCTCACTGGCTCTGATACTGGTGGTGGGGGAGGGTATAGCCGCTGTCACACGAGCGCTTTTTCCGTAAATTTTCCATGAGCAAGTTTTTTCTCTTATTATCTTGGGACTTTTTCGCACTGGTATCGGTAACTAGACTGATGGTAGATTATGGTAGGCAGCCGAATTCTGATAAAGTGTAATGTTTTAAGCTTCCAGACCATAAATGCCCGTAAAAATTGGTCGAAAAATGGCTTTTGTGACTCCGGCTTTAGTCTGTGTGTGTGTGTGTGTGTGTGTGTGTGCGCGTGTGTGCGAAATTTTCTGGCTAAGATCCTGGTGGTTAGGCAGTGTGTGTGGATTTTTCTCAGTATGTGTGTGTGTGTGTATGCATGGTATGCCTTGTGGTTTAGTCTAGTAAGACAAAGGCTAGGGGAGCACACCCTGAGAGAAAAGCAGACGTTGGGGTCACGTCCTGGCGGTTTCCGACAAACTGGAATCCCGGCAGTCCCCTGCAGTATTGAGCAGGAGCTGGTCGTCTTGGGTCACCCCCTTGCCATCAGCAACCCCTGTTCAGTACCAAGATAGTGAAGTCGGAACTGCGCACCTCCTTCGGCACTCTAAACTCTTCTATGCGCAGGTTTTCTCTTCCTGCTTTGCAGGAAGGGAACGTCATCATCGGACTACGATGGACTACCATAAGCTAAGCTAAGCATGGGTTAGTATGTGAGTGAAAGAGAGAGAGAGAGGTAGTGGCGTAATGGAACACTGGTGCCATCATCTTAATATCTGGCATTCATATCCCACAGTTAAATGATATCTTATAATAACACTATGATGCGATCTATATTGGGAAAAGGTGGGAAAAGATAAAGCAAAAATACTGTGTTAAGGGGGGTGACCTGCTGTTTGTTATTTCTGTCCTGTTCTCTCTTTCTCTGGCTTGTATCCATTCGGCCCCATTCAGCCAACTATTTTAAGACGTTTATCCCCATCTAGGTGTCGATTTCTTCCTGGCGAGCGATAGCGAGCCATCATTATATGAAGAAATCCGGCTTTGCCGGAGACATTTTTCTATCGAAAAATTTACAAATTTAGCCTGCTGTCAAACAAAAATAAAAAATATGCTGGCTCGCTACCGCTCACCAGTAAAAAAATAACACCTGGATGGGGATAAACGTCTTAAAACAGTAGGCTGAATGGGGCCAAATGGATACAAGCCAGAGAAAGATAGAAAAGGACAGAACAAAAACAGGTCACCCCCTTAATACTTAACAAAGAGCCTGATAGAGAATGGGTAGTGCGTACTATTGTCACCACCTGCTAACTACGACCACGTTCCATCGACTTAAGGGCAGGTTATTAGTTTGTTCCCTAGACCTCCATCAAGCTTAAGAATATACCCCCAAGGCTTCCTTTCGAGATAAAAGTGTACATTTTTCGGTAGAAAAATGTCCCGCCTCCTAAATTACAGGCTCTCTATCGCTCGCCAGGAAAACATCGACACCAAATAGCAAGAAACGTCGTAACATTGATATGAATGGAGCGAAAAGTCTGAAAATCGTCAAACTAATGGGGCGAACATCTAAAAATGTCAAAACTAATGGGGCTAAACATGAGGGAGAAGGGGTACAGAAAAATAAAATAAAATGTGGCCTTAACCGGTGTCACACGAGCAACAATAGCGGCGGATGGTATCGGAGTTTTGTTTCTCATAATAATAATTAGAGTATCTTGATAAACCTTTACTATTAACCCCTTCAGCACGATAACGTATTTTACCTCTAATTTGGCTAAGCTTAGACGATTATGTGCAGTTTAAGAAGGACCTATTTTATTACAGAGGATTTATTGATAACTGCTGCCAATACTGACCATGAAAAGAATGCCTCTCCCCCTGAAGGGAAAGGTGTATGCCTCATTTGTTAGACGTGCAATGACGTATGCCTCAGAAACATGGGCCGTTAAAGTAGAGGATGTCAACAGAATGGAACGTAATGAGATGAGAATGGTGAGATGTATGTGTGGGGCCAGGCTGCAGGATAGAATAACAAATGATGAGCTGAGGAGACGTTTAGGTATAAAGAGTATCTGCGAGGAGATGCGTACAAGTAGACTGGGATGGTATGGACATGTGGAGAGAATGGATGAACAAAATTGGGTGAAAAGATGAAGGTCTGTGGTTGTGGTTGGAGCTGCACCAAGGGGTGGACCGAGGAAGACCTGGGATCGGACTATACGTGCCGACTCTCAAATCCAAAAACTTGACACGTGAAGCAGCCCTTAACAGGATTGCCTGGAACGCCAACATTAGGACAAGAGACTGAAACTGCACGTATGTGTGGAACACTCAGTCTTAAAATTGTATGTATGTATATCCCTCTGAGTCCTAGATGTATAATATCAGCTAAAGAAAATAATCTAATGGTAACCAGTATAAGATGAAATGTACGTCATCGTGGTAAGGGGTTAATTATTGAATTAAGTATGGCTATGCAGTTTTATGAGGTACAGTTGTTCAAATAAGTCGTGTCGCCGCTGTCATTACGTTTTGCTCTCTGTGAGCTGTATTAATGTCTTTCGGATGTTGACTAGGATGTGTATATATAAGGACATATTTGTATATCTCACTCGAAACGATAAATTAATGCTTAGATAGTGCTGATGTCAATTATTGATCGAAATATACATCACTTATTTAGCCTACTATATATGACTCAAATCCTGCAATAATGGATATGAAATACTTTGACAATTAATGCCCCGTACAGCAATATTCTGACTCAAATTATGTGGTTCCGATACATCCTCCACTAAAGCTAGTGTAACATTATACCCTGTTCCAAGTAAGTGTGCCAAAAATCTTGAACATTAACCTCTATAACTCACAAACAACTAGAGTAATCCAGCTAATACTTCTACCATTTGGAAAGAATCAGGCAGAGCATAGGTGTGGAAATATACAACCCATTTGCTCTAACCCATTTTTAAGTTACAGAGGTTCACGATTTCTAGACTACTTACGTGGAACAGGGTATAGCAGGTTTATTGGCGAACTGTACTGAATTGGCGAGTCTGGAATCCGCGACAAATTCTTATATACATTTTTGACATTCGTGTTTTATGATATTGGTATACTGTACATGATTACTCGATAATATCAGCAACAAATTCCAATGCAGTTAAAATCTGAATTAAATAGACCAACAGACTTCACTTGAGTACATTATTGACTCCTAAGGTGCTCGTGAGTACAAAATGAAGGAGGAATACATAAAAAAATAAGACTACAAAATGAGGGAGGAATACACACAAAGACGAGTACAAAAGGAGGGATGAATACATAGAAAGATACGTAAAAAATTAGGGCGGAATACATAGAAAGATAAGTACAAAATGAGTGAAGAATACATAGAAAAATAAGTACAAAATGAGTGAGGAATACATAGATGGATAAGACTACAAAATGAGGGAGGAATACATAGAAAGATAAGTATAAAATGTGGGAGGAATACATAGATGGATAATACTACAAAATGAGGGAGGAATACATAGAAAGATGAGTACAAAAGGAGTGAAGAATACATAGAAAGATGAGTACAAAATGAGGGAGGAATACATAGAAATATAAGTACAAAATGAGGGAGGGATACATAGAAAGATATGTACAAAATATGGGAGGAATACATAGAAATATAAGTACAAAGTATTTAGAAAGATAAATACAAACTATGTCCAGGTGAGTCCCTTTAACACTATCTGGTTTCACGTTTTGTGGGTTATTATAATATCCTGTATATTTTGTATTGAGGATTTAGTTTGCTTATGCCATTTTCAAGCAATGTATTTTAGCTCGCCCTCGAGGCTACCAAAACGCCTTCCAAGATTTCATTCAAACTTAAACTAACCCCTGAGTACCAGCGACGTGTTTTGCATTTTGTTCTGGTTTCATTTAGACGATATTATGCAGGTTAGGAAGGATCTGTGGTAATTAAAAGGGTTGGGTGAGATAGTTTGAAGCCTTATTATTGCTAGAGATCATTCCTATGCTGAATTAAATCATCTAATTGTTGCCAGAATATGATTAAAAGGAGGTCCCTGGTACTGAACTGATTAAAAAAAAAACACACACAAAAAAAAATCCTAATCAAGCTACATTTGTTTTGATTTTTTCAACAAGCAAATATCCTGGCCGATGGCCGATTTCTTCTAACTTACAGGCTCGGTATCGCTCGTCCAGAAAAAATACGACATCTTAATGAGTGAAGTGTCTTATTATCGACAACTTGATGGGGTGAAACGTCTTACAATCTCTAAACTAATGGAGCGCAACAGGTGAAACCCGGAAAGATCTCCCACGGACCAAATAGGGTTAAGGATAATGGAAGATGAGATAAATGAGATAAACATATTATAGAGAGGAGAACATGGAAAGCAGGAAAGTGCAGAGAACGATAGGGAAGAAGAAGAAGAGTAGGAAAGAGGGGAGACAAAGAAAACGAACATGTCAGGGTGTCAAACTGGAGCAATTTTGTTTGAAGACTTGAATTAATATGAAAAGGAATACAAGAAAATTAACACAAAATAGCAATGCTTTGGTAATTTCTTCACTTCCAAAGATATAATTTGAACTATATACCATAATTATATATCTACATATACATTGATAAAGGCTAAAATTAATGGGCTTGGCTTACATATGACAGCCTGCAAGCAAGACTGAGTGCTTTGGAATGAGGGTAGGGCTGGGGACATGTCAAGAGTAAGACAAGCATGGATAAAGGATGAAAGAAAAAAAGAAAAATGTCGTTGGATAGAAGAGAAAAGGCTTGGAGAATTTAAAGAGGAAGATAATTATATAATACGATAAACACATATGAGGAATACAATATTGAATAGCGGAAACAATATATGTTCTAAAAATATTTAAATTTTGAAACGTCAGTTAACAATAGATTTTCTACATATAAATATATAATGATTAGTAAGGTCCCTACACAGACCCCGTAGGATGGATCAGAACATATGAAACTAAGTTAGAATAATAGATGCCAGGATAACAAGAGTGAAACCTGTAGAAGCAACTATAAAATATATGACCAATTCAGTCGGCCAAAGTATGTAATGGTGATAACACAGTATACTTTACTGTACTCATTGTACAATAGACTGTTATAGTCAGTGATATCATTGTACAATAGACTGTTATAGTCAGTGATATCATTGTACAATACACTGTTATAGTCGGTGATATCATTGTACAATAGACTGTTATATTCAGTGATATCATTGTACAATAGACTGTTATAGTCGGTGATATCATTGTACAATAGACTGTTATAGTCAGTGATATCATTGTACAATAGACTGTTATAGTCAGTGATATCATTGTACAATAGACTGTTATAGTCGGTGATATCATTGTACAATAGACTGTTATAGTCAGTGAAATCATTGTACAATAGACTGTTATAGTCAGTGATATCATTGTACAATAGACTGTTATAGTCGGTGATATCATTGTACAATAGACTGTTATAGTCAGTGATATCATTGTACAATAGACTGTTATAGTCAGTGATATCATTGTACAATAGACTGTTATCGTCGGTGATATCGTTATACAATAGACTTATAGTCAGTGATATCATTGTACAATAGACTGTTATAGTCAGTGATATCATTGTACAATAGACTGTTATAGTCAGTGATATCATTGTACAATAGACTGTTATAGTCGGTGATATCATTGTACAATACACTGTTATAGTCAGTGATATCATTGTACAATAGACTGTTTTAGTCAGTGATATCATTGTACAATAGACTGTTATAGTCAGTGATATCATTGTACAATAGACTGTTATAGTCGGTGATATCATTGTACAATAGACTGTTATAGTCAGTGATATCATTGTACAATAGACTGTTATAGTCAGTGATATCATTGTACAATAGACTGTTATAGTCAGTGATATCATTGTACAATAGACTGTTATAGTCAGTGATATCATTGTACAATAGACTGTTATAGTCAGTGATATCATTGTACAATAGACTGTTATAGTCGGTGATATCATTGTACAATACACTGTTATAGTCAGTGATATCATTGTACAATAGACTGTTATAGTCAGTGATATCATTGTACAATAGACTGTTATAGTCAGTGATATCATTACAATAGACTGGTATAGTCGGTGATATCATTGTACAATAGAATGTTATAGTCAGTGATATCATTGTACAATAGACTGTTATAGTCGGTGATATCATTGTACAATACACTGTTATAGTCAGTGATATCATTGTACAATAGACTGTTATAGTCAGTGATATCATTGTACAACAGACTGTTATAGTCAGTGATATCATTGTACAATAGACTGTTATAGTCGGTGATATCATTGTACAATAGACTGTTATAGTCAGTGATATAATTGTACAATAGACTGTTATAGTCGGTGATATCATTGTACAATAGACTGTTATAGTCAGTGATATCATTGTACAATAGACTGTTATAGTCGGTGATATCATTGTACAATAGACTGTTATAGTCAGTGATATCATTGTACAATAGACTGGTATAGTCAGTGATATCATTGTACAATAGACTGTTATAGTCGGTGATATCATTGTACAATAGACTGTTATAGTCAGTGATATCATTGTACAATAGACTGTTATAGTCGGTGATATCATTGTACAATAGACTGCTATTGTCGGTGATATCATTGTACAATAGACTGTTATAGTCAGTGATATCATTGTACAATAGACTGTTATAGTCGGTGATATCATTGTACAATATACTGTTATAGTCAGTGATATCATTGTACAATAGACTGTTATAGTAAGTGATATCATTGTACAATAAACTGTTATAGTCGGTGATATCATTGTACAATAGACTGTTATAGTCAGTGATATCATTGTACAATACACTGTTATAGTCAGTGATATCATTATACAATAGACTGTTATCGTCGGTGATATCATTGTACAATAGACTGTTATATTCAGTGATATCATTGTACAATAGACTGTTATAGTCAGTGATATCATTGTACAATAGACTGTTATAGTCAGCGATATCATTGTACAATAGACTGTTATCGTCGGTGATATCATTGTACAATAGACTGTTATAGTCAGTGATATCATTGTACAATAGACTGTTATAGTCAGTGATATCATTGTACAATACACTGTTATAGTCAGTGATATAATTGTACAATAGACTGTTATAGTCAGTGATATCATTGTACAATAGACTGTTATAGTCAGTGATATCATTACAATAGACTGGTATAGTCGGTGATATCATTGTACAATAGAATGTTATAGTCAGTGATATCATTGTACATTAGACTGTTATAGTCGGTGATATCATTGTACAATACACTGTTATAGTCAGTGATATCATTGTACAATAGACTGTTATAGTCAGTGATATCATTGTACAACAGACTGTTATAGTCAGTGATATCATTGTACAATAGACTGTTATAGTTGGTGATATCATTGTACAATAGACTGTTATAGTCAGTGATATCATTGTACAATAGACTGTTATTGTCGGTGATATCATTGTACAATAGACTGTTATAGTCAGTGATATCATTGTACAATAGACTGTTATAGTCGGTGATATCATTGTACAATAGACTGTTATAGTCAGTGATATCATTGTACAATAGACTGTTATAGTCAGTGATATCATTGTACAATAGACTGTTATAGTCGGTGATATCATTGTACAATAGACTGTTATAGTCAGTGATATCATTGTACAATAGACTGTTATAGTCGGTGATATCATTGTACAATAGACTGCTATTGTCGGTGATATCATTGTACAATAGACTGTTATAGTCGGTGATATCATTGTACAATAGACTGTTATAGTCGGTGATATCATTGTACAATAGACTGTTATAGTCAGTGATATCATTGTACAATAGACTGTTATAGTCGGTGATATCATTGTACAATAAACTGTTATAGTCGGTGATATCATTGTACAATAGACTGTTATAGTCAGTGATATCATTGTACAATACACTGTTATAGTCAGTGATATCATTGTACAATAGACTGTTATCGTCGGTGATATCATTGTACAATAGACTGTTATATTCAGTGATATCATTGTACAATAGACTGTTATAGTCAGTGATATAATTGTACAATAGACTGTTATAGTCAGCGATATCATTGTACAATAGACTGTTATCGTCGGTGATATCGTTGTACAATAGACTGTTATAGTCAGTGATATTATTGTACAATAGACTGTTATAGTCAGTGATATCATTGTACAATAGACTGTTATAGTCAGTGATATCATTGTACAATAGACTTATAGTCAGTGATATCATTGTACAATAGACTGTTATAGTCGGTGATATCATTGTACAATAGACTGTTATAGTCAGTGATATCATTGTACAATAGACTGTTATAGTCGGTGATATCATTGTACAATAGACTGTTATAGTCAGTTATATCATTGTACAACAGACTGTTATAGTCAGTGATATCATTGTACAATAGACTGTTATAGTCGGTGATATCATTGTACAATAGACTTATAGTCAGTGATATCATTGTACAATAGACTGTTATAGTCGGTGATATCATTGTACAATAGACTGTTATAGTCAGTGATATCATTGTACAATAGACTGTTATAGTCGGTGATATCATTGTACAATAGACTGTTATAGTCAGTGATATCATTGTACAACAGACTGTTATAGTCAGTGATATCATTGTACAATAGACTGTTATAGTCGGTGATATCATTGTACAATATACTGTTATAGTCAGTGATATCATTGTACAATAGACTGTTATAGTCAGTGATATCATTGTACAATAGACTGTTATAGTCAGTGATATCATTGTACAACAGACTGTTATAGTCAGTGATATCATTGTACAATAGACAGTGATATCATTGTACAATAGACTGTTATAGTCAGTGATATAATTGTACAATAGACTGTTATAGTCAGTGATATCATTGTACAATAGACTGTTATAGTCAGTGATATCATTGTACAATAGACTGTTATAGTCGGTGATATCATTTCCATTCCAAAACTGTTTACAAAATACTACGGTATCCATATATTTTTTATGATTCAAGTTTAGAACTAATTATAGAAAAAGTACTAGCTTTGTCTATATACTGGCAATCCTGCAAGTGGCATTAAAGTGCAGACAAAATTATTGATAAACAACAGAAACTAAAGTTAGCTTTCGATTTAACATTAATTTAAAATTTTCTCACCGTGATTTTAGGTGATTGTTTGCATTTTGCTGATACTGTAGGATCGTAACGGCCTCCTGAGATCATCTGTCGAGGTCCAAGGAAGGTATTCACTTAACGAGAGGTATACTGAGCCTCTAGAATGCTAGGCTCACGATAAGTGGAACGACGGGGGATCCTTGTACAGTACTACGGTCGTTAAGGGGGGTCACCGGCTTTGTTTTATCTTTTTCTCCTTTTCTCACTTTCCCTGGTTTGTATCCATTCGACCCCATTCAGCCAACTGTTTTAAGAAGTTTATCCCCTTCTAGGTGTTGATTTTTTCCTGGCGAGCGATAGCGAGCCAGCATTGTATGGAGAAATCCGGCTTCGGCGGAGACATTTTTCTATCGAAAAATATACAAATGTAGCTTGCTGTCAAAACAAAAATATATATATGCTGGCCCGCTACCGCTCGCCAGGAAACTATTGACACCTGGATGGGGGTAAACGTCTTAAAATAGTAGGCTGAATGGGGCCGAATGGATACAAGCCAAAGAGAGAGGGAGAAAAAGAGAATAAAAGCGAGGTGGGCTCCCTTAACAAGTTAGGTGGTCTGTATCGTAAGTATCTGAGCCAAGACCATGAATCAAAACGTTTAACCTACAATAAAGCGCTACAATAATTCATGTGAGCTGATGAGTATTATAATATTACTTAAGTTAGGGAGATTTGCAAACCAATGTTGACTTACAGTATATCATCAAATTTGCCTTCAATACTCTCGTTTACCTATTATTTGTTTAGCAACATCACTTATCATAAATTGTGCGTTCATGTGCAATTGTATATAATAATTAGAGATACAGGTTAACTGAACATAGTAGCTGATGTATGGATTTTGAACGTTGATCTGAATGAGCTGCGCTTTCAATGCTGGAAATACTTAGCCCACTCAGACCCTCTCATGTCCAATCTCATTAGAAATAAATTGGATTGCCATATTGACTGAAAATGAACTAGTATAATACTATATCAAATATAGGTTTTGTATCTGCATAACTAGCGTGCACAAGACTTTCAAATGAGTACAATAAGTGTTCTTGAAAAAACAAAGAAGAGCCCCCAAAACATGATTATATTGTTTTTCTTTATTAATTCCAATAAATATATCTGTCATATTTAAAAAAATATTGAATTTGTTACTCAGACATATACTGTAAGTACCTCCCTCTGGAAGATGCTTCACCCGTTATAGGCATCGTGGAGAATATACCGTATAAAACACTAGTGTAAAATATTAACCTTTATCACTAATTTCAAGCTCATGTTCAATATCATATTTCCTGTAGGATAGAGAGGAATATAGAACCATCACCCAACCTCATACACCCAGCTGACAGACTATTCATGATAAAATTAGTACTCGTTAGTGACGTATTGATCTATCACTCTTTCAACTTTGTGGGAGACATTTGTTACAGGCAGCTTTTCTATTTGTTTCCTTAATACACATAGAAAAACACATAAAAAACAGAATGTCAGCAAAGGCTCTGGGGAATATTTTTTCAAACCCCCATCTTCCATTTTTCTTACCGTCTCTCCGGAACAAAATAGAGGAGTTCACCATCAAAATAAGCTTTCCCTCAAAGCCAATGAATGAAATACAAAGGGAATACCAAACCCACTCATCAAGACTTCCCTTGCCCACCTAAGAAGAAGGAAAATGAGACCTGACATCTTACCGAAAGATCTCCCCCCCCCCCCCCCCAACCCCTCCCCCCAGCCAGCTAGACCTCACCTTCCTGAGCCTTGGCAACAGACACAACTGCCCCAATATCACAAAAGGAGACCTCCTTAACCTCACCTCCAAGGCCAGCAGGAGGAGCAAGAAATCTAAGGTAGAACGGATGAGGGAGTTGTTCGGCATTTCTCCCAGCGGGAAGAAGGAAACGGGTTCCATACATATATATATTATTTGTTTCTATATTCCAACTTACTCCCTCTCGGGCATAGGCTGAGAGCCTGTACATTCAACCGCTGTACATTCAATGGTGAAGCCTGTGAGGTCTCGTTCTAGTCTAGGGAGTGAGACATGTGAAGCACTTAGAGCTGCAACCAGCCTTTGCCTTCGCAAGATGCACGGCGCTTGGTTGTCCACTCATGGCTCGAAGCAGCCCCATCTCTGGAGGTGCCTCGCCTTCGTGCTTCACTGTATCACCCCCTAGACTCGGACCCTCACTCTCAGAACGCCACCTATTGAGCAATTAACTCACTAGGCATTGCCCCCCTGCAGCATATTTTGAATATGGGAATATTCTTTGGTCTGTAATACCAACTACTACTTATGAGTATCAGCCTGTGAGACTAGCCGAGTGGCCTGTAATACCAGCCACTTCTCTCCCTGGCCATGACGAGAAGAAGAAAGAAGAAGATAATATCCCCTGTCGTGACGAGAAGAAGAAGAAAGAAGAAGAAGACGGACAACGACCAATCCTTGACCCCCCTCTTTCCTTTCTCTGAGAAATCAGAGATAGCCTACACCCCATTACTTACCTGCCGCCCCCGGGAAAGTGTTAAAGTTTTATTAAGCGAGTTACCATAGTATTGTATTTGTTCTTATTACGGGACCCCTACTTAACCTAAATAACTAAATATAAGTCACGACTATCCTTGCCACTTGCCTAATACACTTATAACTTGAATCACACACAAATAAATTATTCACCTAATTCCCCCCGAAATCTAGTCTATCTCTTGCAGGTTTTATCCATCTATCCTATATACAGTATATAGCGTACTCTTGTATCAAGTCTTTTACTTAGTCATTCACATTATTGTACTACTGTTATTCTATAATGTTCAGGCTACTTTTAATGTAAATAAACTTATATAACCTGTACTCATGTAGCTGTGCTATAGTTAAGTCCCTCCAGTTGACGACCCTAAGCCATAAAGGAACAATTAATGCTTATCAAAGCAGAGCATTATAGTGAGTACTGTGTATAAATAATATAAAATGTATTATTCATCATCTGTTAGCCACACAAAACTCTGAATCACATATCCGTATAAGGCCCAAAACTTGTCAGGTATTATTATGAAGCTTTGTAAGTGCCAAATGTATTAAAACTGTCTAGAGATTTATGTTCTAATTGTTGGGGGAAGGGGGAAAGTAATATTAATTTTAATTAAGGTTCTAAATACCGATATACAGATACGCTCTCAACCATTGCATTCTAATTAACATGTATGATATTACTTTATATATATCTACAAATTTTGCAGATAGATGTGTGAATAATCCGCACGCAAAGTCAGTAAATAATATTTACTATCTCCTGTTAATTGTAAGTAGGCCAGAAATCGTGACTCCTAATTACCTATGTAACTCGAAAAAAGCTAGACCAAATTATATGTAAATTTCCACACCTTTTCCCTGGCAACCTCATCTCGAATGGCAGAAATATTAAGCTCGATTACTGTAGTCATTTTTTAATTATAGAAGTTATTGGTTAAGATTTTTGGACTAACTATAATGAATGCTGTATCGTATTTTGCATCAATAGTATAATTATCTGTTGGTGCGATGTATAAGGTGTTGATTTTCGGTGTGAGCATCCTGGGTTCGAGTCCACGGACTGCCACATGTGTTTGTAAATTTCATTAATCGATTTTAGGAGTATGGTTGGTTGTTGGAAGGAACATAATAATTGATATTGGTTCAGGAGTAATTTATCGAGAGGACTTCCCTAATTGGTTAAGGCCCCATTAATTGCTCTTTCCATTCACATATGCGTAGCCTACGTGAGTTGCAGTTGGGATGTGTGTACATGCTTAGATTTATATGCAGGATTCGAAGTTGCATAATAAATCGTAGGCAGTGTCCACCAACCTTTAACTGTCTTCGTGGTGCGATGTATAAGGTGTTGATTTTCGGTGTGAGCATCCTGGGTTCGAGTCCACGGACTGCCACATGTGTTTGTAAATTTCATTAATCGATTTTAGGAGTATGGTTGGTTGTTGGAAGGAACATAATATTTATGATTATTATTAATATTATTATTAAATTATTTAAGCCTACAGCGGGGAATCACTATTGGAATCGTTCGTCCCCGCCCCCCCCCCCCCCCCCCGCCCCTTATTATATATATATATATATATATATATATATATATATATATATATATATATACATATATATATATATATATTCTTTCAATTATGCTTGCGCTTCGTTTTTACGCAATATTTCCGGAACCGCTCTGTTGGATCCTGGCCAAATTGCTCCATCTTCATTGGCATGAAGGGGACACGGCCTGAAGTGACAGGGATATTTGTCATGTGTACTGGGTATCTGGCCCATGATGTTGCAGACCAGTATATTGCATCGGCTGGGAGGTTCAGGGGAGGCGTTGAGATGAAGCATGTGAAGAGCAGCTGGATCGCCCATAATTCCGGTGTCCCTATAGAAGGGGGAGGTGTTGTGATTGGTGGCTGCCAAGCGATCAGTCTTGCATGCATCCCCAACAATAATATTATGATGGTTCAATTCAGTTCGGGGATAGATATGAACACTAAAGATCAACACTTGTTCCCTAAAGTGTACAGTCAATATCAATAGTTCACCAAAAAACCTTGGTGGTGTGTGTAAAATCTAAGGAGAGGGACGTTATCTGAACACTTCTAGTACGTAAAACAAATCGTAATAGTCACACGCTATTAGAAGTGCAAGAGGATTGTCAAGGGAAAGTGATAGTAACTGAAAATTACATAGTTAAATAAAGCATTATTTTGGACGAACTATTGATTTTGCCTGTACGATTGGTTATAACCAGTTGTATTATATATACCGGTACTTGCGTCCCTGCTTGGAGCCAATATGTCGGGCGAACATGACGTGTCGGGGTTGAGGAAGGAGAGACAGCTGTTATATTACTTGTTTACAACGTCACTAATATTCAACCAGTTTCTTCACACAGTCTGGATGCCGTGTGACCCGATTTACATATAAACCCCTTCAGTATACGGTGGTGTCATTCTGCTTTGATTCTGGGAAATATTAGACGATTTTATGGAACTTAAGAAGGAAATTTAGGCATCATATATTTTGTTGTTGTTGTTCCCCAAGCTGCCTGGCCGAACAGAATTCTTCTTAAGCAGAGTAAACTCGTCAAATGATAGCCATAATCAAAGAAAGGCAAACCTCACCGTATATCTAAAGAATTAACATACACTGACACTATTTCGAGAAACAGATTGAACCGTAAAATCCTGACTACTAGCATTCACTAGCCAATGTCACCAGTTTGTTTTTATCGTGAGATGTTCAACTATTTATTGGCCACGAATATACATTGGATAGAGTTACTTCGCCCAATATCTGTTCGACTATTGTGTTGGTTTCTTTGGCCTTGAGTTGCATTGCCGTCATGTTGAAGTCAACCAGAATTCGGTGGTTAAATGCCATGAAAGACAGGCTTGTTGATTTGTATATACAGTATACATTTTGTTATTAAAATATACTTTTGTAATCGGATTTTGATTATTTAAATCAAATTTGTTTATTTATTTAAGATTGTATCATATAAAATTACTAATATATATATATATATATATAATATTATAATATATTATATTATAATATATATATATATATATATATATATATATATATATATATATATATATATATATATATATATAATATGCACCATTGTAGTCTCTATACATTAGTTTAAAACTAAAATACATGTTGGAGTATTCTTGCATCATAATACAATCACTAGCATAGGAGGAATTTAATAAATTTGATTGTGAACAATATTTTTCTTTCAATTTTTGCTAAGGCCTATCAACCAATCTGCTCTATCAAAAAAAACTCCTTATATGCGCCATGAATGTTTTTTTTTTTTTTTTTTTTTTTTGCCTTTATATTTTATGTAATGGTTGAAATAATTTTCTTATTTAAATCAGAGCGTGAACAAAAACATCTTAAGGTACATTCCATTATATATAAAAACAAAACAATTTACATTCTAAATTCAATATTGGCTATTAGTTTCATTATTATAAGAACATAAGAACATAAGAAAATGGGAGTCTGCAGAAAGCCGATTGGCCTAAGCAAGGCAGATCCCTGTCCCACACAACCCCAATTCAATTACAAAGCCCAATTATAGGCTTCACACTCTAATACCCTGAGGATCATCTTACCAAAACGGTTAGATATTAACGCAGGATTATGGAGGTCTGCAGAGCGCTGATTGGCCCAACCCGGCTGATCCCCCTTCACACCCAACCCTTCTCGTCCATATGCTTATCCAATTTTATCTTAAAGCTCCCTACAGTTTTAGATCCCACTATAGCACTTGGTAGTCCATTCCACCCATCTACAACTCTGTTACCAAACCAATACTTGCCTATATCTTTTCTGAAACGAAATTTATCTAATTTGAAACCATTGGTACGAGTTCTTTCGCTATCACTGAGCTTTAGTACATTTGTCATGTCCCCTTTGTTAATCCCACTAACCCACTTGAACACCTCTATCATATCCCCTCTAACTCTGCGTCTCTCTAACGAATGTAAACCTAATTTCTTCAACCTTTCTTCATACGAAAGATTTCTAATATTATGGATCATTTTTGTCATTCTACGCTGTACTCTCTCCAATGAATCTATGTCCATTCTGTAATAAGGACACCAAAATTGGACAGCATAATCCATGTGGGGTCTCACTAATGACAAGTAAAGTTTTAAGATAACATCAGCAGTTCTGTTACTCACACTCCTAGAGATGAACCCGAGAATCCTGTTTGCCTTATTACGAACGCTTATACACTGTTTTCTAGGCTTCAAATCATTGCTAACAAACACACCTAGATCTTTCTCGCAGTCTGAATTTTCTAATTCTAAATTAGCTAGTTTATATTTAACATTTGTTTGCATCTTCCCTATCTTTAATACCTTGCATTTGTCAATGTTAAACTTCATCTGCCAATTTACTGACCATTCATGTAAGGTATCTAGATCCCTTTGGAGGCACTCTATATCGCTCTCTGAATCAATTGATCTCCCTATTTTAGTATCGTCTGCGAATTTACTTATCCTACTAGTTATACCTAAATCTAGGTCATTTATGTATATAAGAAACAACAGGGGACCTAATACCGATCCCTGGGGGACACCACTTTTGACTGCTCCCCATTCTGACTTGGTACCATTTATGCTGACTCTCTGCTTCCTACCAATTAGCCATGACCTAATCCATCCTAACAACGCCCCACCTATTCCATGTGCCTCAACCTTTCTCATCAATCTCTCATGAGGGACTCTGTCGAAAGCTTTACTGAAATCTAAATATATAATATCATATGACTTGTCATTATCTACTGCTTCATATACCTCTGAGAAAAAACTAAGCAAATTAGTAAGGCAAGACCGTCCCTGAGTGAATCCATGCTGAGAAGAATTGATTAAGTTAAATGTTTCTAAGTGGTTTCTCATTTTCCTAGCAATAATTGACTCTAGTAGTTTTCCTATGATTGAAGTGAGACTAATGGGACGGTAATTGGATGCTATTGATTTATCACCTTTTTTGAAGATCGGAACTACATTTGCAAGCTTCCAAGCTTCTGGAACTATACCTGTTTCTAATGACTTGTTAAATAGAAATGTTAATGGATAACTTAACTCATCTCTGCATTCTTTTAATACTCTAGCATATACCTCATCAGGACCAGGCGATTTATGAGGTTTCAGTCTGTCAATTTCCTTAACCACATCATTTCTACTTATAGTAACCGTACTTAACCTATTTTCTATACTATCGCTGTATACCTTACGGACTTCTGGAAACTGTGCCAAATTTTCATTAGTGAAAACGGAAAGAAATTGACTATTTAATGTACTGCACATTTCTAAATCACTTTCTGTCAATTTTCCTATAGAAGTTTTAAGGGGACCAATTACATCTCTAACCTTGGATTTATATAGTTGGTAAAAAGCTTTAGGATTATTTATTGAGTCATTGGCAACCTTAATTTCATAATTTCTTTTTTCTTTCCTAATATCCTTTTTTACCTGTCTTGATAGATTCTGATAGTAAGCAAGTAGGTGAATTTCGCCTTTTCTAATTTTTCTATATATTCCTCTCTTTTGTCCTAGAAGATCTAATAGTCTATTATTCATCCATTTGGGTTGGTTCTGTGTTGATCTAAATTTTCTTTTGGGGATATATTTATTTTGCGCATTGAATACTGACTTGATAAAATTATCGTATGTATCTACCAAGTTTGACGTCTATCCATTATTGTGGATATTAAGTTTGAACTTTTTGTTTTCATGTAAGAGAATGTTCAGAAGGAAATGCTTCAATATGTTATTATCATGTATTATGCTCAAACATTAAAGAATTGGCTAATATGATTTCCTTTCTTTGTTTGTTTTTCCCTTCCATGTTTTTGTCACGTAAAAACATAATCTTGATTTAAATCAATATTTGTTTTGTAATAATATTATCTAAATCTTAAATTGAATCAGTGATTTAAATCACCTTTATATAAATCATACGACCATGATTTGAAAGAACACAGTAACGTGTCAGGACAATCCACTAGCTACCGGTGGGGATTAAACATTTGTAATTTCAGATGAGAGGCCAGGGTGTTAACTTAGCTCCATTCTCGCCAGAGTGGAGCAGAGCAGCCTTATCTTGGCGAAACTGCCGTAAATATATTGCAGTTATTATATTAGCCATATAAAATCAAGGAAAATCACAGCAGCTTAGTATTATTAATAATGTATTTAGATTTGTTTTAATAATATTGTTACTGTATTTTTCCTGTCAATCATTTACTATTACCTCTTTTATTTTACTTAAATAGGCAATCACTATCCCATCAGTTAATTTAAACAATATGTTCTATAATATATATATTATATATTACTGGATGTCACTAGCTCGTCTAACTGAAGATTTTCTGAGAGTGTAATAAATCAACCCCATCAGAACATATTGGTGACATTCAACATTGATTCTAACTGTAAACAATTTTAATGGAGCCTATGTAGGATATCTGGTAATGGGAGAGGTAACACTTCTGTCAAATATACTCTTTGCTTCCCTACAGGCCCTTCAAATATTTAAGTTAACTCGTCTAGTGATATTCAAAAAAATCCAGCGTCATTGTATACTGAAAGGGTAAATACAAATTAAATTGTAATAATTTGTGGGTATTCTCAGCATTAATCTTAGCCACTTCATCAAAAGATGTCATTCACGAACTTCCAGGTATTAGCCTGGAAAATAGGAAAGACGCAGCATCGAACTAAGGGCGTTTCTGGGGATTGGTTTAAGGGGAGATGGGCCGTTTATTTGGTCTATTAATTCAAATATTCCTTTATTTCTTAGTTTTCTTGCTAGACCTTCATCAAACTTAAATTAACATCCATTAGATCACCCTTCTAGATTAATTTGTACATTTTTCGGTAGAAAAATTTCCCGGCCGAAGGCCGATTCTTCCAAAATTACAGGCTCACTATCGTTAGCCAGGAAAGAAATCGACACCAAAATAGCATGAAAAGTCTTTATATTGTCAAGGAAATGGGATGAAAGGTCTTAAAATCGCCAAACTAATGATCCGAACGTCATACACTCTGAAAACTAATGGGGCTAAACATGAGGGAGAAAGTGGTCCAGAAAACCGGCCCATGTCGCAGTCTAAGCAGTCTATCTTTGAGTAGTTTATCCTAAGCTGAATTTAATCACCTAATCTTAGCTAGAATAAAACAAATAATACGTCAACATATTACAAGTGTTTTAGATTCATTCATAAAGTAGTGAGTCAATTTAAGAAGTTATTTTATCCTTCTGGCTTTTTTAATTTATCGAAGCAAACACTACTTTAAGATGTAATAGGCGTTTTACATATTATATCAAAGTTCTTACTTGTTGTCCTCAATATGAATACATTGAAACCGATATTACTGTGCATATGTTTTATTTTGTTTTCGGTCATCCTCTCAGCAAATCAATATGAATGTATATTGTCATCTTGCTAGTTAAATTTCAGGCTTGTATTTTCACTCAATAATCTCTCTCTCTCTCTCTCTCTCTCTCTCTCTCTCTCTCTCTCTCTCTCTCTCTCTCTCTCTCTCTCTCTCTCTCTCTCTCTCTCTCTCTCTCTCTCTCTCTCTCTCTCTCTCTCTCATAGAAATAAATGGACCGTATCTACTGTATACTTTTTTGTAAGCATGTATACATTATGTGTCTCAATCTATCAAATATTTCAGTACAGTGCAGCTCAGATTAATATCATACGTGTTAACTTATTTTTACCTTATTTCACCTCAAGATTATAGCAAGTAAAATATACTTTGACAGTCCCCAATGACAGGTGTGACAGCCGTGACAAGTGTGTTACTTCCGCCGATATAGATGTTACGTTTATGTATTGCCGCTTATAGGATTTACAATTATATCATAAAAGGGATATTTAGTTATTATGATATTCACATTATTCAACCATCAGTACAGTTGTAGGAGGAATATTTGTATAATATTTGGAGAACAAATAGTAATACGCTAACAAAACATTAACAAATCTTGATTGAACTATGTTAGTCGGATTACATTATGAAGCCTCATACTCCGAACGTTCACTGTCATTATTGGTAGAAGACGAATATTGCCAAGATCGTGGTGCTAATCCTAATATCCTAGAAGCTTAAACATCAAATTGTATTCATCTGTGTTTCACCTAAGTTCCTACATGTTAACTACGTTTCAAACACACAAAGAAATCTTAGCTATGAGGGTTAATTTTTTTTTTTTTTTTTTTTTTTTCTATGTGATTGAGGGAGGCAAAAGGCATAACTGCCTATAACGAGTGCCTCCCCCATAGTTGAAAGAGTGACAGGGCCAAAATCAAGGGACGTTCGAGCCAAAATGCCTGGACACACGGAGTTTGAAGCAATTTAAGTCATAGGAAGAGGGAAAGACTGATTCTGGGAGAGAGTTCCAGAGCTCAGATGTTGAGTAGAAGAAAGTTTGAGAGTAACGTTTCACTCTTGGGTTGGAGAGTTGCACAGAGTAGGGGTGGGATTGAGTTGCAAGACGGGTACCACGTGCCCTACGTAAAGGAGGTGGTATGCACTGGGATAGCTCTGAGGAACACTGATTATTATAGTAGCGATAGAATAGCGAGAGAGATGCAACATTGCGGCGGAGAGAGAGAGATTGCAGAGAGTTGGTGAGTGGACGGGAGTTAATGATACGAAAGGCCTTCCTTTCAACTTTGTCTAGGAGAGCAGTGTGAGAGGAACCTCCCCACACATGTGAACAATACTCAATACAAGGGCGCACTATGCCCCTGTACAGAGCAAGAAGCTGTGCAGGGGAAAAGAACCCCCTAAGGCGGTTGAGCACACCCAGCTTCTGGGAGGCTGCCTTAGCAAGACTGGTAATATGGTCCTTCCAAATGAGAGCAGAAGAAAAAGAGACACCAAGAATATTGAGAGAAGATGAAGGGTTGATTTTTGTATTGTTGAAGAATAAGGGATAGTCCGCTGGGAGATCCTGACGGGTAGATAGATGGAGAAATTGGGTTTTGGAAGCATTAAAGTTAACAGGTTTTCTCTGCCCCAATTGGAAATAGTATTTAGATCAGAATTTAAGAGTTCTATGGCTTCATTACGTTTGTCGTTGAGGGATTGCTGGCTGGGGCGTTCTGAAAAACTAATGGAGTAGTGTAAGGTTGAGTCGTCTGCGTATGAATGGATGGGGATTAAGGTACAGTTAAGGAGATCATTTATAAAAATTAGAAAGAGAATAGGAGATAGGACAGAGCCCTGAGGAACACCGGAGTTTATAGGGTGAGGAAGTGAACAATGGCCGTCCACAACCGCAGCTATGGAACGGCCGGAAAGGAAATTAGAGACAAAGGCACAGATGGAGGGATAGAAACCGAAGGAGGGTAGTTTAGAAATTAAAGATTTATGCCAGACTCTATCGAAGGCTTTCGATATGTCTACTGCAATAGAAAAAGTCTCACCGAAGTCCCGAAAGGAGGATGACCAAGAGTTAGTAAGATATGAAAGAAGATCACCAGTAGAGCGACCCTTAAGGAAGCCATACTGGCGATCTGAGAGCAGATTATGAGAAGAGAAATGCTTAAGAAATTTGGAAGCAAGAATAGTTTCAAAAACTTTAGAAAGACAAGAGATAAGAGCAATTGGACGATAGTTGGAGGGTTGAGAGCGGTCACCCTTCTTTGGGACAGTATATATCGTTAAGTGGTCTTTGGGGTATGAGGATTAATTACTATATATACTGTATATCGTTAAGTGGTGTTTTAGTATTTTTGACCACGACTATACACACTATGTTATTCACTCTTCCGTTTCATCTTCTGGTGTCTTATTTAAATTAAGTTCGTATTTTTTAGCGACGCACCCCCCAGATAAATCTAGGGGTATGAGACATAACGTTTCTAATTATGGTGGCCCTACCCCTCCCCCCATATGAGCAGTAAGGTAAGAAACTACTTACTCACCCAACTCCAACTGTGTTCTTGTCGGTCCTTACGTCTCTCTTACTCTCACTCTCACTCTCTCTCACTCACTCTCTAGATAGATAGATAGATCGATAGATAGATAGATAGATAGATAGATATACCAATGAGGCTAAGCATGAGAGAGAAGGGAGTCCAGAAAAAAATCCCCTTAAGCAAAGTGCTTCGAAACACGTATCCCCAATTATCAGAGCTAGCCATCTTTAAAACTGGTCGAACTATCGGTAGTCTTTTCACAATACAGGAAAAATTACCAACATATTTTGAGTTGTCTCTTGTATACAAATATACATGTGACAGCTGCCAGACGACATATACTGTATAGGTAAGACGGGGAGACACCTAAAAACGCGAATAAATTAACATCCAAGTACTTCAGTTTGAACTGGTAGTCATATTTCTAAACCACCATTCAAGGCAATCAGACTTCACGCACACATACACACGATCACCCTATCAAGGGAGCTTCCTTAACAATATTAGATAGAAGTCAAGTCAGTTCCGATATGACTATCATATCGGATAGGCGACAATTCATCCTCTGCCCAGCTACTGTGTTTTAAGGTATTAGATGTCTCATAATATTGCATATGCTGTATATGTACAGTATTACTTAGCAGTCTTAAGGTATTAGATGTCTCATATGCTGTATATGTACAGTATTACTTAGCAGTCTTAAGGTATTAGATGTCTCATATGCTGTATATGTACAGTATTACTTAGCAGTCTTAAGGTATTAGATGTCTCATATGCTGTATATGTACAGTATTACTTAGCAGTCTTAAGGTATTAGATGTCTCATATGCTGTATATGTACAGTATTACTTAGCAGTCTTTTTTAATAACATTTCAGTTTAGGATTATACAGTTATTTTGTTTAATAAACAAGCAATCGTGCTCTTTTTTGCATTGCCTTTAATTGGTACATTTGTTATGTTCTTATATAAATTCAAGTACACCATATTTTGATTTGCATTATAATTAAGCCAATAGTTTGTCATGTACCGTAACATTTTGGAAGGAATACCTTCAAGTTGAGTTTCCATATAATTTCGTTCATATTTACGCCGGTTTGCTATTTTTCATGTTTACCCTTTTTAGTCAATTCAAGTACAATCACCGTAATATAGTCTTTATGTCAAGCAATCGTGCCTTTTTTCATTATGATTCTTTAGCATTGTAATTAACGTTTTCACTTTAAATGAACAAGTTAATATTGATGGATGTAAATTGTGTAGGAATTACTATAAGGTTCGACTTCCCGAATATAATATAATATTCGCTTGCATCCGTATAGTTAAACAACAGCTCACGATATTTTGTTTTAGTTAGTTTGTGTAACGCATTATAATTTAAGAATATGAAATTGTACGTTCCTATGATTATTTAGCAGTGTGATGTGTCTTTTTTTCACCATATTTAAGCAGATAAATGGTAGTTTACTGCAGGAAATTCGTAAAATTAAGAATTTGTGTTATTAAAATAAATATTTCCCATAGGTCTAATAATGCAACATGAAGATTGCGAAACGTCACCAAATGAAGATGTTCAAGATGTTTATACAAGCACTTCCTGCACTTCTTTTCATAACGTATAATACGGAAACCGTGAACATTATTTGAATTCATTATTAAATCTTCTCTGACATATGGCAAGCATACCAAGCTGTATGCAGATAATTCGTAATGATGGTAATAGGCCTTCTCTGTCATATAGCCAATGCATAATTATAATAAAAGTCAGCACTGCTCTTCCCAGCCCTAGCTGATGAGTCAGTCAGGTACCGGACTATCAGTAAATCACAATTATGAATAGAATTAAAGAGTGGTGATGTTAGGTCTAATGTATGTAGAATAATGGCTTGTAAATACAGGTTCGGCTATTAAAGAGTGATGATGTTAGGTCTAATGTATAAATAATGGCTTGTAAATACAGGTTCGGCTATTAAAGAGTGATGATGTTAGGTCTAATGTATGTAGAATAATGGCTTGTAAATACAGGTTCGGCTATTAAAGAGTGATGATGTTAGGTCTAATGTTTGTAGAATAATGGCTTGTAAATACAGGTTCGGCTATTAAAGAGTGATGATGTTAGGTCTAATGTATGTAGAATAATGGCTTGTAAATACAGGTTCGGCTATTAAAGAGTGATGATGTTAGGTCTAATGTATGTAGAATAATGGCTTGTAAATACAGGTTCGGCTATTAAAGAGTGATGATGTTAGGTCTAATGTATGTAGAATAATGGCTTGTAAATACAGGTTCGGCTATTAAAGAGTGATGATGTTAGGTCTAATGTATGTAGAATAATGGCTTGTAAATACAGGTTCGGCTATTAAAGAGTGATGATGTTAGGTCTAATGTATGTAGAATAATGGCTTGTAAATACAGGTTCGGCTATTAAAGAGTGATGATGTTAGGTCTAATGTATGTAGAATAATGGCTTGTAAATACAGGTTCGGCTATTCACACAGCCCTTGCTAGTGAGTCAGGTCATCATGGTACATGTAAATAATTCTCAGTGTTCATACTAGGCCTACTAGTTTACTCTTTTTTTAGCAATTGTATAATGTGTTATTATAATTTTCAACAACGCTCTTTTTAGTCTTTGGTTAATGAGTCAATCATTTAAGCATTGCCATGCGAAAAGTGCATATGTTCATAATAGCCCTATTCTGTCTATATAAAGTATATAACACATGTATTATATATTATTATATTTATCAAAGCCGTTCTTGCCAACCACAGTTAATGAGTCAGCCGCATAAACATTGCTCATTTCCGCTCCGTCTAGCCTCGTCTGCCAGGTCTAGGAGACGTTCTTTGCCTGGGACTCAAAGTGGGCCGAGGTTGTCTGTATAAGCTGCAGGGGGGCGATATTATTTTGTACAACCAAGATATATAATTCATTCTGTGCATATGGCACTCCTGCATCTTTTCTGATTGACGACATACTGTACACACTATACTGCTCCGATGTTCTTATTTATATCCATTTATTACATATAACAATAGATATACACTAGGAATAGTTTGAAACAAAGTAGACTAGGTTAAGTTTGGTAAAGTCAAGCTAGGTTGTTTTATAAAATATATGTTTAATATATTTGTCGTATTTACAATCGCCTGCAATGAAAGGTGGTGCAGTACAAACTTTATTGAACAATTCTTAGAAGCTGAAGACATATTTGAAAACATTCCCTTTAAGCACGTACCTGAGTCAGTGGATTCTCTCCTTCAATGCTTAATGTCTTAACGTAAATGTATAGAAGAGTACCAGTTACTTGTGCAGGTGTTTGTACAAGATGCCTACCTTGCTTACACAACATAAACTCCATAGCCTGGTGTATGAGTCAGGGCGCTCGGAAATACTCGCCTTCTGTACCGGCGACGGCCTTTTCATTTAATGTATCTATATGTAGCCGATGTTGTGCAGTATAAGAAGGATCTGTGGCGGTAGAAATAGTTAAGTGGGATAGTTCGAAGCCTGTTACTTGATGGAGGCCCTTTCTAAACTGAATAGAATTGTATAACAGTAGCCAGAACAAAATTAAAAGGACGGCACCGGTACTGGAAGGGTTAATTATTGTTCATGTCAATATTGTGTCACTGGGGCCAGTTCGTTTCGTGAAGTGCGTCACTCTGGTAGCAAGTTTGAATGGTTTGGTTATTACCTTCCCTTTGAAATTGGGTTGTAAGATGTCTGTTTATGCCCCGATTTCATATTTTTAGTACGACCCCCTTCTTTCTTAATATTAATTTGGCTATATTTAGAGGGATTCATAGAGTTTATTTTTAGAAGGAACTATGAGAGTCGAAATGTTGATTGTGATCCTTTTTACACATTTGATCCAAAGAGGAGGATCAAATAATGTACACCAGAATAATAATGTAGAAAATATATTACGTTACTAAACAAGTAATATATATATATATATATATATATATATATATATATATATATATATATATATATTACTTGAACTATAGTTAAATAACTATATGTAGGCCAGAAATCGTAAACAATAACATTTGTAATTTCAAAATGGCTAGAGCAAATTCCATGGCTGATTCTTCCCAAATGTTAGAAATAACAGCTTAATTGACCAAGTCTTTTTTTGAGTAATGGGAGGTTACTGGTTAAGATTTCTGGCCACCTTATAATGAACCGACTATAGTACGTGTCATAAAAAGTGTCACGCTGGTAGCAAATTTGGTTGGCCATGGTTATTAGTTTATCTTTGAACTGTATCGTAAGAACCCTGTTTGTCACCATTTAATCCTTTTAGTATGACGATTTATTGTTATAAATTTGTTTTGCTACATATGTACGAATTTATTTAGCTCTGAAAGAAATTGCGGTGGTCAAAATATTAATTGAGATCCTGTTAACCCTATTGATCCATCGGGGTTCTTTGTAAAATTAATAAAACGCCTAAATTACCTCAGAAAAGCATGACAATGTTCACATGAAGGGCGTGTCATTTGGGAGGGTTCGAGTTGTGAAAAGTGTCAGAATGATAGAAAGTGGAATGGGTATGGTAAAGAGTTTCCCTTTTGATCTCCGTTGTATGAAGCAGGGTTATGCACTGTAAAAGACAATAATGGGTATGGTAAAGAGTTTCCCTTTTGATCTCCGTTGTATGAAGCAGGGTTATGCACTGTAAAAGACAATAATGGGTATGGTAAAGAGTTTCCCTTTTGATCTCCGTTGTATGAAGCAGGGTTATGCACTGTAAAAGACAATAATGGGTATGGTAAAGAGTTTCCCTATTGATCTCCGTTGTATGAAGCAGGGTTATGCACTGTAAAAGACAATAATGGGTATGGTAAAGAGTTTCCCTTTTGATCTCCGTTGTATGAAGCAGGGTTATGCACTGTAAAAGACAATAATGGGTATGGTAAAGAGTTTCCCTTTTGATCTCCGTTGTATGAAGCAGGGTTATGCACTGTAAAAGACAATAATGGGTATGGTAAAGAGTTTCCCTATTGATCTCCGTTGTATGAAGCAGGGTTATGCACTGTAAAAGACAATAATGGGTATGGTAAAGAGTTTCCCTTTTGATCTCCGTTGTATGAAGCAGGGTTATGCACTGTAAAAGACAATAATGGGTATGGTAAAGAGTTTCCCTTTTGATCTCCGTTGTATGAAGCAGGGTTATGCACTGTAAAAGACAATAATAGGTGTGGTAAAGAGTTTCCCTTTTGATCTCCGTTGTATGAAGCAGGGTTATGCACTGTAAAAGACAATAATGGGTATGGTAAAGAGTTTCCCTTTTGATCTCCGTTGTATGAAGCAGGGTTATGCACTGTAAAAGACAATAATAGGTGTGGTAAAGAGTTTCCCTTTTGATCTCCGTTGTATGAAGCAGGGTTATGCACTGTAAAAGACAATAATGGGTATGGTAAAGAGTTTCCCTTTTGATCTCCGTTGTATGAAGCAGGGTTATGCACTGTAAAAGACAATAATAGGTGTGGTAAAGAGTTTCCCTTTTGATCTCCGTTGTATGAAGCAGGGTTATGCACTGTAAAAGACAATAATGGGTATGGTAAAGAGTTTCCCTTTTGATCTCCGTTGTATGAAGCAGGGTTATGCACTGTAAAAGACAATAATAGGTGTGGTAAAGAGTTTCCCTTTTGATCTCCGTTGTATGAAGCAGGGTTATGCACTGTAAAAGACAATAATGGGTATGGTAAAGAGTTTCCCTTTTGATCTCCGTTGTATGAAGCAGGGTTATGCACTGTAAAAGACAATAATGGGTATGGTAAAGAGTTTCCCTATTGATCTCCGTTGTATGAAGCAGGGTTATGCACTGTAAAAGACAATAATGGGTATGGTAAAGAGTTTCCCTTTTGATCTCCGTTGTATGAAGCAGGGTTATGCACTGTAAAAGACAATAATGGGTATGGTAAAGAGTTTCCCTATTGATCTCCGTTGTATGAAGCAGGGTTATGCACTATAAAAGACAATAATGGGTATGGTAAAGAGTTTCCCTTTTGATCTCCGTTGTATGAAGCAGGGTTATGCACTGTAAAAGACAATAATGGGTATGGTAAAGAGTTTCCCTTTTGATCTCCGTTGTATGAAGCAGGGTTATGCACTGTAAAAGACAATAATAGGTGTGGTAAAGAGTTTCCCTTTTGATCTCCGTTGTATGAAGCAGGGTTATGCACTGTAAAAGACAATAATGGGTATGGTAAGAGTTTCCCTTTTGATCTCCGTTGTATGAAGCAGGGTTATGCACTGTAAAAGACAATAATAGGTGTGGTAAAGAGTTTCCCTTTTGATCTCCGTTGTATGAAGCAGGGTTATGCACTGTAAAAGACAATAATGGGTATGGTAAAGAGTTTCCCTTTTGATCTCCGTTGTATGAAGCAGGGTTATGCACTGTAAAAGACAATAATGGGTATGGTAAAGAGTTTCCCTATTGATCTCCGTTGTATGAAGCAGGGTTATGCATTGTAAAAGACAATAATGGGTATGGTAAAGAGTTTCCCTTTTGATCTCCGTTGTATGAAGCAGGGTTATGCACTGTAAAAGACAATAATGGGTATGGTAAAGAGTTTCCCTTTTGATCTCCGTTGTATGAAGCAGGGTTATGCACTGTAAAAGAAAATAATGGGTATGAAGAGAGTAATGAAAGTGTCAATGATAATCTTCCTATTTATGGGGGAGGTACTCGCTTTTTCGGGACCCCCTGTTCCTTCATGTTTAGACCCATTAGTTTTGCGATTTTAAGACGTTCGTTCACTAGTTTGGTGATTTTGAGACGTTTCGCCCCATTAATTTGTCAATATTAAGAGTTTTCGTGCCGTTTAGGTGTCGATTTTTTCCTGGCGAGCGATAGCAAACCTGTAATTGTTGAAGGAATCGGCCTTCGGCCGGGACATTTTTCTACCGAAAAATGTACAAATCTATCTTGAAAGAGGGTATATATATATATATATATATATATTTTTTTTTTTTTTTTTTTTTTTTTTAAAGCTTGATGTAGGTCTATCGAGGAAACTCAAAATTAAATAAATTAATGAATAAGTAGCCCCCCAAAACAAGCACTAGCCCCTTAAGGGTATATCGGTGAATGTCATGCAAGGATATATAGAAAGGTAAATTACTATCAATATACCCAATGATCTTATATGCCTTCTTCATATCCTCTTCATAATTGTAATGTTTATAAGATAATAAATTACACTGATATGTCATGGTAATCCGTGCACATAATTACCTAGTGGAACAGTTTGGCCATATGTTATATGTTTTGACATCCTGTGACTAATATTACGAGCCTCTACCAGGAACACTTTGGGCGACACTCTCTCTCACTCACCCACACTTTTTCACTCGGGTATCTTCAGCTTAACTCTTAAGAAATAAGATCGGGTATCACAAACATTAATAAAAAAAAAATCATTTGTGGTTTATATGCTTTGTTACAAATATATACTTTTGGTCTTATGAATAATCAAATGACTTCCAACGATTCTTTGTGCAACTTAAAACAAGAACATTGTTGGAATCAATTTAATGCGCTTATGTAAATCCTAAAACGATATTCACATGAGGTGATTGTTGTTTACCACCGGTTATAAACAGCAGGAACTATGCTGAATATCAACAAGAGTTAAAGTAAATATGTTTTAAAAGGGATCGTGTGATATAAATATATAATCAAAATACGTAGTAGTATACGTGATATCAAAAGGCTATGTAAGAGTTAATCTAAAACATATGGCCTTAAGCACATATTTTCGGCAATTATAATTTGGCAGTCACTCAAGTAAATTATTTTTAGCATTCTATCATCTGTAATATGTTAATGTTACTATCTGTCGTTAATATCATTGAATAATAGTTCCAAGAGGTTGAAAGAACTCTAATGTAAATCTGACTTCTGCCTGTCTTGGAAATTGACCACTACTTTAGGTAAGGCTGGCTGGCTTTCTAAATTTGGGTTTAGCTCTTAACCCCTTCAACAGACTATGATGTTGTTTGTCCATATATTCTGGTTAATCGGATACAACTGTATTAATCTTCGTAGAATCGTATACTGTGACTATAGAATAATATGTGAAATGCGTCAGTTTACTGAGAGGGTTAATTTGTAGGCTCGACAAAATAAGTAAAAGACTTTGAGAACTAAGTTGTAGGAGATGCACATATCATTTAACATTAAATGCATTAAGCTAAATGCATTTTGAACTAAATATTTTTCGATCTATCTATCTAGCTATCTAGTTATCTATTTTGTTCTCTCTCTCTCTCTCTCTCTCTCTCTCTCTCTCTCTCTCTCTCTCTCTCTCTCTCTCTCTCTCTCTCTCTCTCTCTCTCTCTCTCTCTCTCTCTCTTTCTCTCTCTCTCTCTCTCTTTCTCTCTCTCTCTCTCTCTCTATTTATATATATATATTAATATATATACAGTATATATAATATGTCTTGCTATATCTATCTATCTCTTTCCCCACTGGTTATTAATAAAACGTTACTAAGAAATCTCTAATAACCTGATATGGATCTGTTCTGAGAAATGAACTACTTTTCAAGTGTTATTACTGCATTATATAAGGATAATATAACTAAGTATGCTAGAGTTTATTTGGACGATTAATCTATCGCTTTAATATTGTAGGCAAAGATACCAGTATATTCCGAGATTTTAACCATTAATAAAACTAATGGTGTTGAGTTTTATCTCTGAATATTATTTTCTTCTTTTGTATTAAAACTTGTTTCACACTTGTCACTCTTGGCTGGGGAACCATCCCAAGTTTGTTCCAGTCACACACTTGGCAGCGACCAAACAAAAAAGGGTGACGTTTTGATATGGTTGCTTGGTTGCATATTATAGTGTTCACTTTGCCTGTGTTATCCTGGTTGATGATGTTGAGGGCTTGGATGGCTTGTTCTCGTTCTGATATTATCTTGGTGGTGGTAGAAGGCATTCTGTTTTGGTGGCAGCTAGCGCGGTGGATGTTTCACATGGAAAAGGCGCTCTGGGCCTCCACTTTGGCGCCGTTTAAGCTCGGTTCACACATACACAAATTAACGTCCCGTCCGGCCCCGACCTCTTAATTCGCCTGCAAACGGGCAAGGACGCCGGCAAAATTGCCTATGGACGGTACAGGGATGTGTGGTGTCGCCAGCACACGGGAGGGGGGGCGGGAGGCGGTGACCATTTTGTGCATGCATAAAATGTTCGGTGTGTGGGCCGGGGCAACTGCCACAAAATGTGTCAGGCCAGGACACACATGGGAGCATTCGGCATCTAGACGCCAACTGGGGGGTCTAGACGCCAACTGGGGGGTCTAGACGCCAACTGGGGGGGTCTAGACGCCGACAAATGGGATGAGAACGGCGGCAAAAAAACGTTGAAAGGAGAGTCGGCGATGTGGCACCGTCGTGTCACGTGAGCTGGTGACACCTCACGTCCGTGTACCGACCATAGGCGATTTTGCCGGCGAATTAAGGGGTCGGGGACGGACGGAACGTTAATTCGTGCATGTGTGAACCAAGCAAAAGGGGTCGGGGACGGACGAGATGTTAATTCGTGCATGTGTAGACATAGGGCCTCCAGATTGATGCCGTCCTGCCTATTTTTTGGGTCGTGGCCGGACGGGACGTTAATTCGTGCATGTGTGAACCGAGCTTTATGTTCTTCTGGGGTGTCGCTGCTGTGGTGGTGACGAGACTATTTTTAATGTTGACATTACACTACATACATTATACTGTTTGATTAAAGGAGACAAAAGGCAAAACTGTCTGTAACAAAGAGTGATAGAGAACCAAATTCAAGGTATGTTAGAGTCAAAATGTCTGGACACACAGAGCTTGAAGCAGTTTAAATCATAGGATGAGGGAAAGACAGATTGAGGGAGACTGCTCCAAATCTTGCCTACTGTGTAGAAGAAAGACTGGGAAAATCAGTTCACTCTTGGGTTAGAGATTTGGACAGAATAGGGGTGGAAGTGTGTTGAAAGGCGGATTCCCCTGACTCTTCATAAGGGAGGAGGTATGAACTTAGAAAGCTCTGAAGAACACTGATTATTGTAATAGCAGAAGAAGAGTGAGACAGATGCAACATGCGGCGTGTAGAGAGAGATTGTAGGGAATTAGTAAGAAGAGGCGAGTTGACTCTACCCTTTCGAGAAGTGAGGTATGGGTGGAACCTCCCCACACTTGCAAACAATACTTAATTCATGGCTGCAATTTGCTGGGCAAGAATCTGTGCCGGGGTAAAGAACCCATGGAGACGGTTGAGCATATCTAACTTCTGGGATGCAAGGGCGGTAATATGATATTTCCCAGAAAGGTCAGGAGGAAAATAAACACCAAGAATATTGAAAGGAGATGAAGGGCTGGTTTGTGTATTGTTGAATAGAAAGTGATTGTAGTGTGGAATATTGTGACGCGTAGATAGATGGTGAAATTGGGTTTTGGAAGCATTGTGTGTGTGTGTGTGTGTGTGTGTGTCTGTGCTGTTGGTTATGATGCGACAATTACAGTGGTGATAAAGAGGGTTATGGCTGGCTTTCCCTTCACTGTCACTGTCACCATATTCTAATAATACCACACATATATAGTATAGTTTATACGGTGTAATAGTTATGGTTGGTGTGGTAGATAGTTATAGCCGTCCTTCACTTGACTATCATTGTCACTATATATCACTACACATACTGTATATAGAGTGTGTGATGTTGGATATGGTGTGATAGTTATGGATGGTGTGGTAGATAGTTATAGCCGTCCTTCACTTGACTATCATTGTCACTATATATCACTACACATACTGTATATAGAGTGTGTGATGTTGGATATGGTGTGATAGTTATGGTTGGTGTGGTAGATAGTTATAGCCGTCCTTCACTTGACTATCATTGTCACTATATATCACTACACATACTGTATATAGAGTGTGTGATGTTGGATATGGTGTGATAGTTATGGTTGGTGTGGTAGATAGTTATAGCCGTCCTTCACTTGACTATCATTGTCACTATATATCACTACACATACTGTATATAGAGTGTGTGATGTTGGATATGGTGTAATAGTTATGGTTGGTGTGGTAGATAGTTATAGCCGTCCTTCACTTGACTATCATTGTCACTATATATCACTACACATACTGTATATAGAGTGTGTGATGTTGGATATGGTGTGATAGTTATGGATGGTGTGGTAGATAGTTATAGCCGTCCTTCACTTGACTATCATTGTCACTATATATCACTACACATACTGTATATAGAGTGTGTGATGTTGGATATGGTGTGATAGTTATGGTTGGTGTGGTAGATAGTTATAGCCGTCCTTCACTTGACTATCATTGTCACTATATATCACTACACATACTGTATATAGAGTGTGTGATGTTGGATATGGTGTGATAGTTATGGTTGGTGTGGTAGATAGTTATAGCCGTCCTTCACTTGACTATCATTGTCACTATATATCACTACACATACTGTATATAGAGTGTGTGGTATTGGATATGGTGTGATAGTTATGGTTGGTGTGGTAGATAGTGATAGCCGTCCTTCACTTGACTATCATTGTCACTATATATCACTACACATACTGTATATAGAGTGTGTGATGTTGGATATGGTGTGATAGTTATGGTTGGTGTGGTAGATAGTGATAGCCGTCCTTCACTTGACTATCATTGTCACTATATATCACTACACATACTGTATATAGAGTATGTGATGTTGGATATGGTGTGATATTTATGGATGGTGTGGTAGATAGTTATAGCCGTCCTTCACTTGACTATCATTGTCACTATATATCACTACACATACTGTATATAGAGTGTGTGATGTTGGATATGGTGTGATAGTTATGGTTGGTGTGGTAGATAGTGATAGCCGTCCTTCACTTGACTATCATTGTCACTATATATCACTACACATACTGTATATAGAGTGTGTGATGTTGGATATGGTGTGATATTTATGGATGGTGTGGTAGATAGTTATAGCCGTCCTTCACTTGACTATCATTGTCACTATATATCACTACACATACTGTATATAGAGTGTGTGATGTTGGATATGGTGTGATAGTTATGGTTGGTGTGGTAGATAGTGATAGCCGTCCTTCACTTGACTATCATTGTCACTATATCACTACACATACTGTATATAGAGTGTGTGATGTTGGATATGGTGTGATATTTATGGATGGTGTGGTAGATAGTGATAGCCGTCCTTCACTTGACTATCATTGTCATTATATATCACTACACATACTGTATATAGAGTGTGTGATGTTGGATATGGTGTGATATTTATGGATGGTGTGGTAGATAGTTATAGCCGTCCTTCACTTGACTATCATTGTCACTATATATCACTACACATACTGTATATAGAGTGTGTGATGTTGGATATGGTGTGATAGTTATGGTTGGTGTGGTAGATAGTGATAGCCGTCCTTCACTTGACTATCATTGTCACTATATATCACTACACATACTGTATATAGAGTGTGTGATGTTGGATATGGTGTGATATTTATGGATGGTGTGGTAGATAGTTATAGCCGTCCTTCCCTTTACTATCATTGTCACTATATATCACTACACATACTGTATATAGAGTGTGTGATGTTGGATATGGTGTGATATTTATGGATGGTGTGGTAGATAGTTATAGTCGTCCTTCCCTTTACTATCATTGTCACTATATATCACTACACATACTGTATATAGAGTGTGTGATGTTGGATATGGTGTGATAGTTATGGATGGTGTGGTAGATAGTTATAGTCGTCCTTCCCTTTACTATCATTGTCACTATATATCACTACACATACTGTATAGTGTGTGTGATGTTGGATATGTTGTGATAGATATACGGAGGGTATGGTGTAGAGTGATAGCCGTCCATAGTTTCACTGTAACTCTCACCATACATTGATAACACCAACAAATGTTAATGAGAGTCTCAATCACATAGTATCAGGACTGTCAGGTGATAGGTGTAAGGTCGTTGGCGTTATATCCACATATCCACACTAACTTGTGTTATCGACCACAAGAGGATCAACACCCGTGGTCATTAAGTACAGCCTTCAACGAAGAATGCAACTTGCCAGAGGTTTCAAGTTGACCTATTAATTATATTAGAAATAAAGAAGAAATTGTGAACATATATAATAATTACTATAACTTTTTTAGGACAAATCTAAAGATAATGTATGACAAGTTGGGAGAGAGATACAGTATCCTGACCAGGATTCGAACCCACACACTCCAAGTATTTTTGGAAGAGATGGGCACCGTATCCAATCGACCATAATTTAGTGGATATGATGCCCATCTCTCCAAAAATACCTAAAGTGATTGGGTTCGAACCCTGGTTAGGATAGCTCTCTCCCAATCTATAACCTTTTTGTTGTGATTACAAAATATCGAATATCATTTTAGATTAATTCTGCCATGCATGATGTTATATATACCGTATATATATATATATATATATATGTATATACTATATATATATATATATATATATATATATATATATATATATATATATATACAATATACAATGGTTATGTATTTTATTAACACATTTCTATTTTGTATTCACTTTTCATATTGATTGATGTGTGTTGATCAACTTGAGATATTTTCATTATTCCTTATATATTATTGCAACTCTGAATTTGCAAGTATTGCTAATAGTAAAGTTATAAGCTAAAGTTATATATGACCCCTGAAAGCTATAAAATATCACATATAGCACATCAATAATGTAGATATTGTAAAGTGAACACAAAACAAATTAAAAACGCCAGAAGTAAGCTAGATTTGAAGGCTGACTCAATTTTGGCTCCTATGTCAACCACCTTATCCAATCACAGGCCGTGCATTACCTGGTACATTTTTACGCTTTTTCATATTTTATTTCAGCTACATTTAAACATTATTTTGTATGAAGCTTAGGAAGGATATATGATAGCTAAAACGGTTAATCGAGATAGTCTGTATCCTTTTATTGGGTAGACATCCTTCCTAAGCTGAACATAATCGTCTAATAGTTGCCAGATTATAAATAAAAGGATGTCAGCAGTATTGAATGGGTTAACAGGTGCCGTGACTACCGAACACCTGTACAATCTCAAAATTTGCTGACGATACAAACATTGCAAATAGCGTACTCTCAAAAGAATAAGTTGACGATATGCAACACAATCTAGATAAATTGTCATGTTGGACCCAAATTAGGCAAATGAGTTAAAATGCGGATAAATGTAAAGTACTACATATCGGATACCTAAATGAGAAAGCAAACTATTCGATGAATGGCACTCAGCTTAAGAATGTAAACAGAGAAACCGATCTGGGAGTAACAATATCGAGTAACCTAAAACCGAGTCAACAATGTTCAGAAGTTGTTAAGAAGGCAAACAAAATAATTGGCTTTATAGGCAGGTCATTTGAGAATAAATCCAAAGAAGTTATCCTAACCCCTTACAATTCCTTAGTCCGCCCTCTTCTGGAATACTGCGTTCAATCCTGGTGCCCTTATTACCAAAAAGATATAAACAAGCTAGAACGAGTTCAACGTAGAGTTACCAAAATGATACCTAGCCTAAAGAACAAACCATACGAAGAGCGTCTTAGAGAATTAAATCTATTTCCTTTAACCCAGCGCAGATTAAGAGGTGACTTAATTCAAGTGTTCAAAATCATCAAAGGCATCGACAATATGAACTGTAGTAAGTACTTCACTATCGACCAATCTAATTACACGCGGGGAAACGGTTGCAAAATTATTGGTAAATCATTTAACTCACACGAATCTAAGAATTTCTTCTTCAATCGAGTTGTCAACTTGTGGAATGGGCTTCCCCGAGACGTTATAAACTGCAGCACCGTTGATTCATTTAAACTCCGCCTAGACAAATATCTCGCATCAAACCCGCGACTGGCTGCGTTTGTAAATGAATAACTTTATTTTATTCCCCCCTCAGTTACTAACCCATCTGTCCCCTACTAACTTCCTAATCCTGCCACGGACATTAGTTCCAGGGTAGTAATTCCCTTTCCAATGTTCCCTTACCCACTCTAAACCACTGTTTGGACACTTGATTCTCAGTGTTTTGGAGGACATGCAGCCTAGAAGGGTCACTATATCTGTTGTTGCTTGATTTCCTTCGAACACATGGGTCAGTCACTGCGCTGTTGTTAATGAGGGATGGTTCACTTTTTGGTCGATTTGTTCATTTATTATTTATTTTTCTAGTTTCCTCCCTAGACCTCCATCAAATGTAAAAAGAACATCCATTAGATCCAACTTCTAGATTAATTTGTAAATTTTTCGGTAGAAAAGTGACCCGACCGAAGGCCGGTTCTTCCAAAATTACAGGCTCACTATCGTTCGCCAGGACAAAAAACGACACCTAAATAGAATAGAATAGATTAGAATATTTAGATAAAACATGTATATACAAATGGATTATAAACAAATAATGTTATATTGGCTGAGCCCTTTGAGAGTTTAACTCTCTTAAAAGGCACCTACTGTGTATATTATGTTACACACTTAAGGCGGTATCACACGAGCGCTTTTCACTCAACATTTATCTTCAACACTGATCTGGCAGCTTATGTGGTCAACGTATACATTTGTTGCCTAAATTAATCTACCATCAGTCTAGTTTCCGGTAGCAGTGCAGAATATTCCAGAAATGTTGTCAGAAAAATGTTGATCATCGAATGTTGACTAAAAAAGCTCTCGTGTGATACTGTGGCTTTAGCCTAAGTACTTCTCTGTTGGTGGCTACTATAGATATCAATTCACAATTGTAATCATATCAGCAGACAAGCAGAGCATTCATTCTCACTCATACAGCGATTGTTGATACACATACACAAATACATTTTCAAAAACTCACTTATTTATATTTGTTACCGGACTCTAAGCAATATACAAATACGTTACAGGAAAATATCATAAGTTTATAATATACACACATGCGCGCACAAAAACACATTCACAAACACATCCGCATATACCTTGACAAACACCTATGCTAGTGATAGCTATAATTATACCCTCACATACACATGTCTACACACCCACACCCATGACTATACACACACATTAACGTACACGCATTTATTCATATGCACCTCCACACTCTTATACCGTATATACTCATATAGAAACATGCACGCACACAAATAATTATGCATATACTAACATTTACAGTACAGCACGAAAGGTCTTAATATTGACAAGGAAATGGGGCGGAAGGTCTTAAAATCGTAAAACTAATGGGGCAAATATCATAAAACCTGAAAACTAATGGGACTAAGCATGACGGAGCAGCTGGGCGATCTAGAAAAACGACCCGACCTATCTCCCATCAAGTCGGGAAGTCGGCCCCTGATTCGTTAGTTAATAGACTAGAGAAAAGAGCCGATTCTCAGCAGTAAGTCTCCATTCTCGCTTTAATGTTTTTCTTATTGCAATTTATGTCGTCTGTGTTCACTTTGATGTTTACGTTAATAGTGCGTTATGTGTGACATATTATATATTACAGGGTTTGGATATCACTGTCTAGATAAACACTCAATTGTTAAAAATAATTTTAATTACTTAATTTAAATAATTATATATGAAATCATCAAGATATCTTGATTTACTCAACATGCGCTTATCCATCAGCCAATCAACAACCTCCATACAAATTGAGCTGTTTCACAAGTTCCGCAGTTCTGTGCAGAGAAAAACATGTAAGTGAAAGAACTGTTCATTTAAGTATACACTCGTTGTTCAAATTAGATACCATATTTATATATCATAAACCATTGGCATACAGAAAAAGGTAAATTATATATTGTCTTAATTTTTGCAGCCTGTATTTTCAGTTTTGTAGTGGATTAACCTCACGAATCAGTATTTGTTCTGATCTCTTGATATTAATATAAACTGGTGTAGTGAGGTAAATTATATACTGTTTTAGATTATTATAATAATAATGAAGATTTTCTTAAGATTAAAATGGTTTGTCACAAGACTACTTCAGGAAAAATCGACAAATAATTAGAAATTGACACCCTTCCTAGTCTTGTTCACATTATACTAGGATAGTTGGCGCATCTGGAGACATTTGGCACGTTTGACTAAAGATTGCAGACTCCTATTGCTATGGAAAGTCATCTAGAGTTGATTGTTTACTAGTGTGACAGTTGTCGTACAATCTTCCATTGTTATACACCTCCCGTCCTTCAAGTTTAATACACACCTGGCCATATTGATTCTGTGTCACCAGAACAATTTAAACACAGACACCTTTCAAGTAACTGCCATCATGTGGCTGATAAAACAAATGAATTGTTGCGCAATATATTGTGAAGAACACTATAAAAACTGACACCTCCCTTTAGTATTGTTTTATTTCAACACAGGGTAAATGGGCACATGCAAATGCATCATGTTTTATGTGCGGAGGCCCAAGCTGTTGTGCCTAGTACTTACCTATATATATTTACATTTGAGACCATTTACTGTAGGTATCTGTTAATATTTTGACGATGTTCGTTTTGGTACACAACTATTCTTGCCCAAGTCAGTAATGATTATGAAGTTACTCAATGAATGTGTTACCATTAAATAGAATGGTGTACAAAATATCTCATTTAACCCTCTGGCTTCAATAGGGATTTCATACATTTATAACAAGAATTGCTATAGTTTTACGATAGGCCTACCCACTGTGATACTTCTTTGTGCTTGCTGGTGTATTGGTGAGCATCTTGGAGTCCCTCCCAGTCCTTCCTTGTGCTTGCTGGTGTATTGGTGAGCATCTTGGAGTCCCTCCCAGTCCTTCCTTGTGCTTGCTGGTGTATTGGTGAGCATCTTGGAGTCCCTCCCAGTCCTTCCTTGTGCTTGCTGGTGTATTGGTGAGCATCTTGGAGTCCCTCCCAGTCCTTCCTTGTGCTTGCTGGTGTATTGGTGAGCATCTTGGAGTCCCTCCCAGTCCTTTTCACTACCCTGAAACATGTTGCCATTTCCTACGAACAATGGAATGGAGAGTTGTTTGCCCTATAGGTTCCATGTTTAGCAGCCACAGCCTGGTTGACACAAGACCTTGACCTGGGTGATTGTCCTGTTGGAAACTTTTAGAGATCTAGTGCATTATAACATAAGCACTCTCCCTTTTAGACACCACTCAGCTACGACCTTTAGAGTTTCAGCCAAAAACCACTTACACAAACTTTTGGTGATGAATGTATAAACCCAACAGGATATTTGGTGAATCCCCCTCCCGCTCACCAGAATAGTGAAACTTCCCAAGTCTTACTGTTCAACATTTAAGCTCGATGTTCACGCAATACGTGAAGAGGAATCCAGAGAGAGTCGAAACTTCTCATGTTATCGTTTTTCCGTCACCTGGATATAAGTTCTCCTTTTCGATGTTCATGGTATTCAATGTACTATTAAATTACATTAGCTGAAAGTTAGAGTATCTTGGGATGAGCTAGATCAAGTTGAGGTTATTGCAACTACTATTAATGAGTGTTGTGTAGGTCAAGAAATAATGATGGTAGTTGTTAGAATGAATGTGTTTACTATACCCCAACACTTGACTCTTTGATGTTATATTGGCTGATGATGATGAGTGTAGCTGAAGAGGCAAGATGATGGGGCAGAGGTGGCGGATGATAATGATGATTTATGAAAGTTTTTTTGTTTATGGTAGATCTAATGTTTGGTAGCTCTCTCTCTCTCTCTCTCTCTCTCTCTCTCTCTCTCTCTCTCTCTCTCTCTCTCTCTCTCTCTCTCTCTCTCTCTCTCTCTCTCTCTCTCTCCCTCCCTCAACGATAAGCAAAGTGGTAGAAACTGTCTATTTGAAAACACAAATGAAAAAGCTGAAGAGTTTAACAAGTTCTTTGCAAATGTTGGAAAAAAAACATTCGATGATACGCAATACGCAAGATATGGCAACACCGCTCCCCAACCTCATATACCCACACCTCTTCCTCACCTCACTCAAACTAATACCACATTATTTCGTCCTGAGCCAGTCGACCCCAATACTATTATTCTAACCATCAAACATCTTCACCAAACTAATTCGTTCGGTTCTGATAATATAGCGCTCAAATTCATAAAGACTCTCTTAACGTAATAATATATTATCGTAGTCATTATTAAATTATTAATACATCCATAGTCACAGGTAAATTTCCTTCATCCTGTAAACATGCACTAGTTACTCCATTGTACAAAACTGGAGACCCTAATAATACTAGTAATTATCGCCCAATTTCTCTTCTCCCAATTTTTTCTAAAATCATCGAGAAGATCGTTGCTAACCAACTCGTTAATTTCTTAGAAAACAATAACATTATATCAAACTCACAACATGGCTTCAGACCCAAACTCTCTACTGAAACAGCACTCACAGTTATCACAGACAAGATTTATGACAACATGGACAACAAACACATATCCCTCTTAACCCTCTGTGACTTGTCTAAGGCGTTTGATAGTGTAAACCATAATATTCTTATTAAAAAACTCCTACAAAATAACATTGACTCTTTCTGGTTCGAGGATTACCTCTGTGAAAGAACACAGTCCGTCCGCATAAATAATACTATTTCCTCCATAGCAAAAACCCCTTACGGAGTCCCTCAAGGGTCTATTTTAGGACCAATTATCTTCATTATTTTTGTCAATGATATACTAAAATACATAAAAAATTGCCTACTAGCACAATATGCTGACGACACACAGTTCCTTCACAGTGGTCAATTAAACGAATTAAATAATCTAATCGCTATATGTGAAGAAACTCTACGGATTGCAAATGCTTACTTCCAAGAAAATGGTCTATTGCTGAACACCAAAAAGACTCGGTGTATCTTCATAGGAACACGTCAAATCATATCAAAAATACCAAGCAACACCACCATTCAATTCGGTGATACCAAAATCCAACCATCCATCCACGTAAAAAACCTTGGTGTTCATTTGGATCAGTATATGACCTTCAACAAACATATAAGCCAAACAACAACAACAGTAATGGGGGCCATATCCATATTATACATAAATAGAACAAAACATTATTTTGATAAATCAACTCGAATCGCAGTTGTACAATCACTAGTATTAAGCATTCTGAACTACTGTAATATGATTTGGGGGACGACTAATGCATCACTAATCACGAAGGTTCAAAGGTTGCAAAACTTCGCGGCAGGAGTCGCAGATGGTAAAGCTAGGAAGTATGATCACGTTACACCCATTTTCAAAGAATTACAATGGCTAAGCATAAAGAAACAAATTACTTTTAATTCAGTACCCTTTTTTTTTTTAAAGTCACCCACCACTACCCAGATCACTTCCTACCTCTCCCAACTGTTATCAATATTACCGATAGTAATACAAGACAACGACACAATCTTTATGTCCCCAGAACCAAGACTGACTCGGGAGCCAGAGCTATGTCTGTAACAGGTCCTAAGTTATGGAATCAACTACCATCGGATATCAAAGAGGCAAATACCGTACATGCATTTAAATCAAAGTTGAAAAAGAACTTATTAAATAATACATAATCTAAATATCGGGCCTCATTGTTCTCTATGGTAATATGATGTCCTATATATTCTTATTCATATTTTTATGACTGTATATATGTGGGTATTTCAATATAGATACATATAAACTATGTACAGTCAAACAAATATGAATGTGTGTGTAAAAGTATGTAAGTCCACGCATATATATATACTGTATATGTATGTATTGCGTGTATATATGCATCTGAATGTGTATGTACAATCTAAGTTTATACCTTATACCTAAGTTTATACCTAAGTTAATACTTAATGTACACTTTGTAATTGTAATTATGAGCAGAATAACCACTTTTAAGTGGAAATAAAAAAAATATTATTATTATTACTCTCTCTCTCTCTCTCTCTCTCTCTCTATATATATATATATATATATATATATATATATATATATAACAACAAACATAAACAACTTACTACATACCACTGTCATTACTACTACTATCTTCATTAACACTTCTTGTATGTTGTCTCTGTCCTAACGTTGAGGCAGATCCAACTAACCATTATCATCTTTATTTCTAGTAGTAAAAAACATTTTAACAATAGACTTGGAGATCCACAATTCATCCTTCACCACGCAGAAGTATAACGTGCCCTCCCTCAACCTATTATATCAATCTGCCGCACTACATAACATACTAACAATATAATTACTAACAAGCCTATATCCATTGTACGAGACAAAACTATGACAACAATCCAACACCAACCAGAAGTATTCATATTCTTCGAGCCATCACTAGTTTAGAAGAAAAAAAAATAGAATGCAAACAATCCCTCATCTCTCCATCATATTAAAGAAAAAATCTTCCTCAAATTCCCCCTTAAGGGGAGATGTGCCGGTTTTATTGGCTCATTTACTGTATGTATCTTATTATTTTTTTAGTTTCCTCCCTAGACCTCCATCAAGCTTAGAAAAACACCCCCTAGACCCCCTCTCAAGATAAATGTGTACATTTTTCGGTAGAAAAATGTCCCGGCCGAAGGCCGATTCCTCTTAAAATTTCAGGCTCGCTCTCTCTCGCCAGGAAAAAATCGACACCTAAATGCCACGAAAGGTCTTAAAATTGACAACGAAATGGGGCGAAAGGTGTTAAAATCGCCAAACTAATGGACCGAACGTCTCATAATCTCAAACCAAATGGGACTTAACACGAGGGAGAAAGTGGACCCGAAAAGCGGCCCAACTCCCCCCTTAAGCCCAATGATCCCCTTACCGGCACACATGCTAGCCATCGACACCGTTCCTTATACCGCAGGATTCCGTACTTGGCCGACCGTCGTGATGATGATACAATATAAAGGGGAAGGGGAAGTAGTACGTTGCCTATCCCATTTCTTAAGGGGAGGCAGACCGTTTTGCTGGACCCCCTTCTCCCTATTGTTTAGCCCCACTAGTTTTGAGATTATAAGACGATCGGCCCATTAGTTTGGCGATTTTAACATATTTTGCCCCATTTCGTTGTCAATTTTAAGAACTTTCGTGCCATTTAGGTGTCGATTATTTCCTGGCGAGCGATAGCGAGCCTGCAATTTTAAGAGGAACCGGCCTTCGGCCGGGACATTTTTCTACCGAAAAATGTACACATAAATCTTGAAGGGGGGGTCCAGGGGGTGTTTTTTCTAAGCTTGATGGAGGTCTAGGGAGGAAACTAAAAAATAATATATATGAATAAATTAATTAATAGACCAAACAAACGGCCAGCCTCCCCTTAACTGTGGGTGCTCCCATTTAACTGTTTTGCTTTGTCTTCACTCGTAAGATAATCAAGTTAATGCGTTTCCCTCTGATTCTTTAGCGATTGTTCATTAAAGTTGTAGCTGAACTTTTGAATTCGGCTGTACAGTTGTGCACATAAGTTATCTCCCTCACCGCGAGTTTATGTATGGAAGCCAAATATTTATAAATTAATCAAAGTATTTTTGTTATACAACAGTTTTAACATATGGTTAATTAGCTAATTCATAGCAAACTGTTATATATTGTTTTACTTAAGCTTTGTTTCCACATAGCGATTTTGATTAGTTGTTTTGTCGTTTTACAGTGTTCGTATTAGTTTGGGTTTGTTTATTTTGCAAGTTTTACATTATAATATTACGTCGATCATACTATTTGTACTTCCATACATAAAATAATTGAGCTGGAGAGAACTTTTCTTGTCGACTGTACGTTTGGCAACACATCCCCGCCTGCCTGCGAAGTTGCCAACTGTCGCAGCGGAAACCCCCGAGTAAAATTGCCATTCATCCTGGTATCTACCTCGCAATCTGCCTTTCCCGTATATCTGGAGCTGCATAAATCATGTATCTGCATTCCATCTAGACGCTTCTCTGGCGCTCTCTACATACTAAGGCCTGCTAGTGACGTTAGTACTAGAGCTTCTCTGGCGCTCTCTACATACTAAGGCCTGCTAGTGACGTTAGTACTAGAGCTTCTCTGGCGCTCTCTACATACTAAGGCCTGCTAGTGACGTTAGTACTAGAGCTTCTCTGGCGCTCTCTACATACTAAGGCCTGCTAGTGACGTTAGTACTAGAGCTTCTCTGGCGCTCTCTACATACTAAGGCCTGCTAGTGACGTTAGTACTAGAGCTTCTCTGGCGCTCTCTACATACTAAGGCCTGCTAGTGACGTTAGTACTAGAGCTTCTCTGGCGCTCTCTACATACTAAGGCCTGCTAGTGACGTTAGTACTAGAGCTTCTCTGGCGCTCTCTACATACTAAGGCCTGCTAGTGACGTTAGTACTAGAGCTTCTCTGGCGCGCTCTACATACTAAGGCCTGCTAGTGACGTTAGTACTAGAGCTTCTCTGGCGCTCTCTACATACTAAGGCCTGCTAGTGACGTTAGTACTAGAGCTTCTCTGGCGCTCTACATACTAAGGCCTGCTAGTGACGTTAGTACTAGAGCTTCTCTGGCGCTCTCTACATACTAAGGCCTGCTAGTGACGTTAGTACTAGAGCTTCTCTGGTGCTCTCTACATACTAAGGCCTGCTAGTGACGTTAGTACTAGAGCTTCTCTGGCGCTCTCTACATACTAAGGCCTGCTAGTGACGTTAGTACTAGAGCTTCTCTGGCGCTCTCTACATACTAAGGCCTGCTAGTGACGTTAGTACTAGAGCTTCTCTGGTGCTCTCTACATACTAAGGCCTGCTAGTGACGTTAGTACTAGAGCTTCTCAGGCGCTCTCTACATACTAAGGCCTGCTAGTGACATTAGTACTAGAGCTTCTCTGGCGCTCTCTACATACTAAGGCCTGCTAGTGACGTTAGTACTAGAGCTTCTCTGGCGCTCTCTACATACTAAGGCCTGCTAGTGACGTTAGTACTAGAGCTTCTCTGGCGCTCTCTACATACTAAGGCCTGCTAGTGACGTTAGTACTAGAGCTTCTCTGGCGCTCTCTACATACTAAGGCCTGCTAGTGATGTTAGTACTAGAGCTTCTCTGGCGCTCTTTACATACTAAGGCCTGCTAGTGACGTTAGTACTAGAGCTTCTTGGGAAAGTATTCAGATGGTTAATGCGCTTGGTAGGGGATTTATAAGATATTTGGGCCCATAAACTTAACAATTTCAGTAGGATAACATTTTTACTTATTTGATTATAGCTACTACAATACGGTTTATTCGGCTTACGAAGAACTTGTGATATATATATATATAAAATGTGATTAGAACTAATGTTTAATCATAATATATGTACATGTGATGCCTTTCTTCCTGATGCAGCTTTAGGATGTATGTCTAGCAATCAAAGATATATATAAGAGAACTCTATTTACTCTTTTACTATCACAGACCCTTCTTAATTAGAGTGAAATACTTTAATGACAGCTAGAATAAAGCTGACATAATTATATGATCACCCGAACTGAAAGGGTAAAATAATGTTCCTTCTAGTTGCTGCGTGCTTCCGATCACAATTGGTATTACTTTCATTTTTCATTTAGCTTCATTAAATTCTTGTCAGTCACATTAAAACAAACATTAAGTTTAATTTGTTGTTATAATATATCATGGGATATATTTAGTTAAAATACAGGAAGCGTGTTATATATTTAGCTCCCCGTGTTATTCTAAAAGAGGCAATGATTAATGTGATGTATGCCACAGGTTAACGATTGTAACGTGACGTAGACCCACCTCTCACACTCACTCTCTCTCTCTCTCTCTCTCTCTCGCTCTCTCTCATCTCTGGCTCTTTTATCTTTCACTGGCTACCCGTCACTCTTTGCCTGCGTCATTCATCACACTCACTTGTAGCATTCTTCACTCTATACTCACTCTTGCGCCACACACACATACACGCACAGTCTTTCATATCCAACTCTCCCTCTAGACATATGATTAACTAGCAGGTTATCCCCATCCCGATTACTTCTCGAGCCAGCTATTAAACTCAATAATAGTAAACGCTACGGAGTTTAACCATTATTTAGCGGGCGGGAGGGTATATTTGACCGTACCGCCCAGCGGGGGGTTTTACCATAAATGGGGTTGTTTTCGTGCTCTTTTTCATGCATAAACAAGACCCAGAGCGTAATACAAGTATGTATCCCTGAAAGGGCGTAAATTGAGCTTTCCAATGACATCCGAACCATCCTTCTACGATCACTGGTTGTCTTGCAACGATCGTGCAACCGAAGGGCAAAAACGGTAAAATACGGCAATTTCTTTATATAATTACGTATGTAGCGAGGGAGAGAGGGTGGATGTAAGTGGAGTAAAGCTCAGTAGGTCCACGGCGGCCGTGGCGAGCGGTCAGGAGGTAATCTATGCTCCTCCCACCGCTCCGCTCTCTCTCAGAGCACATTATGTGCTCAAAATTGCACTCGACATATGTCGTGACCCGCCACATAGTCCATATTTATTTCACTCGACATATGCCGGGCACCGCCAGTTAAGGGTTAAGGGAGGTGACCTGCTTTTTGTTATTTCTGTCCTTTTCTCTCTTTCTCTGGCTTGTATCTATTCGGCCCCATTCAGCCAACTATTTTAAGACGTTTAGCCCCATCTAGGTGTCGATTTAATTCTTCCTGGCGAGCGATAGCGAGCCAGCATTATATGAAGAAATCAGGTTTCGCCGGAGACATTTTTCTATCGAAAAATGTACAAATTCAGCCTGCTGTCTAACAAAAATAAAAAATATGCTGGCTCACTACCACTCTCCAGTAAGAAATTGACACCTGGATGGGGATAAACGTCTTAAAACAGTAGGCTGAATGGGGCCAAATGGATACAAGCCAGAGAAAGATAGAAAAGGACAGAACAAAAACAGGTCACCCCCCTTAAACAACAGCTGATACATGTGTGATTAAATATTTGTCAAGCTATTCGGGGGGCCCTTGATTACCCACGCCAAGTCTCATCTCCGTACTCCCAAGTGAGCTATAGCAATGTCTGGAAATATTACGCTCGATGGCATGCAGTTGGCGTGTTGTTTTCCTTGCTTCCTAAACCTGCAGAGCCGCACCGAATCACCACTCCAGCCTCATTTATTTTCCACACGCCACCTAGTATTCTCAATAGGTACTGTTCTTCACTGCACTAGTTTGCATTTGGAAATACTCATGCAATATCAATGTAATGGAAACAGCATGCATGTTTGTTACGATATGTTGGTGTGCTTTGAGGTGAGCTACTGAAACTGAACATTGCACAGCTTTTATCCTGATAATATTTCCCCTTGATACTTTGGGATGTTAACCGCCGATAATTTATGGCTACTGGTTCAGTAGAAAGACCACTCGGACACACCTACCCTGTGTCAAGCACACACACACACTCATACTCTCTCTCTCTCTCTCTCTCTCTCTCACTCCACTCTTCTCTCTCTCTCTCTCTCTCTCTCTCTCTCTCTCTCTCTCTCTCTCTCTCTCTCTCTCTCTCTCTCTCTCATGATTAAACACATAAAAACGCAATTATTCTTTTCTTCCATATAATTCCTTGTCTTTTCATTGCAGTCTCTTCAAACCTCGCGTGATGAGTCCATAGCACACCAATCATATCATCCGACAATTATCTCCAACTCTGACAGAAACAATCTCATTGTTTTCAATTATTCCAAAACGTAATTTCTTCATTTCTCAGCACGCACCAATTTTCGACATGACTATCCCTTACTCTGCAACAACACACAAATGTAATAATCCCTTCCTCTTCTCACAAGATCTCTTTTTATCATGATCTTTCCTGAAATGATCTAAAACTACTATACTGAATCAGTGTCCCAGAAGTTATGTATACTCAAGCAACTTCTTGTGGGTACTGTTCCTTTATACTGCTTCTTGTGTTGTACAGTAATAGGGTGCGCTCATTTGTAGAGTAGTTTGTATGTGTGGGAAGGGTCCACTCGAACAATACTGTTCAAATGGGTAGCGTTAAAAGTGTTTTGTTTCATTAAAGGGGAGGCTGGCCGTTTGTTTGGTCTATTAATTTATTTATTCATATATTTTTTTAGTTTCCTCTCTAGACCTCCATCAAGCTTAGAAAAAATACCCCCTAGACCCCCTTCAAGATAAATTTGTAAATTTTTCGGTAGAAAAATGTCCCGTCCGAAGGCCGGTTCCTCTTAAAATTGCAGGTTCGCTATCGCTCGCCAGGAAATAATCGACACCTAAATGGCAGGAAAGGTCTTAAAATTGACAACGAAATGGGGCGAAAGGTGTTAAAATCGACAAACTAATGGGTCGATCGTCTTAAAATCTCAAAACTAGTGGGGCTAAACATTAGGGAGAAGGGGGTCCAGAAAAACGGTCTTCCTCCCCTTAATTCTCATTCTCTTGCTAATTCCAGGCCATTTGATTACATCGTACCTTGAATTTGGCTTTCTATCACTCTGTCAATCTGAAGGGGCACTAGCTACAGTCTTGCCTTTTGTCTCCTTCTTTCATATAGAAAGATAATGATATGTATTATTGTACAAGGAAGTCAGCATTAACTGGAGTTTTTTTGGCGGAATAGTCTCTTTGTACAGTAGTTGATGTCTGTATTTTCTCTTTAGTTTGTTCGAACGTTTTATATATTGGTTTTCTTCATTATTAGTTTCCTCTCTCCATCAATGCATGTCATTATTTTTACCTTCCTTCATTACTTAAGTTTGTCTTTTTGTCACCTCTCTAGGGAACAACACACTAGCATTTTTTCGGCGTTTTGACTACCCAATATCGGAGTATTATTTGTGATTTTTTTATAAAAAAAAAATCAAGTCAGTGAAACAGGTATTTTATCCTTCTCGTATTAACTTAGTATCTGGAGTCTCTGGCTCGGTAGTTTATCCTTCTCGTATTAACTTACTATCTGGAGTCTCTGGCTCGGTAGTTTATCCTTCTCGTATTAACTTAGTATCTGGAGTCTCTGGCTCGGTAGTTTATCCTTCTCGTATTAACTTACTATCTGGAGTCTCTGGCTCGGTAGTTTATCCTTCTCGTATTAACTTAGTATCTGGAGTCTCTGGCTCGGTAGTTTATCCTTCTCGTATTAACTTAGTATCTGGAGTCTCTGGCTAGGTAGTTTATCCTTCTCGTATTAACTTAGTATCTGGAGTCTCTGGCTCGGTAGTTTATCCTTCTCGTATTAACTTAGTATCTGGAGTCTCTGGCTCGGTAGTTTATCCTTCTCGTATTAACTTAGTATCTGGAGTCTCTGGCTCGGTAGTTTATCCTTCTCGTATTAACTTAGTATCTGGAGTCTCTGGCTCGGTAGTTTATCCTTCTCGTATTAACTTAGTATCTGGAGTCTCTGGCTCGGTAGTTTATCCTTCTCGTATTAACTTAGTATCTGGAGTCTCTGGCTCGGTAGTTTATCCTTCTCGTATTAACTTAGTATCTGGAGTCTCTGGCTCGGTAGTTTATCCTTCTCGTATTAACTTAGTATCTGGAGTCTCTGGCTCGGTAGTTTATCCTTCTCGTATTAACTTAGTATCTGGAGTCTCTGGCTCGGTAGTTTATCCTTCTCGTATTAACTTAGTATCTGGAGTCTCTGGCTAGGTAGTTTATCCTTCTCGTATTAACTTAGTATCTGGAGTCTCTGGCTCGGTAGTTTATCCTTCTCGTATTAACTTAGTATCTGGAGTCTCTGGCTCGGTAGTTTATCCTTCTCGTATTAACTTAGTATCTGGAGTCTCTGGCTCGGTAGTTTATCCTTCTCGTATTAACTTAGTATCTGGAGTCTCTGGCTCGGTAGTTTTCTCAGGTGTTAGCAGTCCCCCTGGTATCTGAAATGGGTGTTTCCGGGTGGATGGGACTCGATAGCCTTGGCTATGTAGGGGAATAAACCCTAAATAAATTACCAATGGGCGACACGCTAATCGGTGCCACTTGCAGGTGGCGATGTATATAACAGATAACAGATGTCAGATGGGGAGATTGCCGGCAACAATCGAACAAGGCAATACCCAGGGGAGGCCTATAGGCATTTTGATAAGGGGTGGCTTGAACTCCTGTTTCATTTGTCTGGTTTCCCTTACTGTTTCTGTTTGCGTCTCACCTACACAGAGTGATCCAGTTTGCTCTCACAAATAATCCCCTCCTGCTATCTACTTCACTACATTAAACAAGCACACCACACTTCTTTCTGTCACAAAAATAAAAACAAAAATCTCGCTCAACTCCTTATGTAACCCAAACTACAAATCGAAGAGGCGCCTATCCAATAACAAATAATACTGACTTGATTTAGTATTATTTTGTTGTTGAAAATATATTGGTTCCAGTTAACGGGACACAAGTGTGCATACTTGTTCTAACTCACAGCAGATTATATATATATATATATATATATATATATATATATACCGGGTATATATATATACTGGTATATTTTGTTTTCCATAAAATTTAGTCTTAAAACTAGCTAGTATTTTATAGAGAACAACATTATTCTACTTAACTGTTTTATTGAATAAAAAGGCACAAACAATGCAATGAATGTATTACAAAAATTCGTTCGCATGCCACCCGTCCGTGCTACTCAAATGCTAACCTAACTTAAATAACTCCACCAAATTAATTAACTACACAAATGGTCGAGCCCTACTCAGCCAAAACACACTACTGTACTCTAAGCTTACCTGTCACTGAACTGATAATGCTAACCTCATGAACTCCTATGCCAGACAAATTCCTTACCTTTATCGTATATTACTAACAACGTCTAGCCCACCAGTATGGCCTATATTACGTACTAACCTTTTCAGGCATGGTCAATTTCAGGACGCAAGGCAGCATCCGTTGGCCACAAACACACAATTATAGATACGCTCGGGTTCGAAACCAGCGGGGTAAGGACTGCGTGTCCCTTCACTCGGGCTCTTTATGCCCTTGGTGTCTCACCGACAAAATGCCTCAAAACAAAGACCATATTTACTATCCTTGCTCAAAAGTAACTTTCCTGCCAAACAGACCGATGGTCAATTTTGTCGACGAGACGCCATTGTAAAGGCAGAAAATTAGTCACTGCGCGCCTTTCCCATTGACCACGCCGACATGCACACACACACACACATACACATACACACACACACACACACACACACACACACACACACACACACACACACACACCTCCCTGTGGCGTAACTGATTGCGCGTCTGGCTCACAACCAGAAGATCCCGGGTTCGAGACCCGGGCGGGGAAGAGACATTTGGGCAAGTCTCCTAACGGTGTAGCCTCTGTTCACCTAGCAGTATAAATAGGAACCTGGTATAAGTGGACGAAGTTGTGACGTCCCATCTGGGGTTGGTGATCGGTTACAAGGTGAGATGGGTATCATACTGGTCAACCTAAGCTACTGGATAACCTAAGCCTTCGGGTGAGACTGGTACCGTAGTGAGAATGGTACCGTACAGATTAACCCTAAGCCTTCGTATCCAGATATCGCCAATTGGCTAAAATACAGACTACATACACATCCACAGCCATTCCAATGATACATAAAAACACTTAACATGCATTTCACGCAATACATTCCCAGTTAAGGAGGCGCGATAATAATGAGCTTAGCTCGCATTGCATGGATTCCCCTTGACGAACAAGTAACTGAGTAACACACACACACACACACACACACGCGTCTCTTTCACTCTCCCCTTCTATCTCTCCACCCTCCCGCTCGACACTACTAAATATACCTAGCTATCTTTAGTACACAATCCCAGACGCAGTCGCGTGACAGGTAAGAATACGTCTTAATGGCTATTTCCCCGCTAATTCCGGTCAATAGACACCTCCGTAGTGCCATATCCATATCCCTGAGCGAATTGGAACGAGCTCCAATGAAAAGATTGTATCAAATTCTCCATTTAAAAGTAACTATACCATCCCTACCTCCCCACACTACTGAGGAAAATCAATCAATACTTTGCTAGTTACTTCGCTAAAAGCCAACCTCCCACATTACACTTGCAAGCGAAAATATGCAATTTCCTCACTCATTTCCACTCGCGATAACGCTATTATATTTACTGTTATTTTATCATGTTCTATGTTTACAAGACAGTATGAACGGCTGAAATGAAGATGATATTAACCTTATATTCATACCTGGTATACAGCTGTCACAATTGCATTGAGAAGTGGCTTTGTTTTCATTGATTTTCAGCTTCTAAAAGATCTCTTCTGTGTACACATTCTTCCTCAACTGATGCACTAAGCACACTGATATAAGTATGAGTAGCAAGCTTAGAACCTGCTGGAAGTGTCTTTCAACAAGCGGGGTGGATTGGTGCAATAGACACATCCAGTACTACCATTATGTATATGGATATCGTCCTCTGCATACCCCTTATTTACATAGGATGTACTGTAAACATACGTCAGCTGCAGGGAAAGTGTTAAATCAACGAAAACCCTGCCTGTGTGATGTCACCTTTAAACTTCGCTTTATCCTTTCAGTATTCTAGGAAACACATTATATTTGCAGTCTGGCCATTATGAGACAATTTTATTGAGATTAAGAGACAAATTTTACACTGTAAACCTTTTCTCTCCGTTGAGCTCCTCCGATAATAACTTTGTTTTTCTATCCTATCCTCCCAGCCAGCAGTGCTTGTGGCACTTTGGCGCTGCCATCTGGGAGGCTCTTCGGCAGTACTGCTTTGCTTTTCCATGGATAATTTTGTTTCCATGGCTCCTCGAAGTATAATGAACACATTACCGAGGTAATCATCTCGAGCAAGGAGGCATACATTCCATTTTCTTTCTCTCAGTCTAATGCAAAAAAAATCTTGGTTTACCCATGCTTGTTCTACTGTTGTCACAATAAGGAGGAAACATTCTAACGGTACCGTCACCTTCAAACTCAAGAATCTCGTACTTTATATGTTTCTGCCCGGAATCAAACCTCACCAGTTTTTCGACTCGCCAAAAACTATTTCCTCAATATCAAATGCTCTGAACATTTCAACTCTAGCTCTTCCAAAGCTTTCTGGCATCTAGTAAAAATACTATTTTCTCAGTCTTTCTTCTACTCAACAAGTAAACTCTGAAACTTTCTCCCTCAATCCGTCTTTTCCTCATACTATGACTTAATCTGCTTCAAGCTCCATGTATCCAGACTTTTTGACATGAACGTACCTTGAATTTGGCTCTCTTTCACTCTTTTAACTTGGGAGGGGACACTTGCTACAGACAGCTTTGCTTTGTGTCTCCTTCATACACAGAAAAAAAAATAGGAACGAGTTTTTTACTTTGATTGCTAGAGGCCGTTCCTAAGCTGCGTAACATTATCCACAACCCTTTCTGCACGATGACGTAATATTAGTCATATTCTGGTTATCATTAGACGATTTTCTTTAGATTTTATTCTACCTCTATGGCTGAAATGGGTAAGTAGCATCTTAATAAAGCATCCGAATAACGTAGGACTTTTTTTAATTTCATAAAATCGTCTAATGCTAGCAAAAATAAAATGTAAAATGGGCGAAGTCGGGCTGAATGGGAAGTAAACCAGGATGTAATGAACTGTCGTCATAATTCTGAAAGTGCTAATTATCTCTTGGTGGTAATCACATCAACTATAATGTTCTCTTGTCTCCCTTTAATTCCCATGTAATTATGGTTACCTCTTTAATTATATCAAGCTCATTCTCGTCTGCCTGTCATCTCTCTCTCTCTCTCTCTCTCTCTCTCTCTCTCTCTCTCTCTCTCTCTCTCTCTAACACACACAATTTGCTCACTCTTCCCTCTTCCATCGTCCTATCTCTGTCATCACCCTCATAGTAACCTTCATGATATATTTCACACGCACACACACACACACACACACACACACACACAAACAAACAGAGAGATAACGATTACAAATTCTCTCACTCCGTTCTCGTCTTACTAACATCTTACCCAGAATTCAATGTTAATTAAGATTTGATTTACACTGATATCTGTCAATCGCCTTGACGTTGTTTCAGGCTACATACAGTACGTAGAATAACCTTTTATGGTTGTGATGCGTCATATAATATGGGAGACTAAAGACTAAAACAGAGTACAGTCACGCTATATAAGAGTTTTATTTATATGTTACTACTAAAAGGAAACATAACAAATTAAACATACATACAAATTGAATGCATAAGAATAACATAGAAAACAAAACAAACAAATTGTGCCAAAGAGTAAGGGGACTAAGGTCTTAACCCTGCTACTGGCAGCAAGCTACCGACTCTGATAGTAATAGTACAAATAAGATTTCGGTGGCTATCAACCCTATTGGATTATTAAGCCAGCACACTGCAAGTCAAGAATAACGTCAGGACCGGAGCCTCTTTTCGAGAACTCCAGTCCCTTGTGAATCTGATGATGGCTGTTGTGCTTGTTATCCAGTAGGTTTTGTTCGAATTTGAAAATTGATGTTTCAGAAAATAGAGTTAAGGATTCATATATTGATTTATTTGGGTTTCTCCGTTACTATATATATATATGCCTTTCCTCAAAAGAAATATCATCCCATAATTGTTTAGGAGAACATAAACTATATTTATTTTAGGCGATCTATACCGGTATATATTTTGCACAAACGATACTTACAAATATGTTACTCGTTCTACTTTTGAGCCCATATTGTGTCGGTAGCTGGCTGCCAGTCCCCCGAAGGATTATTTAAAAAGGATGGGAAAGTGAGAGGTTACAGTTTTGATAATAGTGATCCGCGCACACAAGAGATAGCAGCACGATCGCAAAAGAAAATGGGAGGGTACCTATTTAATTCGTAATAATCCCTACCTTAAACGCTATGAATAATCAATTCATCGTTGTCCACAGACTCTGTAAACATGACAGAGTTCAAAAGACATAACTAAAGGCTACTGTAAAAGACAGATCAACATGAAATTGTCGTCATTATGAGGAGATTCAGATATGAGTCCCCACTACCACCGCCATTGTTGTTGTGAGACTCCGAGTTGCCAGCGTCAAACATGATTGGATCTCACCCACTCACCCCAACAGAATACCCCCCAGGGGGTAAGGGGGCCTCCATCTTATGCTGGAGGAAAAAAATATTATGCCCCACGCATCCTACTGCGTGTCATACAAGGTGACTAATAGGGGGAATGGGGGTAGACTGTAGGCATCAATTGAACAGGGTTATACCCAGGAGAGGCTGTAGGCATTTGATAAGGAGTCGCTGAAACTCCTGTTTCATTTTTTTGGCCTCTCTTACTGATTCCCTTTGTGCCTCACTAACACTGAGAGTAGTCCAGCCTGCTCTCATAAATACCTCCTCCTCTTATCTACTTCACTACACTTAACATGCACACCAGACTCCCTCCTTCCACAAAAAACATTTAAAAACATTATGAGCACACACCAAGCCTCGGAGTCCCTGGGGGGGGGGGAACCATAAATGCCCCCACACCTGCCCGACCTTCCCCTGACGACCCCTCTAAATGCTCTGGACTACGGCCTGTCACTCTTACTATCAACTTTTGCAATATTCGCGGCCTTTCCTCTAATTTTCAATCAGTTGAACACCATCTCTCCTCCTACAAACCTGATCTTCTTTTCCTCACCGAAACCCAGGTATCTGAGACAACTGCCAGCAGCCCCTTCTCTGTATCCTCCTACTTTCTCTATACTAGTTTCAAAGCCAAAGGCGGATGTTGTGCATACGTGCACAACAAACTCACTTGCTCTCGTGTTCCCGATTTCGACTCCTCTGAATTCTCAACTTTGTGGCTCAAACCATCCTGTCATTCACATACAAAATATTTCTGTGCTGTCTATCTTTCCCCTAACTCTACCGACTTTCCCAAATTCTTTGTCTATCTAAACTCTAAAGTGGAACACATTCTATCCATCTCTCCCTGCTCTGAAATCTCCATCTTAGGAGATTTCAACGTTCACCACTGCCAATGGCTCTCCTCTCACACTACTGAAAAACCTGGTGAACAAGCCTTTGTCTTTTCTATCATAAATGACCTAAAGCAGCTGGCCCAGCAACCAACCCGCATCCCGGACCGCTTCGGAGATCGGCTCAACATTATTGACTTATATCCGACTTCTAACTCTTCTTCTTCTACTGGCATGGAAGCGTATATTCCATTTTCTTTCTCTCAGTCTAATGCAAAAAAATCTTGGTTTACTCACACTTGTTCTACTGCTGTCCACAACAAGGAGGAAGCATTCAAACGGTACCGACGCCTTAAAACTCAAGAATCTCATTCTTCCTATGTTTCTGCCCAGAATCAAGCCAAATCTGTTCTTCGACTTGCCAAGCACTCTTTCATCAATAATAAATGCACAGAACTATCCAACTCTAGCTCTTCCCAAGCTTTCTGGCATCTAGCCAAAAACCTCTCCAACAATTTTTCTTCCTCGTCTTTCCCTCCCCTTTTCCACTCTGATGGCACAACCATCACTTCTTCCTCTGACAAGCTGAACTCTTCGCTCAAACTTTTGCTAGAAACTCCACCATGGATGATTCCGGTGCTATTCCTCCCTCTCCACCCCCGTCTCTCCTACTTATGCCTAATATCCTATTCTCTTCTAAAGATGTATATTCTACCCTCTCTGGGATTAATACTAAGAAGGTGTACAGTCGGTGTTTTTCCTGTTGTACTCAAAAACTGTGCTTCCAAGCTGACGGCAAACTCTTTCGTCTCTGTCTCTCCTCTAACGTCTTTCTTTCTTGCTGGAAGTTTGCTCTCAATCAACCTGTCCCAAAGAAGAGTGACCGCTCTCAACCCTCCAACTATTGTCCAATTGCTCTCATCTCTTGTATCTCTGAAGTTTTTTAAACTATTCTAACTTCCAAATTTCTTAAGCATTTATCTTCTCATAATCTGCTCTCAGATCGCCAGTATGACTTCCTTAACCCTTATTTAGCGGCGAGCAACATAAGTCGAGTTAAATAAAGCTGGACTATGTGGCGGCGCTCGACATAGGTCGAGTGGCAATTTCAGCACGTAATGTGGCTGAGAGAGAGAGACAAGTGGTGGCAGGAGACTAGCGAGCGTATGACTGCTCCAGACCACCGCGGCGAACCTACTGACACAAATCTCAGCTCCCTCCTCCCTCTCTCACTCGCTACATACTCAATTATGTACTGAAAGTACCGAATTACCTGCTTTTTGCACTCGCGTTGCACGGTTATTGCAAGAAAACTATCCATCATACAAGGATCGTTATGGTGTCATTCGAAAGCTCTGTTTATGCCCTTTCAGGGATAGGTACTTGTTTTACGTTCTGGGTCTTATTTAGGCATGAAAATGATCACGTAAACAGCCCTATTTTGGCTAAAAACACCCCGCTGTGCGGCACACATAAATAAACCGCATAGGCCGCTCGTAAGGTGTTAAGGGTCGCTCTACTGGTGATCTTTTTTCATATCTTAATAACTCTTGGTCATTCTCCTTTCGGGACTTCGGTGAGACCTTTTCTATTGCACTAGACATATCAAAGGCCTTCGATAGAGTCTGGCACAAACCTTTAATTTCTAAACTACCCTCCTTCGGTTTCTATCCCGCCATCTGTGCCTTTGTCTCTAATTTCCTTTCCGGCCTTTCCATAGCTGTAGTTGTGGACGGCCATCGCTCAATTCCTCATCCTATCAACTCCGGTTTTCCTCAGGGTTCTGTCCTATCTCCTATTCTCTTTCTAATTTTCATAAATGATCTTCTCAACTGTGCATCCAGTCCCATCCATTCATACTCAGACGACTCTACCTTACACTACTAAATTAGTTTTCCAGAATGCCCCAGCCAGCAATCGCTTAAAGACAAATGTAATGAAGCCATAGAACACTTATCTTCTGATCTAGCTACTATTTCCAATTGAGGTAAAGAAAACTTTTTTGCATTTAATGCTTTGAAGACCAAATTTCTCCATCTTACTACCCGTTCGGAACCTCCAGAGGACTATCCCTTATTCTTCAACAATACAAAAATCAATCCTTCATCTACTCTCAATATTCTCGGTGTCTCTTTTTCTTCTGCTCTCACTTGGAAGGACCATATTACCAGTCTTGCTAAGGCAGCCTCCCAAAAACTGGGTGTGCTCAACCGCCTCAAGGGGTTCTCTACCCCTGAGCAGCTTCTTGCTCTAAACAGTGGCACAGTGCATCCTTGTATTGAGTATTGTTCACGTGTGTGGGGAGGATCCTCTCACACCGCACTCCTAGACAAAGTAGAAAGGAAAGCCTTTCGTATCATTTACTCCCATCCACTCACCAACTCTTTGCAATCTCTCTCTCTTTGCCGCAATGTTGCAGCTATCTCGCTATTCTATCGTTACTACAATAATCAGTGTTCCTCGGAGCTTCCCCAGTGTATACCAACTCCTCTATGAAGGGTACGTAGTACCCGTCTTGCAACACAATCCCACCCCTACTCTGTACAACTCTCCAACCCACGAGTGAAACTAAACGCCATTCTCAGACTTTCTTCTATTCAACCGCTGAGCTCTGGAACTCTCTCCCAGAAACAGTCTTTCCCTCTTCATATGACTTAAATTGCTTCAAACTCTGTGTGTCCAGACATTTAAGCTCGAACGTCCCTTGATTTTGGCCCTGTCACTCTTTCAACTCTGGGGGAGGCACTCGCTGCAGGCAGTTCTGCCTTTTGTTTCCCTCATTCACATAGAACAAAAAAAATTCATAAGTTGCATCTCTCTCGCTATTCTTTTGCTAATACAATAATCAGTGTTCTTCAGAGGTCTCTCAGTGCATCCACCTCCTCTACATAGGGTACGTAGTGCCCGTCTTGCAACACAATCTCACCCCTACTCTGTACAACTCTCCAACTCAATAGTGAAACGTTACTCCCAATCATTCTGCTATTCAACAACTGAGCTCTGGAACTCTCTTTTGAATCCATCTTTCCCTCATCCTGTGACCTGTGAGATTGTTTGAAACTCCGTGTGTCCAGACATTTGGCTCAAACGTTCCTTGATTGTGGCCCTGTAACTCTTTTAACTCTGGGGGACGCACTCGTCACAAACAGTTTTGCCTTTTGTCTCCCTCATCCAAATATAACAACAACAACAAAACTTAACCTACGTATTTCGGCAAAATGTCCAGTTTTAATACAGCTTTACAATATAACATATACCTACTGTATAATGTAACGAAAAATATAAATTCAACATGTGTTGCTTGGAGTTATACTTGCATCATTTAAGTATTTTATATATTGTATGCATATAATTACTTCTTTCTCTCTTGCTTTTATATATCTAATTTATTCAAAATAATTTATAAGTGTTTTTACACATTAATTCACTCTCAAAGATGTTCTCTCTTTAATCTAACGCCCCCTCATAATGTGGAAGTTTCCCTAACTATGGTAACACTGCAGATAAGCCAGGAGTGTACATATATCAAGAAGTATCTAATAAGGAGTAATCACTGTGGACCTTTGGTTATAATATTATGCCCCACGACAGTGATGCTACCCCTAAGACGCATGTGGAACTCAACGTTTTCCTCTCTCCTCTTTACAAAGGACTTTGCCAACACGTCCTTAACTGACCTTGCCCAACTTTACGAATGTTAAGGTCGGTACCAAATGTTTGGGACCTGGCGGCGATCATGGTGTGTGGTGCCCTGCATCCGCCATTGCCTCGACCGTGCTCCTGCCGCCGGTCAGCCTAACGACCTAGGGATGACTGTGTTATGTCCCTGCAATGTCCTCAAACCGTGTTTGACCCGTCATTCCTCCATCCTACCCCCCCCCCCCCCCCCACCGACACCATAGAGTAAAGATAGATAGAGTCGAAAGCGTGACGTCACAAATCTGAAAACAGTGATTCGCGCGTTCGAGAGATGGCAGCACGATTGCAAATTCCTAATAATCCCTACCTTCAACCTTGTACTAATAACGCTATGAATAATCAATTCTTCGCTATCCAGAGACACTGTAAACATGACAGAGTTCAATAGACATAAGTAGAGGCTACTGTAAAGGCCAGATCATCTTGAAATTGTCAATATGAGCTTCATAGTCAAGTCTCCTCTAATCCCCCGCCATTGTTGCTGTGAGACTCGGGAGTTGCCAACGTCAAACAGACTGGGACAAAATATCCCTAGATGTCATAAGTATAATCTAAGTACGTATTTCGTCTAAATGTCCAGTTATAGTGCAACTTTACAAATTCACATTTATGTAACATGTAACTATAGTCCAGCCGATCTAAACAGGCAGTTTTACCAGCAGTTACTAATTTTACATTGGTGCCACATGTATAATTCCTAACAACGAAAATATACTATTTTCGGTATTAAGTACCTTAAGTCGGTTTAAAATGCTCAGGCTATTTCTACATGTACAAAAAAGCTTTATTGTTTTTATAATTAATTCGCTTGTTATTAGTAAATACAATGGACATTGTATACAACTTGGCACCATGGGTACTGCGACGTGTCAGAGGTCGGCCAAAAAACTCCTCACAAATATCACGTGATGGCGCGCTGCCAGGCGCACAAAATTAATACTTTCACTTCATTTCATTCCTGACTTTGCCACCATTCACAATGGAAGCCGCTCCAAATCGCCCCACACACTTGCATAGTCAGACAAAACAGATGGCATATAACGTTCACCAATACTTCAAGACAGAGATTAAGGAGCTTGGAAGTGTGGTGTGGTGTATGCGGGGTGGGGGGGAGGGGGGTAGAGTGGTGTGGTGTGTGTGGGGTGGGGGTTAGTGGGAGGGAGTTGTGTGGCGTGTGTGGGGTTGGGGTGAGGTGTGTAGGGTGAGTGAGAGAGAGAGATAAATAGTAATACAATTTATTATAGCAATAATAATCTATGCATTCATGTGGTCTACACAGTCTTACGCGCCGAAACTTACACACACATTCAGTATATAGAAGAGAGCCGATCTCCCTACATTGACCGTGACCGGGGGAGGTAGCGAGAGTAATTTGGAAAGGTTGTCCTACGGAAAGGGTCAAGTGGACAGCCGGCACCAGTGTACGCAGAGCTGACACCGCCTAAAAATGCCTGTTAAAATTTGTAGGACTTTAATAATATGTATTCAAAATGACATTTCCATTCTTATTGTGTTGCTTGGAGTTATACAGTTTGCATCATATAAAAGTATTTTTTATATTGTATGTGTATCTTTAATTCTTTCCTCTTGCTTTTAGATATCAGTTTTATTTTAAATAATTTACAAGTATTTTTACCCACATTAATTCACTCTTAACACTTACGCTGCGGGCATATTTCTGCCATATTAGGGCTCATTCAGGCACTCCTGATTGATTAAGCAAGTATCGGAATGAAATTAAATGTATTCAGCCAAAAACTAAAAAAAAATATAGATTCAAAATGACACCAAAACGAGCTTTGTAGCTTGCGGGCTTCACCCGCAGCGCTACCATAGACATTCGCTAAAATGAGTAATTATCGGTAATGTCGCACTACATATTTTGCCTTTGGCACCGCTGTATATCTAGCGAGAGTATGGCTCATACTCCTCAGAGCACCGGCTGGCTGGCTGGTGAAGGACGGGTGGTCTGTCGCACTCCCGCTCCCTCACACTTGATTCTACAGGCTTTAAGAGGCTTTAAAAGCCTGTAGATTGCTGTAAATTGCCATGGCGTTCCAGAACGTCTCCCGCAGTCAATGGGTTAAAGATGTTCCCTCTTTAATCTAACGCCCCCTCATTATGCGGACTTTCCCTAACTGTGGTAACACTGCAGACAAGCTAGGTGCGTAGATATCAAGAAGTATTTAATAAGGAATAAGCACTGTGGCCTTTTGCTTATAACATGCCCCACGATAGTGCTGCTACCCCTAGTTTGCGCGAGGAAATAACCAGTTTCTCCTCTTTCCTTCTATTCTCTTTGCCCGACACATACAGCTATTCCACGTCCTACAGCTAATCCAGGAGCGATCCCTGGGCATCTATGGCAGACACATCAGTGGGCATCACGGCTTCATATAAAGGGGGTTAGACCCCGGCCTTGCCACGAACAGCCATGTAAATACTATAAACAGGGTCACACGTACAGTATTTAGCTGCTAGGGATACATGTAAAATAGTACATACTAAAATGCTGTAATTGCGTAAATAAACGGTAATTATAATGTAAAACTTGCAAAATAAACAAACCAAAACTTGGACGAACACATTAAAAAGACAAAATAACTAATCAAAATCGCTATGTGGAAACAGCACTTTAGCAAAATAATAATGTATAAATAAAAGAACACAATCCACCACATAGGGTGTACATTACTACATGCACTATCGTCACGTTCAAGGAATTAGTCAATTTGGGAAGCCCGGGACGTTCTGGTAAATGTGAAATGTTAGATATTGATAATGGCAAAATTATGAACAATATGACGGTCATATAAATTCAATAATATTACCTATGTTACAAGCATGCTTACAATATGTAAAGACACGTGAATTGAGCTAATTTTTAATGAGCAGATTATACACAAAGCGAGGATAACACCATAATAATATTTACATAACGAACGTTATACAATACATACTAGCTAGCATCGTTATTTTACAATACATTAATACGATATATGTATACTGCCACACTTATACACAATAGTATTGATATTAGAATATGCATTATTACATTATTTACCATCAACGGGTAAGTAAGGTAGTGGTGGTGGTTATGGTTGCTGTTCTGGCAGTATTTGTGGTGGAGGCCGTGTCGGTGGGGGCGTTGCTGGTTTTCCGGCATGTTCTCATGGTTGTGGCGGCAAGTGGCTGCTGTTGTGGTGCTGATGCTGTTTGAGGCCTAGATGGTGGGGTGAAGCGACAGTGGTGTGATAGATGTTGTGCTGGATTGATTGAAGCCATGGTACCCGACAGCCTCGCATTATGGCACATATCATGGGCACCATATGCCCGCTTGTGACGTTGATAAGTCTGGGGAAAACAGGAGAGACTGCCCAATTTAACAGTTCAGGAATGTAATCTCTTTCCGTCCTTGACCCGTATTTGCATTGTCCTTGTTTAATGAATGTAACAATGGCTGCACAAGGCCGATTGATGGATGGGAAACCACCCACTCCCGCGTCTGCACACCATGACCCACCCCCGCCTCACCTCCGACCAAGTGGACCTCCCACAGTTTTTATTGCGCCCCACCCACGTCCTTCGCCCACCTACTGACGGTGCTGACCCATGCCCGACATTTCCAAATTTATTGGATATGTATACAAAAAAAACGTGGGTATCCACGACTTTCCACGCCTTGACGCGTCTTTACCATGACTCCGTTGACCTTCCTTTGACCTTTCAGGATTTTGCAACAGACTTTGCAAAACACACAGTCATTTCAAAGTCTGAAAGGGTCGGGAGTGCAGTGTGACAGGCCCATTAAATACTTAGACACCAGTTACTCATATGATTTATATGTAGTGAAATCCAGGGAATTGGAGAAATGCATTTTCATATTATTATTTGGAAGCCACTGTACTTGCTACAAAAAGTATTCTTGTGTGCTCTGGCAGAAATAATGTTGTGCAATCAAGTTAATTTGCAGGCTAATACCCCAAATATATAATGGCTAAGTCCCATGTCGCAATTTTTTTTATTTGAAGCGCATTATTATTGCATGGTTGAAGAATCCATTGCAAGTGTCGCACATTACTCTGGCTACTCTTGTCTATTGCGCAGTGTTGGCAATATGCCAAAAAGTATATACACTTGGTGTGCATGTGTATTCATTTATGTTTTTCCTTTGTTAAACCAACTCAACTTCATATTAAAAATTTAGGAAGCAAGCCAGTGAGTAGTGAACCTAGGGGGACAGTGGGAAAAAAGTTGCTGAAGATAAACCCAAAACCGCAATTTGACAAACGTTCGATAGAATGTTCATAATTACCATATAATATTCGCTATTTGTTTCTATCTAATATATAATGTTCATATTTACCAGATTATTATTTGCTATTGTTTTCTATCTAATATATCTCTATCTAATATAATGTTTTCCTCTAACCATACATGTTTCCTTTTTCCCTAACCCTTTTACTTTTCTCACTTGCTCCAAAGAGAATGTTGCTTGGGCTTAGAGTAGGAATCTTGTTAGTGGTTGAACATGACATTATTTTAGGGGAGATGGTCGGTTATTCTGCACACCCCTCTCCCTCATGCTTAGCCCCATTAGTTTGGTGATTTTAAGACCTTTCGCCCTTTTTCTATGTCAATATTAAGACTTTTCGTGTCATTTAGGTGTCGATTTGTTCCTGGCGAGCGATAGCGAGCTTGTAACTTAGGAGGAAACGGCCTTCGGTCGGGACATTTTTCTACCAACAACAAAAATACAAATATATCTTGAAAGGGGATCCTGGGGTTGTTGCTTTTTAAAGTTTGATAGAGGTCTAGGGAGGAAACTAGAAAGATAATGAAAATAAACTCGACCAAAAAGTGAACCATCCCCCTTAAGAGGTGCAACAAGACTGTGGTAGTGTTAAAAGTGTTGGGGGGACAGATTGATCACTTCCCATAACCCCCACACCCCTCCCGCTTTAGTCTTTTACCACTCCCTACTTTATTGGGTTTTGCGTTGGCTCCCTTCCCTTGTTTGCTTTTCTCCTCTTTCTTTTTCCCTTTCTTGCATCGCTTTTTATGGGGTCTCCCCCTTCCTTCCCCCAGCACCCTCTTTTTCTTCCCTCCTCTCCCCACAGTGTTATCCTTATTCTCTCCATTTTCTCACATTCCTTCTTCTCTTCTTTCGTCCCTCTTCTTACGGTTACCTTTCTCGTTCCCTTGTATGATCTCCTCAATTTTTTCCGCTGTCCTCCGCCTCAATTTTCTTTCTTCATCTTCCCTTCCTGTTTCTTCCTACTCCATTCCCGACACCTCCTATCTCCTCCCATACCTGCTTTCCTTTTGGCTTTCTCTGCTTTCATAATTAAGGGGGATAGATGAGATGGAAGGGATTGGTCAGGAAAAAATGAGAAGTGAGTAGATGGAACTGAAACTCAAATCAATATTATGAAAATATATTGGTGTAATAATTTTATTATATTGCCTCATACTCGTTAGCCTTGGTCGGAAACCCATCTAGGGGAGATAACCATATAAAAATTCGGATGGATGGGACTCGTCATCCTCGGTCGGCAACTTGTCTATGGGAGTAAACCTTATACAAGTACGTACTGCCACCTTAGGGTGAAGCAGGTTAGTGGATGGATTAGCTGCACACCACTGTAGAAGAATAGTGCTAAAAAAATACATAAAAGGCCTCAGAGTCGGACGGACCGTAAATTGAGTGGTCAATCCTGCAAGTCCTTCGGTAAACTGGCTTGGGTACTCCCTCTTACATGGGATAGGTCCGCTTGGGGGAATTTTGTGTATGGCCACCCCCATTAAGGGGAGTAAGGCGTCCGGCAATAGATAGATAGCCTCCTACTACCCTCCGTCCTCTATCTCCCCATGCCTTCCACACCACACACTCCCCCACGCCTACAAATAGACTGTCGCTAGTAGTGACGTCACTCATCGTCACAACTACCACCTTTCTTCCTCTACAGTACTTCACTCTATCTTGACTGATGGAAATGATGGGCTCATTAAGGGGGGGTGGCCCTATTTATTTGTTCATGTGTGTATCTTTTTATTTATTTATTTAGTTTCCTCTCTAGACTTCCATCAAGCATAAAATTACACCTCTAGACCCCTTTCAAGATAAATGTGTACATTTTTCGGTAGAAAAATGTCCCGGCCGAAGGCTGATCTCTCTTAACTTACATGCTCGCTATCGCTCGCCATGAAAAAATCGACACCTAAATGACACAAAGTCTTAGGATTGAAAAAGAAATAGGGCTAAAAGTTTTAAAATCGACAAACTAATGGGGCAAACATCTTAAAATCTGAAAACTAATGGTGCTAAAAATGAGGGAGAAGGGGATCTATAAAAACGACCCATCTCCCCTTAAGGCTTGTCGACTCACACTGAACGCTTTATTATAACAAATATGGTACACACAAACAGTTGTCTTTGGTTTATCTATTTAAATTCGAACACGTAAATGATTGAAACACTTATGTGAAATATGTTTGTGACAATGTATCGTTCATTCTTTAAAATACAGTTGTCTGATTGTTTGCGTTAAGAAAAAAATATCCTTACAAAACTGTAGAACAAATATCCTTACAACACTGTAAAACAAATATACTTACAACACTGTAAAACAAATATCCTTACAACACTGTAGAACAAATATCCTTACAACACTGTAGAACAAATATCCTTACAACACTGTAGAACAAATATCCTTACAACACTGTAGAATAAATATCCTTACAACACTGTAGAACAAATATCCTTACAACACTGTAGATCCAATATCCTTACAACACTGTAGAACAAATATCCTTACAACACTGTAGAACAAATATCCTTACAACACTGTAGAACAAATATCCTTACAACACTGTAGAACAAATATCCTTACAACACTGTAGAACAAATATCCTTACAACACTGTAGAACAAATATCCTTACAACACTGTAGAACAAATATCCTTACAACACTGTAGAACAAATATCCTTACAACACTGTAGAACAAATATCCTTACAACACTGTAGAACAAATATCCTTACAACACTGTAGAACAAATATCCTTACAACACTGTAGAACAAATATCCTTACAACACTGTAGAACAAATATCCTTACAACACTGTAGAACAAATATCCTTACAACACTGTAGAACAAATATCCTTACAACACTGTAGAACAAATATCCTTACAACACTGTAGAACAAATATCCTTACAACACTGTAGAACAAATATCCTTACAACACTGTAGAACACATATCCTTACAACACTGTAGAACAATATCCTTACAACACTGTAGAACAAATATCCTTACAACACTGTAGAACAAATATCCTTACAACACTGTAGAACAAATATCCTTACAACACTGTAGAACAAATATCCTTACAACACTGTAGAACAAATATCCTTACAACACTGTAGAACACATATCCTTACAACACTGTAGAACAAATATCCTTACAACACTGTAGAACAAATATTACGGAATTATGTGATGAGGCCACATTCTTCTAAGACCAAATGCCGGTATTTATTCAAATACAAAGAACGAATTATACAGATTTTATAACTTTAATAAATTTGGTAATTATAAGGATATAATCAAGTTTTGGATATGATAATAAATACTCTCGATCTTCCACCCACCCAATCACGCGGAAATCCCTAGCAAGAAAATATACTTGGCAATGAAATTGGCCGGTTGGGTCCAAAGAGTTTCACTGAATGTTTGCGATGATTGCTTACAAGGATACTCACGAACAAGCAGAAAGAAGGCATGATGCTATAAAAGATACTTTTGTTTCAAGTACCAATAAATGTTAATATGCTAGTTTATCTCAAGCATGCTAACGAAAGGTTAGATATTCTATATCACGCCGTGGTAGAGTTCATTATATATATATATATATATATATATATATATACTGTATATATATATATATATATATATATATATATATATATATATACCGGTATATATATATATATATATATATATATATATATATATATATATGTATATATATATATATATATACTGTATATATAGATATATATATATATATATATATGTATGTGTATGTGTGTGAGCATTTCCCTCCTTACACAATAAAGTACTTTCCTAATCAGACTTATGTTATAATCACAAAACACATATATCTTCTTGTAACCATAAACAACCTTTGTGCGAATAGTAATTGTCATTATAAATTGTCATTATGCTGTTTGCGGATGATACAGTTCTGATGAGTGATAATGAATGGGAGTTGCAGGGTCTGGTAAATGAGTTTGGAACAGTGTGCGAAAAACTTAATTTGAAGGTAAATGCGGGGAAGAGTAAGGTTATGGTCTTCGAAAGGGGTGAAGTCACAGAGTATGAGGTGAAGCTGAACGGTCAGGCTATGGAGATCGTCAACTCTTTTAAGTATCTGGGCAGTGTGTTGAGTAAAGATGGGACTATGGATGAAGAAGTGCGGGAGAGGGTACAACAGGGAAGAGGGTTGTAGGAACGCTAAAAGCAGTAACAAGAAATAGGGTGGTCAGTATGGAAGTGAAGAAGTCCTTGCATGACAGTGTGGTTATCCCGACACTGACTTACGGAAGCGAAGCATGGACGTTGGTTGAGAGACTCAGACCAAGAGTGAGAGCAGTGGAAATGAATTACTTAAGGAGTGCGTGCGGACTTACATGGAGGGATAGACAGACTAATGAGGAAGTAAGAAGGAGGTGTGGTGTGGAGGTAGATGTGCTGGAAAGTGTGAAAAGGAACAACTTGAGATGGTTCGGCCATATGGAACGTATGGAAAGCGAGAGAATGACTAAGAGGGTGTACGAGAGCGAGGTGGAGGGACAGAGAGGGAGAGGTAGACCGAATGAGAGGTGGAAGGATGGAGTGAGGAAGTACATGAACGAAGGCGGTGCTGGTTGGGGGGAGGGGCATCGACTGACTGGGGACAGAGGTGCATGGGGGCGGTTCGTTCGTGGCCACCCCTTCGGGGATCACGGCGTCAGGCAATAGATAGAGAGATAGATTATAAATAGCTTATCGAACTCGAGAAAAACAATATGAATTGCTACTTCCTTCTTTGTGGCTACGAACAAATTTCATCATCTAGCCCTTCTCTCTCTCTCTCTCTCTCTCTCTCTCTCTCTCTCTCTCTCTCTGATGACATATATCAACAAAGACCCCACATTGTTGCTGTACTTAATTAAATTTTGTAATGATATTAAACGGTAATATAGCGTTATCAAATCTTACTGATGATATGTCTATGTCATGGAGTAAAGTAGGCTACATGAGTTTGTTGGATTTTATGATATAGACACAGTATAACATTTAATAATGCTCTGGTACCGTCAAATTGATTAATTCATTGGACAAGGTCGAGTCAATGTCTATACACCTTGCATGCAAGTTGTGCGTTTTCAATCCAGTGGTATGTGTGTATATATTAAAAAAGGGTAAATATTTGTAATTTTGTTTCCTATTTCCTTCTTTACTATAAATTTCCCAGTATACATTATTTGGACTCTACTGGGGTCCTATATCTAACTACTGTATGTTACTTGCCGACCCAAAAGTCGGAGGGATTGGTGAGGGATTGGTCCTTGTCTTAAGGGAGCCCACCTCGCTTGTTTTCTCTTTTTCTCCCTTTCTCTTTGGCTTGTATCCATTCGGTCCCATTCAGCCTACTGTTTTAAGACGTTTACCCCCATCCAGGTGTCATTATTTTCCTGGTGAGCGGTAGCGAGCCAGCACATATATATATATACATATATATTTTTAGAGCAAGCTAAATTTGTAAATTTTTCGATAAAAAAATAATTCTCCGGCAAAGCCGGATTTCTCCATACAATGCTTGCTCGCTATCGCTCGCCAGGAAAATATCGACACCTGGATGGGGATAAACGCCTTAAAACAGTTGGCTGAATGGGGCCGAATGGATACAAGCCAGAGAAAGAGAGAATAGGAGAGGTGACCCCCTTTAAGCGATAGCATCTAATTTGTTTAGAATGAAGGCGGGACTGCCTAGTAAGGATTGCAAAGTCTGTGTAGTCTGTGTATCTGGGTAACTCTATGTAACGCTCACTCACCCCTAATACATCTGGGCCCAAAAAGGTAAATTCCTGTCATTTTTTGGTAGAGGGTTGAAGGGCGCCAACAGCTGTGTACGTTGACTTAGGGCCACCACACTCTCTCTCACGCAGGAATGTGTGTGTGTGCGCGACAGAAAGCATGCGTTTAGGAGAAAGGGTGTGTATGAATGTATAATGGAGAACATTCTTGTGTATGAAAGAATGGTGAGCATATGTATGAAAGTGTATATGTGTATAAGTGAGTGTACTTATGTATGAGTGACAATGCGTATGTATTTGTGTGTGAAAGAGAAAATACTGTATTTAAGGGGAGGTTTTTAGTTTGTTCCCTATATTTCCATCAAGCTTACGATTGCACCCCCTAGACCCCCTTTCAAGATAAATTTGTACATTTTTCGGTAGAAAAATTTCCCGGCCGAAGGCCGGTTCCTCTTAAATAACAGGCTCGCTATCGCTCGCCAGGAAAAAATCGACACCTAGTTGGCACGAAAGGTCTTAAAATTGACAGAAATGGGGCGAATGTTCTTAAAATTGCCAAACTAGTGGGGCGAAATTCTTAAAATCTCATAAGCAATGGGGCTAAACATGAGGGAGAAAGGGATCCAGAAAACAATCCTCAAGTGGAAATCTCCCCTTAAGTGCGGGATAGACTAAGTATGTATGCTTGTGTTTCTACGTGTGTAAGTGTGTGTGTGTGTGTGCCTGTACGTGTGTATTTAAAAATGTACGATTGTCTTATAATTTACCTTATTCTGTACTTGTATATTACATGTAGGCCTATGTGCATTATATCGTGCATGCATACTATAAATACATGTAATAGCCCGTGTTTACAGAAGAAACTAAGAATACTTCATATAAGTTATCATTTATTATTAGCACGCGCACGCGTCACACACAAATAAATGTATGTGAAAGTTATGAACATTGAATGAATATATATTATGAAGTATTATGTTGAAATATGTACAGTGATTGCTAAAAGCCATGAAATACCTAAACGCATCATTTTACTTTTCGATCCCCACGGTACTGAGTATTTTGCTCCTTAACGCACCTTAACAAATCCGACAATAATAAAAAAAGTCCAGTTGTTATCTGCAATTATTGTTTGGTAAACCTAGACAGAGAATTTAAAGGGGGTGACCTGCTTTTTTTTATCTCCTGTTCTCTCTTTCTCATTCTTGTATCCATTCGGCCCCATTCAGCCTATTGTTTTAAGACGTTTATCCCCATCCAGGTGTAAATTTGTTACTGGTGAGCGGTAGCGAGCCAGCATATTGTTTAAATGTTTTTTGACAGCAAGCTAAATTTGTACATTTTTCGATAGAAAAATTTCTCCGGCGAAGCTGGATTTCTTCATATAATGCTGGCTCGCTATCGCTCGCCAGGAAGAAATCGACACCTAGATGGGGATAAACGTCTTAAAATAGTTGGCTGAATGGGGCCGAATGGATACAAGCCAGAGAAAGAGAGAAAAGAAGATAAATAAATAAAAGCAGGTCACCCCCCTTAAGTTGATGCCGTGAAGGTAATTTCGAGATCCAAGATAGACAGACTAATAAGGAAGTAAGAAGGAGGTGTGGTGTGGAGGTAGATGTGCTGGAAAGTGTGAAAAGGAACAACTTGAGATGGTTCGGCCATATGGAACGTATGGAAAGCGAGAGAATGACTAAGAGGGTGTACGAGAGCGAGGTGGAGGGACAGAGGGGGAGAGGTAGACCGAATATGAGGTGGAAGGATGGAGTGAGGAACTACATGAACGAAGGCGGTGCTGGTTGGGGGGAGGGGCGTCGACTGACTGGGGACAGAGGTGCATGGGGGCGGTTCGTTCGTGGCCACCCCTTCGGGGATCACGGCGTCAGGCAATAGATAGATAGATAGATAAAAGAAAAGATTCTGATCGATTCGCTGTCTGCTGTTGATGTGTTATTTCATGTTTGTATGTTTTTATTCTGTCCTCTTTCTTCTTTCTCTCATGAATTACTAGTTATTCCTTACGCCGATATCGCACGAGCGCTTTTCCACTCAACCTTTATCCTCGTTACTGGTCTGGTAGCTTATAAGACAAACATTTAGAATGAATGTAAAGTCATGTAAATTAATAGATGTTCAGCTTAGTATCCAATGCCAATAAAAAGATCTCTCATAAATGTTGTTGGTATAATATTGACCATCGAAAAAATGACGATAAATGTTTTCGTGTAATACCCCCTGTTTCCTGTTTAGGGTCTTTGGGATTGCACACAAAGTTGCTGACAGACTATTGGAGCCGCGTAATACTAATGAGTAAACTTATGTAATATTTTATGCTATCACTTAGCTTCAACTCCGTTTTGATATATTGTTTATTTTCCTATGTGTATAAAGGAGACAAAAAGCAAAGCTGCCTGTAACAAGCCCCCCCCCCCCCCCCTTGAAAGACGCATTGATTCAAATTGAGGGTACGTTCAATGATTTAGATGTATTGGAAAGAAGTGCGGTGTGTTTATTAAGTGTAGTGAAATGAAGAGGAAGAGGTGTTGTGAGAGCTGGATTACTCTGTGCAAGTGAGGCACAAACAAAAACAGTGGGGGAAGCCAGACAAATGAAATAGGAGTTCCAGCAACTCCTTATCATATGCCTATGTGGCCTCCCCTGGGTACTGCCCTGCTCAATTGGTGCCTACAATACTGCGGTAGGCAATTGCACAGTCAAAATCCAGAGCTCCTTCTCACCTTTGTTCTGAATGAAATCTAAAACAAAGACGTGGAAAGCTTGATGTGTTGAAAGCTTGATTATCTAAACAATTATATCAGGTTAATGGGAGCGGGTAGGACAGGGGGTTTATAGTTGCCCAGGCGTCCAACATGTCAGGAGCATCGTGTTTTTCCATCACTCGGAACAAAGGTGGGGAGGAATTTTCGGTCATAGTCTTCAATATGGAAAAGGCATCCAATTTTCCCTTCCCAAATGAGTATAAGCTTTCAATAGCAAAACAAAACGGTTATTACTAAGAAGACTGATAATGACAGAAAGCTTTATTTTTTTTTTTTTTTTTTTTTAATGCCTACTTCCCTTTTCATCCAGAAATTTCACAAGTTTATTAAATACGAAATATCGGGAAGGTGATGGGGAAGGTTTTTCTATGCTTATCCAAAGCAGTAGGACGATTGTTTTTCCTGTGTGAATGAAGAAGACAAAAAGAAAAAGTCCCTGTAGCAAGTGTCTCCCCCAAAGTTAAAAGAGTGAAAGAGAGCCAAATTCAAAGTACGTCAGAGTCAAAATGTCTGGGCACATGAAGCTTGAAGCAGGTTAAGCTATAGAATGAGGGAAAGACAGATTGAGAGAGAGAGAGAGAGAGAGAGAGAGAGAGATCCAGAGCTTACTTGTTGAGTAAAAGAGGGACTGGGCAATATGGCACTTGGCAGTGCCATATTGCTACACGTGCCACTGGCTTGTTGGTAACAGAGATAAGGTTATGATCGGAGGAGCCCAAAGGAGAGAATTATTATTGTTTTGTGTTTTTTTTTATTATATGACTATCACTAAACTGTTTCAAAGTTGGAGAATGTTACCAGCTACCTGGTGTTGTGGGGGAGCGTCTTACATTCCCACCCAGTGATCCTGAGATCGCGCTCATCTCAAATTGTTATTTTTGTCCCAAGCATTGTCAGCTGTTTCTGTCTCCCTTGAGCAAGGAGATGGGATATTGGGTAGGCCTATATATCTCTCTTCTTAGCCGCCATAGTTTGGCTGAGGCAAGGCCATGACTTGGCTGACTTCCCACATGGGGACATTTGGGTATGTAGTATGTTACATTGTTGCACTCTCCCACGTGGACACACCTCGGTTAGGATTTAACAAGAGAAAATGTAAATATTAAGCTTGTGGGAGTAGATTTGTTTTTGTTTTTAGATAGCTTTTACCCCTTTGAATTTTGAAGGGCCTTCATGAAATTAATATATGTTCTAATGTTATCCTGAATGAATTTGTTTAAGTCGCTATGGTACTAAAGGGATTAAGACTACAGGAATATTTCTGGAGACTACACTTACCTGGCTCGTAACATGAGGGAGGAGAGGGTAGCAGCAGCCTGTAGTTGTGTTGCTCACATTCTTCACCTTTGTAATGAGTGGTAGGGATATGTTGGAACCACTAACAGATGAGGGGAAGAGCACACATAACACACGGAGAAACAACACGTGCACACAGGGTAAGAGAGAGAGAGAGAGAGTTACAAGGAGTAACACGGAATAGTTAGTATATCATAGACCTTGCTTTCTATTCCGAGGAGATACTCGAAGTAGAAGGAGAGAGACTGTTTAGTGCACTACACTATTTACAGAGTGTGTAAAATACTATCTACTTTCTTCTTGAACTGCTCTACTAAATAACTATTTACATTTGGAGGGAAGTTTGTTCCAGGTAGAACAGATCTTTTATGTGAACAAGTTTCCACAAATACTAGTGCTAAACTTGTTCACTTCTAATTTCCAGCTATGGTTGCGTGTTTTATTCATATTGAGGCTCTACATTTTGCTATAATCCACATTGTCAAACCCCTTAAATATTTTAAAAACTTCAATGTGCTGACCTCGTAGTCTGTGTCTCTCCAACGGGAGAGAGAGAGAGATATTAAAAATGCCTGAAGTTATCTGGGGGCTTTCGTAATTATTTGTTGCATGGCTTTAGTTATTGAATTTCCTCGTTTGCTATTAAAAAAAAATCCTTTGCTTACATGAATTACTGTTACAGAGTTAATTTTATTTATGGTGCTATAGCTATTTATGCGTATATATTAACGAGGAACTTAACCTATTTTTGTGATAGGTGAATCAAATGTTTGTGTTTTTAATAATTATACATATATACTGTATTGATATGAATATAATAATTTGAAGTAGTTCGGTTACAGTTATCCCTGTGGGCGGCTATACATATATTTTTAGTATTCATTATTTGGCAGGTTTTATTATTTTCTTCACCTACTATTCATCTTCTAGTATTATTGTTTGCAATGGTAGATTACGACAGGTTGCAATCAGCTCATAATAATATGTTTTAATTTCCGCGAATGCATGGTGGTGTTGGCAAGTCTGGGAGGAGCTCAGGTGATCGCGGCAGTGATGTGTTGATGCTGTAGGTGACAAAAAGATAGGTGGCAGACCATTAGCTGTAGGTGGAAGATTAGTTGCTCAAGCTGGTAGGCTGGTGGCCAACTGGTAGTCGCAGATGGAGGACTTAATGTTGGTGCAAACGGCAGACAGGGGCAGCAAGTGACAGACGAGTGGTTGCAAGTGGCAGACTAGTTTATGGAATAAAAGACACTAAGAAGCTACTTCAATTGTTGCTGCTGACTTTTTTTTTTTTTTTTTTTTTTTCAACAAGAGAATTGGTGAGGTCGTTAGAAGGTATTTTATGATAAGGTAAGGTGGTAAAGTATAAAATATAGGAGAAGGGCAAAAGTACGTGGGCCTACCACCTTGCTATTTGTACTGACTTCGCCCTCGCCGCTTAAGGTAGTACGAAATGTTGTGCTCTACTGATGAACGTATTCCGATTGTTGAGGGACTTGATTGAACGAAACAGAGACAGTCAATTAGATCATTCTGATCTAGAGATGGGGCAAGTGTGTACTAGTCTGGGGTCGATGGGTAAGTGAGTTATCTTGCTGGTGGTTTTGAGGGTAAACTGAATATCTGGCTGATGGCTCCAAGGGCTGATTCTATCTATCTATCTATCTATTGCCGGACGCCTTACTCCCCTTACGAGGGTGGCCATACACAGAATGTCCCCAAGCAGACCTATTCCCTGTGAGAGGGAAAACCCAAGCCAGTTTATTGAAGGACTTACAGGATTGACCACTCAAATTAGGATCCGTCCGACTCCGAGGCCCTCTGTGTATCTTGTTAGCACTATTTTTCTACAGTGGTGTTTGGCTAATCCATCCACTAACCTGCCTTACCCTTAGGTAAGCAGTACGGATTTTTATCAGGTTTACTCCCCTAGACAGGTTGCCAACCAAGGCTGACGAGTCCCATCCACCCGGATTTGTATAAGGTTGTCTCCCCTAGATGAGTTGCCGACCAAGGCTAACGAGTCCCATCCACCCTGATTATGATACATTATTATTATTTGTTAGTCTTTCACTGCACATCCTCTTCTCTTTCCTAAGTAAAGCTCATTAAGTAAAGCTCAGCATAATTAATATTACCCATCCCAAATATTATATCGTACTCAAAATGTAATTATTTATATACTGTACATATCCATTAATACGCTTCAACCTTAAAAGTAATGTATTTGTTTGTTTTTTGTTTCCCTTATGCTATATTTTTATGAGGTCATATTTTATAAGTTGCATACAAATGTATTACATCTAAAATAATATGAAATGCTCAAGATCCAGTTAGACTCGTTTAGCTCGTTAAGTTTGGGTCATCATTTATAATCTTAATGTTGGGTATGGCACCTAGGATATATATATATATATATATATATATATATATATATATATATATATATATATATATTATATATATATATATATATATATATATACAGTATATATATATATATATATATATATATATAAATATATATATATATATATATATATATATATATATATATGTATACACATAAGGCTTGTGTAGCCAGGGAGGATATTTTCATTAAGGCAAACGAGGTTGTATGAGATACCAGTTCCAACATTAATGAGTTTATCATTTAATTTTTCAATTTGTCTAACTATTTTTCTCTGGTCCATATACAGTATATTATATATATACAGTACAGTATATATCAAGTATATATCACAAATACACGTGAACTATTAAATGTTTTTATACTCTCAGCAGGGAATCTAACCACCGATAATCAGGACGAGAGACCAAGCTTTAATCAACTCTACTATGGCGTGATAAAGAATATTAAAATGTTCCTATTAATATTAACACTTGCAGTGCGGGCATATTTCTGCTATATTAGGGTTCATTCAGGCACTCCTGAATGATTGAGCAAGTGTCTGAATTAAATTGAATATATTCAGCCAAAAAATAGAAGAAAATGGCTTCAAAATGACACCAGATCAAGCTTCGTAGTATGCGGGGTTCATCCGCAGCGCTACAAAGGAGTACAAAGGAAATCAAGCAACAACAGTTCTAGTGACCCTTCTAGGCTGCTTGTCCTCCAAAATACTGAGGGTCAAGTGTCCAAACAGTGGTTTAACCCCTAACTAGCGGCCCACAACATAAGTCGAGTATAATAAATTTGGACTATCTGGCGGCGCGCGACATAGGTCGTGTGGCAATTTCAGCACGTAATGTTGCTGAGAGAGAGAGACAAGTGGTGGCAGGAGAGTAGCGAGCGTATGACTGCTCCAGACCACCGCGGCGAACCTACTGACACGTATCCCACCTCCTCCCTCCCTCTCTCACTCGCTACATACTGAATTGTATGGGGAAAGTACCGAATTACATGCTTTTTGCACTCGTGTTGCACGGTTGTTGCAAGAAAACTAGCGGTCATAAAAGGATCGTTGTGGTGTCATTGGAAAGCTCTGTTTATGCCCTTTCAGGGATAGATACTTGTTTTACGCTCTGGGTCTTATTTAGGCATGAAAATGATCACGTAAACAGCCCTATTTTGGCTAAAAACACCCCGCTGGGCGGTACATATAAATAGACCGCCTAGCCCGCCAATAAGGTGTTAAAGTGGGTAAGGCAACATTGGAAGGGAACTACTGCCCTGAAACTAATGTCCGTGGCAGGATTAGGAAGTTAGTAGGGGACAGATGGGTTAGTAACTGAGGGGGGGATAAAATAAAGTTATTCGTTTACAAACGCGGTCAGTCACGGGTTTGATGCGAGATATTTGTCTAGGCGAAGTTTAAATGAATCAACAGTGCTGCAGTCTTTAACATCTCGGGGAAGCCCATTCCATAAGTTGACAACTCGATTGAAGAAGAAATTCTTAGATTCGTGTGAGTTAAAAGATTTACCAATAATTTTGCAACCGTTTCCCTGCATATAATTAGATTGGTCGATAGTGAAGTACTTACTACAGTTCATATTGTCGATGCCTTTGATGATTTTGAACACTTGAATTAACTCGCCTCTTAATCTGCGCTGGGTTAAAGGAAATAGATTTAATTATCTAAGACGCTCCTCGTATGGTTTGTTCTTTAGGCTAGGTATAATTTTGGTAACTCTACGTTGAACTCGTTCTAGCTTGTCTATATCTTTTTGGTAATAAGGGCACCAGGATTGAACGCAGTATTCCAGAAGAGGGCGGACTAAGGAATTGTAAAGGGTTAGGATAACGTCTTTGGATTTATGCTCAAATGACCTTCCTATAAAGCCAATTATTTTGTTTGCCTTCTTAACAACTTCTGAACATTGTTCAGAAGTAGGCATCGGCAAATATTCGCTAATACTGAGCGAATGTTGCTAATGTCGCGCTACATTTGCCTTTGGCAGTGCTGCATATGTCCAGCGAGACATGGCTGATATCCCTTAGTACCGTGACCGCTTGGCTGGAGAGCGGACGGGGGCCTACCACGCTCCCGCTCACTGGCACCCGTCTCCATAGGCTTTAAGACCCTGTAAATTGCTTTAAATTGTCCTATCGTTCCAGAATGGTCCTGCAACTAACGGGTTAAGGAGAAGGAGAAATCCTACTTGGTAAAATTGATTGAGGCTTGGGCTCTCATCCAGACTGTTGGTGGCTTAGAGTATAATATCGCTTAGTAGTTCACATGTAGTTGTGTGATACACTTAACTCTCGTGCATGGCTGGCTGAGAATGAAATGACATCAATTCAACCTGAGTTGTGTGAAAATATTTGTACTCTGGAATATGGGTCCTACAACTTGTGTATGAAATAGAATATATTTTCCAAGAAGGACTTCTCCTTCTCCTTAACATAAACAGGAAAAGATTAAGAATTACTTATCATGCTATGGTAGAGTTGATTATAGCATGGACTTTCGTCTTGACTGTTGGTGGTTCAAATCCTGGCTGAGAGCATAGATAATATATATATATATATATATATATATATATATATATATATATATATATATATATATTTATATATATATGAGGCGCCCCGAGCATGTAAGTGCCATTTGAAAATCTTGATAAAATCTTTAGTAAATTGCGATTTACTCAATACATTAACAAAATGGCACTTACATCCCTTTGGACTATGTATGTATATATATACGAGGCTCGCCCCGTCCAAAGGGACGTAAGTCCCATTTTTTATTTATTGAGTAAATCGCGATTTACTAAAGATTTTATAAAGATTTTCAAATGGCACTTACATGCCTTTCGACTCGGGGCGCCTCATATATATATATATATATATATATATATATATATATATATATATATATATATATATATATATATATATAGTTTTTGGCTGCATACATTTAATTTCATTCAGACACTTGCTCAATCATTCAGGAGTGCCAGAATGAGCCCTAATATAGCGTAAATATTCCCGCACCGTAAGTGTTAATATAAATAGGAAAAGGTTAATATTCTTTATTAGGTCTTGCTGAGGCGTCCTCCAAGAAGCTGGTTGATGCTAAACCGCGTCAAGGGGTTCTTTACCCCTGCTCAGCTTCTTGCTCTGTACAGGGGCACAGTGCATCCTTGTATTGAGTATTGTTCACATGTGTGGGGAGGATCTCCCCCACACAGCACTTCTAGACAAAGTAGAAAGGAAGGCGTTTCGTATCATTAACTCCCATCCATTCACCGACTCTCTACATTGTCAGTCTACAATCTCTCTCTCTTCTCCGCAATGTTGCATCTCTCTCACTATTATATCGCTACTACAATAATCAATGTTCCTCAGAGCTCTCTCAGTGCATACCACTTCCTCTACGTAGGCTACATAATACCCATCTTGCAACACAATTCCACCCCTACTCTGTACAACTTTCCAACTCAAGAGTGAAACGTTACTTCCAATCATTCTTCTATTCAACAGCTGAGCTCTGGAACTCTCTCCCTGAATCCATCTTTCCCCCACCCTATGACTTAAATTGTTTCAAATTCCGTATTTCCAGACATTTTGGCTCGAACGTTCCTTGATTTTGGCCCTGTCACTCTTTAAACTCTGGGGGAGGCACTCGTCACAGGCTGTTTTGCCTTTTGTCTCCCTCATCCACATAAAACAAAAAAATATATATATATATATTCTGTATATATATATATATATATATATATATACAGTATATACAGTATATATATACAGTATATATATGGAGGTAAAATCACAAATACGTGTGATCAAATTATGTAGTAAAACTCGCTAGGAATATTGAAACAATGGAACACCAAGCTTTCGTCTATTCTCTCAAGACATCTTCAGGGTAAACCCGTCCTAAATCATCTGTGAGTTGCTAACTAGCATATAAATACACAAAGTGTTGCCATCCTACTGCCTGTTGCCATATTTTTTGGAACATACTTCTTTTACATACAAAATAAATGTCTTACAAATTATATATACTTATGCAGATATGCATATACATTGAAATAATGCCTAACAATACAATCCTCATAGTATTAGATAGTTAGGTATCTAATTAATACTATACACCTGAGGTATGATCACTATGTATTTTCCTTTTGTTTTATATAATAATTATTGTGTATATGTATGTTTATGTATGTACAGTATATATGTGTGTGTGTGTATGTAGGTGTGTGTATGTATATGTGTGTTTATGTATATATACTGTTTAGTTGTGAGGGGGATATGCCAGGTGTGGGCCATTCGGCTTTCTACAGACTCCTTTTTCCTTATGTTGATCTGACCATTTTGGGAAGGTCAATCCCCAGGGCCCATAGTATTATTGAGTTGGGGCTATAATTCGGCCTTAAAATAAGGGTTGGGTGTGGGAAGGATCTGCCTTGTGTGGACCAATCGGCTTTCTGCAGACTCCCATTTTGCTTTTGTTCTTATATATGTAATTTTTATTTGTATGTATGTAATGTATGCGTGTATATGTATGTATATGTGTATGTATATGTAACTATATGTACAGTATATCTGTATGTATTTCTTCATATTTACATAAGTTAGATAAAAGTTTGAAAGGGATCTGCAAGTTCATTGATTTGTATCAAATTGTATAGATGATTAGATTGTATTATTAGGCATATTTCAATGATATGCATATCTGTATAAGTATATATAATGTGTAAGACATTTATTTTGTATGTAAAAGAAGTGTTCCTAAAAATGTGGCAACAGGCAGTAGGATGGCAACACTTTTTGTATTTATAATGATATGCTAGTTAGCACCTCACAGATGATTTAGGATGGGTATTTAAGCCTCACTCGCCCCCTGTTTTCTTGTATTACCCTGAAGATGTCTTGATAGAATAGACGAAAGCTTGGTGTTCCATTGTTTCAATTTTCCTATTGAGTTTTACTACATATACTGTATATATATATACTGTATATATATAAGAGAAGTTATTATGATTCCCTTATTCCTTTATTCGTTTTGTTGCTAGCTTGTTGAAATTACAAGTAGTAATAATTCATATTCCAAACCCTTGACATTTATAATTACCGGTATTGTTATTATTTCAAACCTGTATTTTTATTTTGAACCTTCCTTTGAATGTTAAACCCATGTTAGTATTCAGTCACTTGGCATTATTTTGAACTTTTGTTATGCTTGGACATATTTTGCATATGGTACGACACGTAAAGGTAGCAGATGCAAATTTTAGAGTTAACAACGCATTACCTGTTGCAGTCTTTCTAGTAACGTAGCTCTTTGTTTCTTTTGGTATCTATGTTCTTCATTTGCCATATACCTCTTTGTTCAAGCTCCTGTAGTTCAGTGGTTTATTACATTCTCTTTTGTTTCTTATATGTTCCCTTACACACTGAGCACAAAGACTTCCTACTATAGTGTCATCCAACCCTACGACAGAGCTCAGACGGTAAGCTTTAATGTACCCTTGTTGATACGCCCACCAGAAATAGCTCTCTCTCTCTCCTTGGCTTGCCCATCAAACGTAGTATATATATATATATATATATATATATATATATATATATATATCCTGTTTAATATATGTGCATGCGTGTGTGTGTATGTATGTGATTATAATTATTATAAGCATTATGACTTGCATCAGGACCATTAGCAAAATACAGACTGCTAATGTTCTTCCATATGTCTGTCTCTATAATGCTGTTCGGGGTGAATGGCACGTTTACAGCTTATCATGGAGTTTCATTGTCAAGTTGGCAACATTGTTGTTGGAATGTAGTACTTAGTGATCTACAGATGTCTTTAATGAGCTCTCTTATAAATTGTGTTCATTTATTATGACAATTAAGTCTTCTTCTTCATTGTCATTAATTTGAATCAACAATAACTACATGCAACCTTTTATTCCCGGTTCCGCTAGGAAGAGGGCTGTGTTTAGCTGACTTGACATTTGTTTTTAATCGACCGTTTGAGACACTACTCTTCCTAAACGATGGTGCTGCCTCCACGATATTAAGCACTAAGACCAAAGTTGCTTACAGAGCCAAAATGTACAAAGTGAACCTGTCGATTTTTTGCGACCGACTGTGAAGGCCCTTGCACCGCAATATTGTCTAAAACGGTTAGTAGCGGAATCGGGATGTAGCAGATTTATCCGCCCTTAATAGTTTATATTTATGTGGTAAATAGATGATAATACTCACTGCTAACAAAATGTTCGTATATAAGTAATCTTTTCAATTGTATCTCTATCTGTACACAATTTTACTGTCTTTAATGGAGGGTGAATTATAATCCAAGATACGCTAAATGGCAGCTATTGCGTATTCCTAATTATTCCTATGTGTTAAGATGGTTTTATCAATTCCACTTTCTCCTGGGCAGGTTTTTTTTTTTTTTTATCGTCGCTTTAATTTATGTATTTGTATATGTTATGGGTTTTGTGAGAAAACTTTATATTTATAGTGGTGCTATATTTTACTTTATATTTATAGTGGTGCTATATTTTACTTTATATTTATAGTGGTGCTATATTTTACTTTATATTTATAGTGGTGCTATATTTTACTTTATATTTATAGTGGTGCTATATTTTACTTTATATTTATAGTGGTGCTATATTTTACTTTATATTTATAGTGGTGCTATATTTTACTTTATATTTATAGTGGTGCTATATTTTACTCATCTTCGTCATTTAGTACTCTTTTCCATATTCTTGTGTGTATTACTTCTTGGTTTTGGACGTCAAATATTTTGCTCGTCAATTATGTAGTGTGTTGGTGGGTGGATGAGACTCGTTAGCCTTGGTCGGCAACTCATCTAGGGGAGACAACCTTATACAAATCCGGGTGGATGGGACTCGTCAGCCTTGGTTGGCAACCTGTCTAGGGGAGTAAACCTGATACAAATCCGTACTGCTGACCTAAGGGTAAGGCAGGTTAGTGGATGAATTAGCCGAACACCACTGTAGAAAAATAGTGCTAACAAGATACACAGAGGGCCTCTGAGTCGGACAGATCCTAAATTGAGTGGTTAATCCTGTAAGTCCTTTACTAAACTGGCTCGGGTTGTCACTCTCACAGGGAATAGGTCCGCTGGGGGCATCTGTGTATGGCCACCCTCGTAAGGGAAGTAAGGCGTCCGGCAATAGATAGATAGATAGTTGGTGGGTTGATTTCTACAGTTAGTGCTTTAAGTTTTCTCCAGAAAACCTCCGGTTCAGAGTATGTGTTTGTTAGTTGTGAGTGTGTTTTCCAAAGGTTTGTTTTCTTCTTCTTTTAAGGTTATTCTTTAAGTGTTTTGTATTAATTGATATATGTTAAAGTGCATTATTGTCCAACCTTGGGTGTTTGCATGGTGTCTAAATGTGTTATATGTTTGTATTATTGATTGTTTCTTGGGTAAGAGTTGTAACAGTTAATTTCTTTAATTTTGTGAGTGGTATGTGTGTGTGTATTGCTTGCTTAATTGTGTTGTACTATGATTCAATTTCTGCAGATATTGCTTCTATTGTAGTGTGACTAATTTCAGTTTCTGTTATATGCTCTTCTATATGAGCTTTGAATTATTCCCAGTTTCTATCTATCTATCTATTGCCGGACGCCGTTATCCCCGAAGGGGTGGCCACGAACGAAACGGCCCCATGCACCTCTGTCCCCAGTCAGTCGACTCCCCTCCTCCCATCCAGTACCACCTTCACTCATATACTTCTTCACTCCATCCTTCCACCTCTCATTCGGTGTACCTCTCCCTCTCTGTCCTTCCACCTCGCTCTCGTACACTCTCTTAGTCATTCTCTCGCTTCCCATACGTTCCACATGGCCGAACCATCTCAAGGTGTTCATTTTCACACTTTTCAGCACATCTACATCCACACCACACCTCTCTCGTACTTTCTCATTTGTCTGTCTATCCCTCCATGTAACTACGCACGCACTTCTCAGGTAACTAATTTCTACCCCTCTCACTCTTGGTTTGAGTCCCTTCACCAACGTCTATGCTTCGCTCCTGTAAGTCAATGTTGGGATTACCACACTGTCATGCAAAGACTTCTTCACTTCCATGCTGACCACCCTTTTTCTTGTTACTGCTTTCAGCATTCCTACAACCCTCTTCCCCTGTTTCACCCTCTCCCACACTTCTTCATCCATACTCTCATCTTTACTCAACACACTGCCTAAATACTTGAATGAGCTGACATTCTCCATAGCCTGACCATTCAACTTCACCTCACACTCTGTGACTGTACCCCTTTCAAAGACCATAACTTGCTCTTCCCCGCATTTACCCTCAGATTCCATTTTTCACACACTGTTCCAAACATATTTACCAGCCCCTGCAACTCCCATTCACTATCGCTCATCAGAACTTTATCATCAGCAAACAGTAATACAGGCAACTTCCACTCGTTTCTCTCCCTTATCAGAGTTACACCAACATCCACTGCTCTTCCTTGTAATTATTTCATGACTTCATCCATATATATATTGAACAACCATGGGGACATCACACACCCTTGCTTCAACCCAACATTCAGATCAAAGAACTCGCTCTGCTCCTTCTCCACACGTACTGACGCCTTTGCACCCTCATACATGCTCTTCACTGCTTTCAGCAACTTGCCATCTACTCCGTATATTCTCAGTACTTTCCACAAACCTTCTCTATCAACTCTGTCATAGGCCTTCTCCAAGTCCATAAAGGCAGCATACAACTTATGTCCCTTCTCCAGACATTTCTCCACAACACATTTCAGGGCAAAAATCTGTTCTACACATTCTCTTCCCTTCCTAAACCCGCCCTGCTCGTCACCTATCCATTTCTCTGTACTCGCTCTCACTCTCTCAATCACTACCCTACTATACACCTTCCCTACTACGCTTTTTTTTTCTTTTTTTTCTTTTTTCTATGTGATTGAGGGAGGCAAAAGGCATAACTGCCTATAGCGAGTGCCTCCCCCATAGTTGAAAGAGTGACAGGGCCAAAATCAAGGGACGTTCGAGCCAAAATGCCTGGACACACGGAGTTTGAAGCAATTTAAGTCATAGGAAGAGGGAAAGACTGATTCTGGGAGAGAGTTCCAGAGCTCAGCTGTTGAGTAGAAGAAAGTTTGAGAGTAGCGTTTCACTCTTGGGTTGGAGAGTTGCACAGAGTAGGGGTGGGATTGAGTTGCAAGACGGGTACCACGTGCCCTACGTAAAGGAGGTGGTATGCACTGGGATAGCTCTGAGGAACACTGATTATTATAGTAGCGATAGAATAGCGAGAGAGATGCAACATTGCGGCGGAGAGAGAGAGATTGCAGAAAGTTGGTGAGTGGACGGGAGTTAATGATACGAAAGGCCTTCCTTTCAACTTTGTCTAGGAGAGCGGTGTGAGAGGAACCTCCCCACACATGTGAACAATACTCAATACAAGGGCGCACTATGCCCCTGTACAGAGCAAGAAGCTGTGCAGGGGAAAAGAATCCCCTAAGGCGGTTGAGCACACCCAGATTCTGGGAGGCTGCCTTAGCAAGACTGGTAATATGGTCCTTCCAAATGAGAGCAGAAGAAAAAGAGACACCAAGAATATTGAGAGAAGATGAAGGGTTGATTTTTGTATTGTTGAAGAATAAGGGATAGTCCGCTGGGAGATCCTGACGGGTAGATAGATGGAGAAATTGGGTTTTGGAAGCATTAAAGTTAACAAGGTTTTCTCTGCCCCATTGGAAATAGTATTTAGATCAGAATTTAAGAGTTCTATGGCTTCATTACGTTTGTCGTTGAGGGATTGCTGGCTGGGGCGTTCTGAAAAACTAATGGAGTAGTGTAAGGTTGAGTCGTCTGCGTATGAATGGATGGGAATTAAGGTACAGTTAAGGAGATCATTTATAAAAATTAGAAAGAGAATAGGAGATAGGACAGAGCCCTGAGGAACACCGGAGTTTATAGGGTGAGGAAGTGAACAATGGCCGTCCACAACCGCGGCTATGGAATGGCCGGAAAGGAAATTAGAGACAAAGGCACAGATGGAGGGATAGAAACCGAAGGAGGGTAGTTTAGAAATTAAAGATTTATGCCAGACTCTATCGAAGGCTTTCGATATGTCTAGTGCAATAGAAAAAGTCTCACCGAAGTCCCGAAAGGAGGATGATCAAGAGTTAGTAAGATATGAAAGAAGATCACCAATAGAGCGACCCTTAAGGAAGCCATACTGGCGATCTGAGAGCAGATTATGAGAAGAGAAATGCTTAAGAAATTTGGAAGCAAGAATAGTTTCAAAAACTTTAGAAAGACAAGAGATAAGAGCAATTCGACGGTAGTTGGAGGGTTGAGAGCGGTCACCCTTCTTTGGGACAGGTTGAATGAGAGCAAACTTCCAGCATGAAGGGAAGACGTTAGAGGATAGACAGAGACGAAAGAGTTTGCCTAGGCAGGGAGTCAGCACGGAAGCACAGTTTTTGAGAACAACAGGAGGAACACCGTCCGGACCGTACGCCTTATTAGTGTTAAGCTTAGAAGGCATAAACCCCGGTGGTTACCACACACTCCTCTTTCCCCTTTACCCTTATACAGGGTGACTATTATGCCGGTCTTCCAGTCATCAGGTGCACTCCCTTTCTCCCATGCTAGTTTTCACATTTTCCAAACCCATTCAATCACTATCTCACCACCATACCTCAGCATTTCCCCACACACTCCATCTATTCCTGATGCTTTCCCCATCTTCACTCTATTCATGGCTTCACACACTTCTGACCTCCTGATCCCCACCTCCTCCTCCACTACTTCTCTTCTTCTCCCTCTCAGACCCCATCTAACTATGTTTGCTGGCGCTTCATTCCTTACATATAGCAATTCGTTGAAGTACTCCCTCCATCTTTGGATTCTCTCTTGTTTCTCGGTTATCACTCGCCCATTCTTATCTTTCACACCCTTACTATTTCCCTTGCTACCCTCACTAACTTTGTTGACCTCTTTCCAGAACAGTTTCTTACACTCCCTCCATTTTACACTTAGATTCCTTCCAAATTCCTCATCTGCTCTTCTCTTACTTTCCATCACTACTCTCTTTTTCTCCAAGTACCTCGCTCTTTTCTGTCTCTCCAAATCTCCATTCTACTACCCAACCACTCTCTATACGCTTTCTTCTTGTCTTCAAAAGCTACAGTATTTTAACTTTTCCCAGTTTGCGACTGGTTATTTTGGACGTGGGGTGCAGGGATTAGGATAGGAGGAACACTGGTGTGTTTCTTCTGAATAGTGATAGTCTGGAGTGGGGATGAATGGTCTGCTTGGTGGTAACTATGTAGTCTGTAGCTATTGTGATTGGACCTGTTTGTGTTTGAATTTGAATGGCTAGTGTGCTAGTTAAGAAATCGTCTGTGATCTTCTGTTGTAAATATTGTCTTATTGCGATGGCGGTGCCATCCATGTGTCTATTATATATGTTGGATTGGATTATTTTACATCCGGGGATTTTTAGGTTATCCTCGGATTTAGTACCATGGCTTTGTATAAGTATTATGTCTGGTTTATGTTGTAGGCATGTGTTAACTAACTTATGTATTCTGGTATTCCGCGTTAGGACTTTATATTGAATATCTTTTAGATTTTGTGTCATGTTGAATTTGAAAGGTGTTTTGCTTTTTGGATGTTTTGGTTCGGATTGAGTGGTTCTTTGAGGGTCTGGGAGTATATATACGCCTTTGTATTTTGTAATACCACTTATGATATCCTGGTTGACGGAGTCATTGAGAAATTCTATAAAGATTAAAAATACACTTTTTATAATTTCAATTAAGACCATATGTTTATACAAAAATATATATGAGGTATATAAGAAAACTCTACAGAAAATAATGAGAAAAGCTGAGCGTGATCATTATGACAAATTATTTGAGGATAACAGTCACAATGTGAAGAAATGTTGGAATATAATTAAGGAAGTAATAAATAAACGAACAGAAACTAAGAAAACAAATACATTTATGGTAAATGGTGAGATGGTGAATGATGACAAAAAAAAATAGCCGAATATCTTAATGATTTCTTCGTCAACATTGGGTACAGCCTATGTGAGAATATTCCGACGAGCAATAATAATTATCAACATTATATACCTGTTAATAACAATGCCTCTATATTTTTGTCACCTGTAACATCTCAGGAAGTCAATACCACAATTTTATCCTTACAAAACAAATGTCCTGGTTGGGATAATATTACAGCCAGAATTGTCAACGAAACATACTTAGTAATAAGTGATTTACTGACGTACATAATTAATTTGTCTTTAACTCAAGGAACCTTTCCCAAATAATTAAAAATTGCTTCAGTTATACCTCTTTATAAAGGAGGTAATGAAACGTTATTGAATAATTATAGACCAATATCAATTTTGCCTGTATTTTCAAAGGTTTTTGAAAGGATAATGTATAAAAGGGTAGTTTCATTTTTTAATAAAAATAATGTTTTGTACAATCTCCAGTTTGGGTTTAGGTCTGGTTATGGAACAAATTTAGATTTAATTACACTGATTGATAAAATAGTTAACGCAATAGATAGTGGTAATATTGTGTTGGGATTGTTCTTAGATTTTAGTAAAGCGTTCGACACCGTTAACCATTCAATTTTACTAGATAAATTATATTCATATGGAATACGTGGTATTGCACAGCAATGGTTTGTAAGTTATTTATCAAATAGGTCGCAATGTGTAAAATATAATGGAATAACATCTTCCTCTCAATATATTAAGTACGGAGTACCACAGGGATCAATTTTAGGGCCTCTTTTGTTTTTAATTTATGTCAATGACATTACTAATGCATCACAAACTTTGTTGCCAATCCTTTTTGCCGATGACACAAATATATTCTTGGAGGGTAAAGATATAAATAATGTTGTTCATAGAATGAATGAAGAATTGATACATGTAGTGGACTGGATTAATGCAAATAAATAATCATTGAATATTAGTAAAACCAACTATATGGTATTTCATACAAAGGGTAGAAAGGTCAGTAATAATGATAATATTCGAATAAATAATGAAGCTATTAAGAGAGTATATGTAACTAAATTTTTGAGAATTACTATCAATCCTGAATTAACTTGATCAGACCATATAAAGGATGTTAGGAATAAAGTTTCTAAGGGAATCGGTGTCATTTGCAAAGCCAGACAACTGCTAAACACAATTACTTTAGTTACACTATATTATAGCTTTATATATCCTTACCTAACTTATGGAATAGAGGTATGGGGCGCAACTAGCAAATGTTATGTAGATTCACTATACAAGCTACAGAAGAGAGCTATTAGAAATATATCAAATGCGCCATATCGATCCCATTCAAGTCCATTATTTGTGTCATTGAATGTTCTTTCAATTAACAAGTTGTATGTATTTTGTATATCCAAGTTAATGTACAAGTGTATGCATAATCAACTACCAGCAATAATTAAAAAATATATATATAAAACACGAGGACGTACATGCATATCCGACAAGGCATTGTAATAAACTCCAAGTGCCACGAGGTAGATTATCATTGTTCCAGAAAACTTTTCGATATAAAGGATCATGTATTTGGAACAGCCTAACGGACTCAATCGATGCCAAGTAATTAAATGCCTACAAAAATAAATTAAATTTATATTTATTAAACAATGATCTGTGAATCCTTTATATTAATTAAATATCAAGGACAATAGTTGATTGTGCACATATTGCTACGTGTTGTAAATACGATGCACAGTCGTGGCCGAGAGTTTCTGGGAGGTCTTTGGTATTGTAATGGGGTTGCTGTGGTGAACTGTTTGAAAAGTGTTTTTGTCTTATAATCTGAATACTGGATTCACTAGTTACCGCTCACTGTCTTTTGTTATCAGTTGATGGTGTTCAGTTGTTCTCGACTACAGCTGTGCATGTACAGTCACTTATAAAAATTCATGGACCCCCCCCCCTTATAACTCTTATAACACATAAATAAACATAACAAGGCAAATAAAACAAATACACTAACATATAATGTAGGAGTTAGTGTAGGTTCTATTAGATAACGTATATAATGTAGGAGTGTAGGTGCTATTAGAAAACGTATATAATGTAGGAGTGTAGGTGCTATTAGATAACGTATATAATGTAGGAGTTAGTGTAGGTGCTATTAGATAACGTATATAATGTAGAAGTGAAGGTGCTATCATATAACGTATATAATGTAGGAGTTAGTGTAGGTGCTATTAGATAACGTATATAATGTAGGAGTTAGTGTAGGTGCTATTATATAACGTATATAATGTAGGAGTTAGTGTAGGTGCTATTATATAACGTATATAATGTAGGAGTGTAGGTGCTATTAGATAACGTATATAATGTAGGAGTGTAGGTGCTATTAGATAACGTATATAATGTAGGAGTTAGTGTAGGTGCTATTAGATAACGTATATAATGTAGGAGTGTAGGTGCTATTAGATAACGTATATAATGTAGGAGTGTAGGTGCTATTAGATAACGTATATAATGTAGGAGTTAGTGTAGGTGCTATTAGATAACGTAATATGAGAGAGAGAGAGAGAGAGAGAGAGAGAGAGAGAGAGAGAGAGAGAGAAAGAGAGAGAGAGAGAGAGAGAGAGAGAGAGGAGTACAAAGGAGTACAAAGGAGTACAAAGGAAATCAAGCAACAACAGATCTAGTGACCCTTCTAGGTTGCTTGTCCTCCAAAACACTGAGGATCAAGTGTCCAAACAGTGGTTTAGAGTGGGTAAGGGAACATTGGAAAGGGAACTACTGCCCTGCCACTAACGTGGCAGGACTAGGAAGTTAGTAGGGGACATATGGGTTAGTAACTGAGGGGAGGATAAAGTTATTCATTTACAAACGCAGTCAGTCGCGGGTTTGATGCGAGATATTTGTCTAGGCGGAATTTAAATGAATCAACGGTGCTGCAGTCTATAACGTCTCGGGGAAGCCCATTCCACAGTTGACAACTCGATTGAAGAAGAAATTCTTAGATTCGTGCGAGTTAAAAGATTTACCAATAATTTTGCAACCGTTTCCCCGCGTGTAATTAGATTGGTCGATAGTGAAGTACTTACTACAGTTCATATTGTCGATGCCTTTGATGATTTTGAACACTTGAATTAAGTCGCCTCTTAATCTGCGCTGGGTTAAAGGAAATAGATTTAATTCTCTAAGACGCTCTTCGTATGGTTTGTTCTTTAGGCTAGGTATCATTTTGGTAACTCTACGTTGAACTCGTTCTAGCTTGTTTATATCTTTTTGGTAATAAGGGCACCAGGATTGAACGCAGTATTCCAGAAGAGGGCGGACTAAGGAATTGTAAAGGGTTAGGATAACTTCTTTGGATTTATGCTCAAATGACCTGCCTATAAAGCCAATTATTTTGTTTGCCTTCTTAACAACTTCTGAACATTGTTGACTCGGTTTTAGGTTACTCGATATTGTTACTCCCAGATCAGTTTCTCTGTTTACATTCTTAAGCTGAGTGCCATTCATCGAATAGTTTGCTTTCTCATTTAGGTATCCGACATGTAGTACTTTACATTTATCCGCATTGAAACTCATTTGCCAAATTTGGGCCCAACATGACAATTTATCTAGATTGTGTTGCATATCGTCAACTTGTTCTTTTGAGAGTACGCTATTTGCAATTTTTGTATCGTCAGCAAATTTTGAGATTGTGCAGGTGAGACCCTCATCTATGTCGTTGATGTAAATTAGAAAGAGAAGTGGTCCTAGTACCGATCCCTGGGGTACCCCGCTACTTACATTGGTCCATTTAGATGCCTTACCGTTTATGACTACCCTTTGCTTTCTGTTGCTGAGCCAATTTTCTATCCATTTCAACACACCGTCTTGTATTCCATGCGCTTTTAGTTTTAGCAGTAAACGTTTGTGGGGAACTTTGTCAAAGGCCTTTTGAAAATCAAGGTATATAATATCTACAGCTTTACTCTCATCGTAGAGGTTGAGGATATCGTGGAAGAAGTCTAAGAGGTTTGTTAAACAGGAACGTTTTTTACGAAAGCCGTGTTGAGTATCTTTAAGTATGTTATTTTCCTCCAAGTGATTTACGAGTCTGTCTCGTATGACCGTTTCTAGCATTTTACATACAACTGAGGTTAAGCTAATTGGACGATAGTTACTGGGTAGGGATTGCTGCCTTTTTTGAATATCGGTGTTACGTTGGCTAGCTTCCACTGATCAGGCATAGTTCCAGACTGCAAGGATTTATTGAATAGTAATGTCATGGTTTGGAGAGCTCATTCGTAGCTTCCTTTAGAACTCTAGGCGAGATTGTATCAGGTCCTGGCGTTTTATTTACCTTGAGTTTATCTAAACAATTCAATACTTCTCTCTCTGTAACGGTGATATTGCTTAGAACATCTGAATTATCAATCTGAATCGGCGATGGTGTAGGGATATCACGGAGGTCTTCTGTTGTAAAAACTGATGCAAAGAAGGTATTGAGGGCATTACTCATTTGTACTTCGTCTTTGGTGTATTCTCCTTTTTCATCGACTAACGGTCCAACAGTTGAAGTAACTACTTTTTTCTTTCTGATATAACTATAGAATTCTTTCGGGTTTGTTTTACTTTGATTCGCAATATGTAACTCTAAGGTCTTTTTACTTTGCTTAATTAACTTTTTGGCTTTGCGTCGTAGCGCTACAAATTTCACAGGTTCTTTGTCATTTTGTGAGGATTTTAATCTATCATTAGCAATTTTTTTAGCAAGCAGGCAGTTTGAAATATCTTTATTCCACCATTTGGGCTTATTATTATGGCCTGGACGCCGTATTTTCGATGGTATGCAGTCTTGCACTGCTTTTAGGTAAGTGGTTTCGAATAACTTCCAAGATGTATTTATGTCGTTATTGTTAATTAAAAAGCTCCCGTCAGTTTCTTTAAACCTAGCTCAAAGTTTATGGAAGTTTGCTTTCTTGAAATTAGGGACTTTTTCGATGCTACTATTTGGTTCGTTACTAGTAACTTTAAAGTGAAAGTTATCGTACGATGGTCGCTGTTACTGAATTCATCACCAACATTCAAATTCTCTATCAATTCTTCTTTTGTTGCAAGTACAATGTCAAGAACGTTATTCACCACGGGTTCGGCATTTTCGAACAAATTGATAAAGCGAACTCGTCTTCCGGCCCTGTGCAAGTTCGTATACAAGCTCATGGTCCGGAGTGTGAAGTAAGAGTATAGCGCCCCACTTGGGTCCACAGGTAAATTTAAAGTCGCCAAAAATTACGGTATCTTGTGAGTTACTTACATCTGCAATTTGTTTCGTAAATTTCCTCGGATCATTTTTGCACTGATTGAGCTGGAGGTCTGTATAAGTAACGCAAGTATTATTTTTGTACCTTTTTTTATATGGGCATTTATTAGCACAAAAGATGTGTCGACGTTTCCAACAATTTGAGGTTGTTGACACTAGGGTCGGGTTAAGACTTTCTACGTTGCCTTTGATATAAAATAACCCACCAACGGGGCAACACGAACCCACCCCATTTTTGATTTATTCGGCCTGTTCTCAAACATGACATAACCGGGTAAGTGAATACTCTGCTAAAAAGTCTCTATCTTGTGATTTGAGCCAAGATTCTGTTATGCCAATCACATTCAGAATTTTCTGTAACACTAGTTGCCCTCCGAAATCTGAAAATTTATTAGCGTATGCTACGAGCGTTTATGCATAGAAAACTCTTTTAAGTTGCGTGTTTGTTAGAACTCGCAGATCGTTCGTGTCAATCACAACACAATCACATGAATTTTTTGGTTCTGGGTCGGATCTACATTTACATTCATGGCTGTCCTCGGTCCTCGGTCGTTATCGCACCTGACGGTTTTTTTTGACTTTGCTGGTCGTTGTTGGTGGAGCTTTAAGTTCCAACTTCGCGGTTTCTTGACGGATTGAGTATTTAATTCCTTTGATAGATTGGCCGTCCTCACGCTGTCTTCGGTCCTCCTTCCTGGTTGTCCTGTGCGGAGATCTGATTTCTTCTCCTGAAAATCCTCCGTCACCAAAACACACCCCGCATCGTGTGAGAAGACGCCCAAAACGCCCTGGCTTCCCGACCTGGTTCCGATGAACTCCATCAATCCGAAACAAATAGTCATCGTAGTAGAAAGTGTCCCAGGTGGGTCGCCGAATCCCACGGTTCCTCCTTCCTGCAGAGGTTTGCTAGACAACGGATAGATAGATAGCGAGAGAGCAGAGAGAGAGAGAGAGAGAGAGAGCTTACATAGAGCTACAGAGATATGAGCACATAGAACAACTACCACACAGACCTCAAGGTCCTTACTAGGCAGTCTGGCCTTACAAACTATGAATATGCATATAGGCCATATATACACATACACACATACACATACATACATATACATATATATATATACATATATATAACACCTACATATACACATACTTACATACATCCAACACATATATATACATTATATAGATACATACTGTACATGTGGCACATACATACATAGACATACATTTTTTTTTTTTTTTTTTTTTTTTTTTTTTTTTTTTTTCCCTTCATATCACCACATCCCTCTGCAGATCAGGTCAAGCCTTCCCTTGAAGGGGTTTATTGTTCCGCTCTCCACCACTCTCCGCTGGTAGTTTATTTCACTCTGTCCGCACACTGCAGGTGAAGAAACTCTTTGTGACATCTAGGTTTGCCTTTTTGGTTTTTAATTTCATTCCATTTACGCGGTTTTTATTAGTATTTGTTTTAATGTGAATAGTGCATTTACATCGACTTTGTCGAAACCTTTTAGTATCTTAAAGCACTCAATAAGCTGACCGCCGTCAACCTCCTCGGTTTTTTAATGAGAACAGGTTCAATCGTTTAAGTCTTTCTTCATATGGTTTATTTCTTAATGAGGGTATCATCTTCGTCGCTCTACGCTGTACTGTCTCGTGTCTTACAATGTCCTTGATCAGATAAGGTGACC